>PVKA01000116.1:0-263761 GCA_004027165.1 Ctenomys sociabilis | reverse complement strand
AGCACCTAAGAAAGGGCGGCAAAGGAAGTCTGCCAGCATGTGCTCCACAGAGCTCTTGTGTGCTATGAGGCTGAGCTCTTGACCTTGCATAGAACATGCTTGCTTTTCTCAGGAGTCTGTGCCAACCTGAACATGGATCCCTCTCTCACATTCTCTATTTCCTTATTAAATCTGGCCTGGCCAGTCTAGCTCAGCATCTGTACCCAGCTGCTGAGGTTTCAATGTGCTGAAATATAACTCCCTCAAGGTGGTAGTAAGAGGTGAGGATTTCCCCAGGGTGATGGTGCAGGCCTGTAACCCCAGCACTCTGCTGGGCTGCGGCAGGAGGATCACCATTTTGAGCACAACCAAAGTAATTTAGAGACTCACTAAGGCTCTTTCTCAAAATATAAGTGATAAAATAAAACAGTAAATTAAAATTGTATTTCATCATCAAGCTCCTGGGTTCAGAAAAATGAATGGGCAGTGCCAGTGGGGCAGTGATTACACCATAAGAGCTCTTCCCTTAAGAATAGATTGCTGCCTTTTACTGCAAGGTCAGCCAACGTGTTGGCGCTAGCCTTTCAAGGTCAGTGAAGACTCAGGACACAGGAGAACCTGTACTGTAACTTCATGAAACTCAGTTGTACCCCAAATTTTCTGATCAAGGAGATTATCGAGCCACAGAGGAATGTGATTGATGCTCTATAGTGTGCCTAAGGAGAGTCACATGGAGAGAAAACATTCTCTCAGGCTTCCACAGAGAGCAAACTGGTCAAGCAATGACCGTGATGCATCCACATGGCTGACACTGACAAAGATCTACAAAGTAAGGTACAGGGTTATAGGGTAAAACCTGAGGAGACTTGACTGACCTCATCAGATACAAACCATCCAGCAGAAAAGTATAAAAACAAGGTACATAAAATAAGGCCATAATAATAAGCTGAGCTGTAAATGGCTCTAGTCAACAACTTCTTTGGACAACCCACTATTATTATGGACTGCTGGACTATGTTGGATTGTTTTGCTGAATTCAAGCACCTATAATAATTGAATGACACTAGAATACCCATCTTTGACAGGACTAAACAAAAAAACAGGGGATACAAAGGAAGACCCATTCTGTGTTTGTATAAACAGTACAGTTAGGATAAATATGCAATACTTTAGCACAATTCTATGAGAAGAAAGATTTGTACTAATAAGTGTTTGGACAGGATATCCTGTCTGCTTCTTGTACTAGGGATAACCAGTAGGAAGATAACAATGTAAAAGGTATTAATTATTGAAACTGTACTATAATTCAGCTTTCAAAAGAAAAAAAGAAAGATGGGTATACAGCTACATTCTCTTAATTCAGTGAATAGAGGCATCTGCTCTAATAGTGTTTGTAAATAGAATAACATGTCTGTACCTTGTACAACAAAAAACCACTACGAAAACAATATGCAATGTATTAATTATTGAATCTGTCCTACTAATTTGATTTGAAACTGTCTCATTGCTATTTTTTCTTCAATAAAATAAAATAATTACATGAATAAATACAAAAAAGTAAATAAATAAAAGTAATGATTCTCATCATGAAAAAAGAATGGATTACTGCCTTTTAATGGGGGCGGAGGGCCCAGGCTTCACTGCCCTCCACCCTTTTGCCGCACAAGGACACACACATCCACACCCTTCTGCATAGCAAGGCAGCACTGAGTCCCTCAGAAGACACCACTGCTGGCGCCTTGTCTGTCAACATCCCAACCTCCAAAACTAAGCAATGACTTTTTCTTACTTGTGAATCCCAAGCCTCAGGAATTTGTGTTCGTAACACAAGGACCAAGGCAGGGCTAGAGTGTGGGAAGTTCAAGGCCTGCAAACACCTATGTATTTAAGTATTTGTCCGTAGGCCACTGGAATTGGGGTGTGATGGAAGTGGGAAGTTAAACTGTATCTTTAAAAGTTGGGATTCTTAAATTTAGAGATAAGCTGCTGCTTGTACTTCCTCATGCTAAGAATGTAAAGCACCACTGAAGCTGACTCCAGGGAAGAGTCAGCTTACCCCTCAGGGCCCCAGGAAATAACTGGGGTGTGCACTCAAAGTATGGACTAGCTGTCCTCCTGATTTTGTCAAGTTGTAAATAAACTTACTTACTTTGAGCTTTGTTCACACACTTCATGATAAAAGAGTGAGTGAAGCTAGAAACCCAGAGCTGGGCCTGAGTTAGGCCTCTGCCTAACCCCACAGGGATCTAATGAGAGTTCCGTGGGTCACTGGGGAGGGTTCTCCAAAATAACTATTCTCTCTCTCTCTCTCTCTCTCTCTCTCTCTCTGTCTCTCTCTCTCTCTCTCTCTCCCTCCTTCCCTCCCTCCCCCCTCCCTCTTCCCCAGCCTCTTGGATTGTGATATTTGTGTTCTTCTCCCACCTAAGCTCCTACAATTATTGCCCAGATAGATGGAGACGCTGAATCTTGAATTTAAACCTCTACAACTGCGACCCAAAATGCACATATAAAGGGACTATCTTTTCTTCATAAGCGAATTACCTTAAGTATTTCATTAGTGATAGAAAGCTAATTCAGAAAATTGGTACCAGGAATGATGCCATCACTGTAACTATTTCTGAAATGTGGAGTAGCCTTTAGAATTGGTTTATGGGGGGAGGGGTGGCAGAATTTGGAGCAACAGGATAGAAAAAAGCCTAGAATATGGCAAAGAGAGCCTAATTGGTAAGTCTGAAGATGCCTCAGAAGGTCAGAATGCTGGCAAGAAACAGGGACAGTAAAGGCCTTGCTGATGGACTTTCAGATGGAAATGAGAGTTCAACAGGAAACTGGAGAAACTGCCATTCTCCTTACCCTATGGCAAGGAATCTGGCTGCGTTTCAGCCTTGCCCTGATATTTTGTTGAAAGCTGAGATTAATGGTTATGGATTAGTTTATTTGGTGGAGATTTCATGGCCACAAAGCCTTCAGGCTGCAGAATGGGCACTGTTAGGGGGATGATACATATATAGTGAGTTAGAAAAGGAAACGGAGACTATAAAGATTTGACAATCTTTCTTGCATCTGGGCCAGGAAAAGAGTAAAAGTTATAGAAGTATAGCCAAGGAGTATAGCTGTTAAAAGGTTAACTTTGATTAGGTTGATGTGCTGGAAATCAAACCCAGGACCTCAAGCAGCAGCCCGCCAAGTGCTTTGCCTCAGGACAGCATAAAAGCTATGTTAAGGACATCTCCGAAAGCTCAAGTTGCTGCACTCATCACAGGCGCAGAAATGTAGAAGTGCAAATTTATTTCTAGGCCTTTCCAGAGAAAAATCTCATTTTAAGATTGAGGCCTGTATCCCCAACAACTAGCCCTCATCTTCCCACATTCAGCCAGCAAAATTCTGAGCCTGCTGCAGTCTCGGCTCAAGGCCAGGGTTGGTTTGGGGGGAGGGGGGACACAATGCAAGTTGTGGGGTCACGGTAGTCTCTGCCAAGATTTTCAAAGTCAGGTGGACTATGTTGGCAAGTCAGAGCCCCAGAAGGCCCCACATGGCACACACTGGGGTGGTAAATACTGGAGCTGTGGGCATGCGGCTGTCGTGAAGGCCTAAGGAAGGCCTCAGTGCCAGCCCTGTGCCACTCTGGACCAGGAAAGCTGCAGGCACCGTGCGGCAGCACCCTGGGCTACAACCAGGACCTCAGGGGCAGAGCTTCCCAGGCCCTAGGGAGCCCAGGCCCTGCCACAGTGCACCCAGGATCCTGCTTATGGCTCTTTGGGATATAATGTGTACCCTGTTAGGTTTCTGTCCCGCTTTTGGCCAGCCTTTCCTTTCTATTCCTCTGTCCCCATCTTTTGGAATAGGAGTGTTTGCCCTGAAAGTATCTACTTTGGTTTCTAAAATTGGTGTTATTTTTACAAGAGCTCACAATTGTTTGCCTTCCATCTCAGACTTCAGGTTCAGATTTTTAAGCGGTGCTGGGATGTTTGGGATACGCAGGTGAAATGAATGCATATTTTGCATTTTGAAACACATACGAGCTTTGGGAAGACAGAGGAGGAATAATTTGGATGTTGGCCCAAGCGTTAAAGATGTTGTCCCTCGGGGAGTGCTACTGGCAGCCACACACCCAGTGGTGGGGGGCTAGTGGAACGTGCTCAGGTCACCGGAGCAGTGCCCGCAAGGGGTCTGTGGGGTCCACTCATCCCTTTTCTCATTCCTCGTCCTGACTCCTGATGTGGGGGGCTTACTTCCACAACACTCCACTCACAGCGTGCCTGCTGAGTTTGCACTTGAACTTCCAGGACTGGGAGCTGCAACACCTCTCCTTACACCTGAAGTTACTCTCCCAAGCATCTTGTTACAGTGATTTGACATTGGACTAGCACCCATTATACAGTAATGAGTAGTGCTCATTATACAGTAAACTCCTTAAGTATTCTGTCTTGATGTCCTCAGCAAGGGAGGCTACTTTGAGGGGGATTGATGGCAATGCATCTTTTACTGTAGTGATTTTTAAAAATTAAATATTGACTGTGGTTTTGGAACTCATACCTCTAAAGTTCAAACACAAGCCAATGGCTGACATTTCAGCCTACCTCACCAAGTGCGTACCATCACAGACGGCAGGAACACACAACCTACACCCAGGCCACAGCACATCTCTCTCATAAGTGCGATGTTCTACATTCTCAGAGGGTACTTCCCTAGTTCTGCTCAATAAACCCCTTGTCTCTGACACATGCAGAAATGCCTTTCCATGCAAGTCCAAAACCCATGCTGTGGGTAGGGGTGAGCTAAGATCTCCAGGGAGAAGCTCCTTGAACCCTCCAAGCCAAGGTTCCACTTTCCTCCCACCTTCCCAAGGCAATTTCACTTTTGCAAGGCCAAATTTTCTCAAAGATAGTAGGGACATTTCCTTGCACAAAGCAGTGCTTTTTAAAAACATATAAAAACACTACTGCTTGTTGGCAGCTGCCTAAAATCCTGCTCCCAGGGTTAATGGCTTTGTTGGGGTGTGCAGATCTGAACACAAAGAGCTAATTTATACACTTCATCCCACAGCTTTCCGTAAACAGAAGCGGGATTAACTTTTCTGGATTATTCTAGAAAAAAAATGAATGTAAGAAAAAACAACAAATGAAGAGTAATAGGATACACTCCCCCCAGAATATACAATTTTGGCACAAACTTTATTGTGATCTGAAGGCAAAAGAAAGTGTATTAATTATTGAATCTCAAATCAAATCAAATAATTTGATTTGAGACCGTCTCATTGCTATTTGTTCTTTAATAAAATTATGGGGGGAAAAAAAAAGAGCACAGTTTTAAAGATTATGATGCTATACACAGAGTCAGCGGCAGAGGGTGCAGTGATTAGTCACGTCTGATATTGAGGAGGAGGGGGAGATGAGGCAAACACACCATCCATTTGTCAGACCTGAGCTAGTGTCCAGAATGGTTAGTTTCTTCCTGCAGTTGATGCAAATGACAACAACCAAATTTTACTGCTCTAACCCACAGTTTCTTAAAGTACTGCATAAGCAATTTCCCTCTTGGGAAGTCCTGGAGTAGGAAATCCATTTAACTTGGTTGAATCAGAGTTTGTCAAATATATAATTTTTTTATGCAACAAACCTTGTCTCTTCACTGCTAATTGTATGACCTGTGAGATATTGTTTTGTTCCAGTTCTGTAAAAATGTCATTGTATATGAGTGTCTTGATTTCTATAGGCTGTCATGGGTATTTTATGAGAAGAAAACCCTTAGACTGAATACTTACGTTCTATGAAGATCCTTTATTTTGTAATGTCTTCTATCTTGCTATCTAAAATTTCTCTTGTTGTCACATCTGGAATTAAAAATACTTCGTGGTAAAAAAAAAAAGTCGGCAGGTACAAGAAGAGTTCTCTGACACCCTTATATCTGTCTAACAGCAAGTGTCCCTCCTCCTACCAGAAGGAGGGCCGTTTACCTGCTTGGAGATGGCACCAGAGGAACCTGCAGGACCAACTTTGATGACCAGCTTGATCTCTCGCTGCTTTCTCACTTATCTGTTTTCCTCCCCCTGCTGCCTCTTTAGGCTCCAGTCCTTTCTCTTTGTCTTCCTACCTTTCTGAGAATGTTGTTCGTTACTGAAGACACTAAGATGAAGTTCTACGACACCTCTTTGAGAATTCATTCCTGAGTATTATTTCATGTAAATATGAAATGTACACACCAGTACCCTTTCCTAAAACACAAAAAAATAAATAAATTTGCTCAGAGAGTGTACAATTTGTCTTAATTATTTTAATGAATTTAGGACAGGATCTATATGTATACAGGGTCTCACTACATAAATCGGACTCATAGTGATTCTCCTGTTTTCAGCTTCCCAAGTGCTGGGATTACAGGTACACACCACCATGCCCAGTTTCAGTTGCCATCTCTGTGCACCCTGGGGGTGGGGCTGGCACAGCAGGCTCAGGGATCAAATCCCTCACCCCTACACCTGCTTGTAGGTACTTTAGTCTGTTGAGCTATTTGGCTGGCCCTGGACAAGTTTAAACAAGAAAAAGAAGGAAAAAAATTAAATAGTTAATGGAATTTTAATTCTACATATGTGTATGTTGTAGATTTCTTTTTGCCTATTGCTAAGCAAGCATATAAAATTCAAGCAGAAAAAATTTCAGTGTTCTCTTAAACCACAGTAGAAGAGATTTTTAAAGCTGTGCTTTATTTTGCTATCGGATTTTGAACTCCAGGCTCTTACACTGAGCTAAATCCTCAGGCCCTTTTTATTGTTTGACACAGGATCTCACTAAATTGCTAAATTGCTCAGGTTGGACTTGAAACTGCGATCTTCCTATCTCAGCCTCCCCAGCACTGGGATTAAGGGGATGAGCCACCACGCCCATCTCCTAATTGTTTCATCCCAAAATTGCAGCACTTCAACCTGGCTATGCGAGCATGAACTATCAAGAAGCAGCATCCTGGACATAGGACAAATCTACAAATTGCTAATCTGATGAAAACCTCTGAAATCTAATACCAACATATAAAATTTAAATGCACTTTCAAAGTGGCTTTACCTTTCTTTAAAGTTCAATATAAAAATTTTAAATTTTTTAATATATTTACTAGGTTGTGAATAACATGGCCACTACACACAAATCCTAAACAACAAAAGCAGTTTCTATCTTCTTTTCTATCATTTCCAACTTCCATTTGACCGGTCAAAACCAGAGCTGGAAGATGCAACCCTGGCCCCATCTCATGCCCTCCGAACACTGATGAGCTGAGGTACCAGCATTAGGCAGGCGGTCAGGGATGAACGTAGCTGAAGGGCAAATGAGCCAGAGCTAGAAGAGAGAACGCAAGCACTGCCAGGTAAGAAAAAGACATCACTACAGGACACTAACGTAATCACTTCCGAGGTCTCGGACCTGAAGCCACGCCTTCCTCAGTGCAATCAGTATGAAGGCCACATGGCTTGCCCATTCCTTCTGATACCAGGCCGTCTCATCTCAGGACAAGGCACACAGCATTTCTGGTTCCACAGCCTTCAGCCCAATGATAACAGGGAAGAAAATGTTCTTTAAAGGACCTCCCAGGGGCTGGGGAGATAGCTCAGTAGAATAAGCACTTGCTTGCCAAGCTCAGGGGCCTGAATTCAATCCCCAATCCCAGGGGAAAAAAAGAAAAAAGGCCCCCTTGTCTTATGCTGGAACCCAGTTTAGGCAGATGAAAATGTGACATCTATACACACTGCAATACTACCCTGCCAGAAAATGACTCAGTGACTTGAGCCATTTATAGGAAAACTGACACACAAGTTTAAAATTCACATGGGTTCTCTTATATGAGAAGCCCAAAACACAAATGAAGAACAAAATCATGGGAAATAAGGACCTAGAACTTCTACAAAAGGGAAGGAGACCAGGAGAGAGCAGGCTAGGGTAGGAGGGGAGGTGGGGGAGACGGGACAGAAAAGTAATTAAGATGTGTGGTGGGGCCATGGAGACACTCAGCAGATTACGCACCTGCCGTGGCCAGGGCAGTGGCCAAGATCTAATCCCCAGTCCTGCATGCCATGCTGGCCCTGCCCCTGGAGTGCGCTGAGTGGGAAGCGTGTGCCTGTAATCCCGCTGGGGAGGCTGAAAGCAGGACGATCACTACAAGTCTGAGCTGCATAATAAGACCCTGTACCAAATAGATGCCAACTCCTCACAAGGAATACAATTATCATGTGCTCAAATAAGTAACTAAATTAATTAAGAATTTCTCTTTTGTAGGTTTCTTACCTGATTAGAGCCCCTGAGGATACACTGACCATCTAAAAAAAGACCAGAAGATAGTTTGCAATCCCTGAGTAAAACACTGAGAAGCATCATAATCAGCCCAGTTTCCCGGACCCCAAGAGTAGACTATGTACACAGAAATGGATCTACACTGGAACCCAGGGCGCTGCTTGCCTTCTCCCTGAAAGGCATGACTCTAACTGTTTCACAATGAATTCTCCCCAGACCAGTGCACCACCTAAGCGTCCACTGAATTCTTGCGCCAAGGGCAGAGAATGGAAGCCAAGGAAGCACTGGCCTCTTGGCACGTGAGGATGTGACTTCCCGGTGGCATAGGTAAAGCTGAGATGTCACCGCCTGCAGCCCTGGGTTGGGCACAGAGGTGAGAAGATGCAGGTGCAGAGAAAGAACTGAGTGGCGTGGTAGAGCAGGGGCTATGACCTCTACTGTGCTGAGAATATTTTCTGCCTCTGGTGAGACACAAGCCAAAAAAAAAAAAAAAATTAAGGTGAGGTGGGAAAGCACTGCCATTACACCCCTCAAACTGACCCTGAACATGGATTTCCACTGCACAGTGGACAGTAGACGCAGCTGTTGGTAGATAGCAGGCCCAGGTTGGAATCCTACCACCACCTGAGTGCTGCTGGGTGGTTTCACTGGGTCAGTGTCAAGCCAGCTTCAGTCACTCCCCAAGAGATGCTCCGGGTACAAAAAGAAATCTTTTTGTATCTTAAATACATGGATGCATGTTTAAAGTAAAAAGTCACACACTCCATGCACATCACTGTTCAACATCAAAATATTTGCAGTCATCAAACTCCTGTTTCTCAGATACAAGCACATCTATTGGGTTTGGTTAAAATGGAGGCTTGGTCGTGCAGATGTGGGTCAGGGAGCAAGCTTCTGCATCGCTAATAACCAGGACAGTTGTGGCTGCAGGCTCACAGGCACTATGCACGGAGTAAAGGACTACACAGTGTGCTCACTAACCAGGGGGACTCTTCCGGATTGACCAGGGGCAGGAAGGAAAGAGGAAACCCCAGTGGGGAACTCTGGCTCCAGGGATGGTAAGGGACCTGAGAGGTGCAACTTCCTATAAGGAAGTGTGGCATGCACCAAGATCTCCCTCACCCAGGCTTAGGGAGACCTGTCGTTCACCCTGCACACCCTGGCACCTTGCACCTGCTCCCCCTGGATAGTGTAGTAGATGGAAAAAGACAGTTTCCCCTCACTATTGGGGGAAGAACAAAGATGCACAGACTCTTGTCATTATTCCTTAAACAACACTGTATAACACTTATTTACACAACATGTACATTGAACTAGGTATCACGAGTAATCTTAATGTGATGAGATGTGGACTGATGTGTGTAAGTTATGTGCCAAAATTACAGCATTTTATACAAGCTTGAAGATATTTAGATTATGGTATCCACGGGGTCCTAGAACCAAGCTCCCAGGGACACTCTGGCAAACACAGTGCCCAGCAGATCACAATTGTGTTTCTTTGGTATTTTCTAGTCTCAAAACATCTAGATCAAGAGATAAAGCAACTATCGTTCCTACTTCTGCTTAAAACTTCAGCTGTTACCACCACACTTTCCTTGAGAATCACTAACAGTTACTTTCATAAAACAGACTCTCTTCAGCTGATAACCCACTATAGTTAGGATAGATATACAGCTGCTTTCTCCTAGTTCAATTAGAAATTTTAATATTGTTAACCCCTTTCCCAAAAAGGCTCAGGACCATCCAGGTACTTTTTTGTATTTTTATTGTTTGACAGGCATTTACAACGTTCCATTCATAGACCTAAAAACATAAAAATAGACCTTCTTTCAGCTTATAAAAGAAATATATAAGAACTTTTGACATAGACACGTCATGACCTTATGTACAAGAGAAAATGGCACCTCTCCAAGCACCAGACTTTCCAGTATTTTCGATGGACACGTTGCAGGGAGACCAGCCAATTGCAACTATTCGACACCTCTGCTTCAGTTTTTCCATCAAGACCCAATCAAACTGAGATGATATGGAACAATGCAGTGATACAAAGGGTATAGAAACCATTCTAAAGCTTTTTTTTTATTAAGAAAACCAGAAGATATAGCAAAAATTTAATAGAATAAAACTTTCAAAAGATCAAGCTCAAAGCCCTGGAAACCCAGAAGGGGAAGGATAGAGGATGGGAGAGTGGGAAAAGCAAGCAGGGACACAGAGCATGATGTTCTGAACTCTCTATTGTCTGGAAATATAAAGTCATAACTGATTCTTATAAAATATAATTCCTAAAGCTACTATAAAATTCAGGTCTTTAAAGTACCTACTGATGTGTCAAACACCAAATAGATATTTTCCCCAAAAAGAAAGTTTTCATATTATTTAAACCCTTCTTAGGAAGTAGACATTGTGAAATGGGAAAGGGGAGAAAAAAAGCTATAAACCTTTTAAAAAAAATTGAAAGTGCTATAAGTTGTTTTTGTTCTTCCTATTTGGATATCTGTTTTGAGCATTAGCGTTATTAACATGATTACCCTGTTTCATTGGCATGAAGAACATGTTCAACAGAAGAGATGTTATAGAAGAGGATGTTTTTGGTTCAAGGGTCTTAGGGACTGTCAGGGAAGGGGTAGGTAATCTATGGATGAAGATGTAATGAGAAAACCAATGATCACCATGGCAACCCCATGAAAAGGAGGCACCCCTCCCCCACCATGTGCAACAGACACACACACTGCCCATTTCCTGCCACGGGGAATCCAGCCAAACTCCCATCTCAAATAGAGAATCCAACATTCACAAAAAAAAAAAAAAAAAAAAAAAAAAAAAAAAAAAAAAAAAAAAAAAAAAAAAAAAAATCTGCTTCTTGGAAAAAAAGAAAAAAGTTTATTCTTAGCATGAGCTTCTTGTTGGCCTTTCGTATATAAATATAAAGTCACCATGCCTCACTCTCTCTGTAAAAGACTATATGCTCACTTTAAACTTAAGAGTTATACCCAACACTGTAAAATTCTCATTTATTTGTGCCCCTGCATCTCAAGTAAAATACAAAAAAATAGTGTTTTTTTTCTCTCTCTCTCAAGTGATAAATTTGGATCTCTTTTCCAAGAGTTTGGCATCTTTATAATTCTATGCAAAACTAGAGCTTCCAAACACCGACATATAGAGTTAGACCATCCGTAGACCAAAACAGAAGGAAAAAAAAAGGCTCATCAAAACATAAATGACCACCCTCTCTTCACACATTCTTAAAATACACAGATATTGTCAGACACTGAAGGGGAAAGCTGTACAGTTGTCTTGTTTGTTTCACTATTTGGAAGTGGGGTTCCCAGCTCAGGTTGGTTTCAGACAGGACAAGCCACGTACCTGCGTTTGTGTGTGTGCTAGGCCTTAAATGCCATACTTACTTCAACTGCTGGGGGTGGTTTGTTTTCCAGTGCTATCTAATTTTTTTCTAATTCTTCAGGCCCTGATCAGTGGAGAATAAATAAAAGCCCTTAAGGACTCAAACTCTTTTGGGATCCTGAACAATTCTTTCTGACATGGATATTAACAATGGTGAAGGTGGGTGGTGGCCAGATGGCTTCAGAACCGGGTCAGCTGCCAAAACTGTGTGTGTGCAAGAGCGCGACCTAAGGGGACATTCTCGTGGACGGCACCGAGGGCTGCGGAGTGGGGCGGGGCGGGAGAAGTATCTACACACATTCGCTAAGGGGATGCGACAAGGTCAGATCTCAGTGTTCAGCTTCCGGGAGGGGCCAAAGTCTTCACGCCTAACCCAAATGACCTCCTCACTTGCGCTCTCCAGGCCGCCATTGATGCCCGAGAGGACAGCTTGCTTCTTGAGCTGTGCCATGCGGGACGCGTGACTATCCAGGGTTTTCCGGCCTCTGTCTCGCTGACTGATGGAGGCGGCCTGAAGCCGCTCCTGTAGGTCTGTGTCCACTGAGGCGCCCTTCACGGACTCACAGAATTCATCATCGTCACTGAGGATGTCTGTCTCCTTGATGTCATCTTGCTCCTCATACTGAGCAAGATCAAACTGTTCCTCAACCCATCGGTCAGTGTCCCCACCGCCAGGGGGCTGCTGGGGCTCTTTCTCCGGGCTGCTGGCAGAGACCGCATCGGAATCAATGGTAAACCTGTTTCGGGCCAGTCGCCGCCTCCTCCTCCCAAGAGACTTGCTTGGGGCGGACACTGCACACACACACAAAAATATAAAAATAAACCCCCACAGGCTTTACCACGAGATGAATAGCCAGAAAGCAAAGATAAGGGACATAAACATTCAAAGGTATGCATCTGGTGCCTAGGTGTCACCGGGGGCTTAGGAGTCCCGATGTGACCAGTCCATCTGCGAGTGTTTACCTTGCCTTGATATTGGCGCTTTGGAGATGCTACAGCAAGTGACCCAAGAGCAAAGAAGGATGGGGGCACGGGAGAGGCTGCAGACTGGGGAAATGGCCCCCAGCCCTCTCTGAAATGGCTCCTCCCTGCACACCCCAGACACAGGTATCCCAGATGTGGTGGCTGTCTACTAGACCACAGACCTTGGGATCCGTGTTTTTACCCCCACCATGGCCCTATAGCACAGAGCTATCAAGATCTCCTGGGGCTGTCCCTGGGTCATTTAGGAAGGGCACAGCTGCGTGGTAAGGCAGGGGCTGCTTCTAGGACCCTGCTCTTTCTGTAGATGCCACCACAATGTACCAAGGAGGTGAGAAGTAGACTGTTGTGCTGCTTTCTGGGAACTTAGGGAGGTGCAGTCAGCTTAAGGGGTCACATCCCTCTTAGAGGACACATGGAAAAGAGAAGCTCTCGGGGAGATGGAGTCGCCTGTAGTTCCCAGTCCCCTTCTGCCAAAGTCCCATTGTGAGGCTAAGCAATGTGAGCCTTGGCCTCTGCCCAGTGCATTCCATGCAGCACCCTTTCTTCTACAGTGCAATTCAGACATCAGTACCGAGTGCCACGACAAATAAGTAAGAGATGACACTCAAGCAGTTGATCGAGAGTGCTATAATAAAAGGACTGAATGTTAGGAGAAACACGTCACTGGATACCAAACCTCTGGATTTATTCTTACTGCCCTCTAGGAAGCCAAAATTATTAAATACAAGAAAAGACACCATCCAATCAAGCCAGCAAAGAAATGCTTCCAACACATACATACAACACACGCACGCACACACACAGACACAGATACACACGGTGGCTCCCATGGAAATGCTGCTACTTCTGCCTCAATAGTGACAAAAATGTGAGTGGCGACACAGGCTTTCCAAGGAGGGAGAGGAAGTACCTAAGCTGCAGTGAAGAGCCACTCTCCTGCAACCTAACTCCTGCAAGCTGCCCAACAGTTCCAATGCTGCTAGATGCCTGTCCTCAGCACGGCCGCAGGCCACCTCGGCACCACACACAGGCCCAGGTCAGAGTGCTCCTTGTGTCCTGCCTTGGCTCCCACTGCAGTGTCTGATGTGCCACTGTCCTGTGTGCCCCAGTGCTGTTTCAGGTGGCACATGATCTCCAAGGTTGGAACAAAGGGACCCCATCCACTCTTGTGTGAAAGTAATGAAGACCATTTCTCACAAAATGGAAAAAAAAAAATTACTTCTCCACTGGGAAGAAGCAAAAGTTCTTACTCAACTTTCCCTTAAGCCCACTATCATGGAGCCTCACTTTCTCTCATAAAGGCACAAGAACTACCCTCCAAACCTGGATCACTGTAAATATCTGTGCAGGATTTGCAGGCTAAAGGGACTTGGAGGCAAACAATGCCAATGCCTGAATCTTTGAGATGTGCAAAAGATGAGTTGGTAGATGACACATGGATAGGTGAGAATGGAAACAGAAAAATACTCATCACAGAATCTAGATGGGAGATATGAATTCTTATGATAAGTCTGAGAATTTTCATAAGAAAATGATAGAACAAAAAGCGTTTAATTTGCTCACTGGCACAATCATAGTACTATACCTGACTTCATTATCCTACCCAAAAAGAAGAGAGTAAGAAATAAACTACCTGCCAATGACAATGAAGAGCTCCACATGAGTGTCTTTTATTAAAAGGATCCTTAATAACCCAACTAACATTAGGGACTTCCTCCCAGTCTTTCAGGGAGATAATCTTTGTGTATTTCTAGTGTTTATGGTTAAACTAATGCTGGGCTGACCTATTCAAGTATCATTTTAAAAATCATCACCAGAGGGCTGGGGAGATGGAATAAGTGCTTCCCAAGGGTCTGAGTTCAATCCCCAATTCTGCAAAAAAAAAAAAAAAAAAAAATCATCACCAGTGAAAATTCTGATGATAGTTAAGTGGTGTGAAAGCAGAGCAATACTTTCTTCAGCCAAAAATGGGATATCAGAAAAATTGTTCACTCAATCAAATCCAACAGTCTAAGACCTCCCCTCAGCATTCATGAAAATGATCTAGGACCTAGAATCTAGATTGTGAGCTAATTTTATTTTCTTTCCAAAAAGGCCTCTGTGAGCAGAGCGCCTTCTACAGACCATACCTGACTGGCTTTAAAGCAAATACAGCTCAAAATTTCAGTTCACTGATTAATAACTTAACACTAGTCACTGACAGGCAGGTTCCCTGAGGCTGGAAAATAGAGTCCCAAGTAAATATTCTCTAGCAAGAGGAGGAGCAGGGGAAACACTTCCAAAATAAAATATCTCTCCACTGAGCTCTAAAGGACCAAGGAACTGTCCTTATTTGTGAATCTCATGAGAAAGTATGGATATGGATGCATGTATGACCCTTACAGTACCTTGGAGAACCCGTCAGAGCACTGGGTATATTGCACTAGGTTTTCAAGAAACAAATCATTGGACTAGAGACAATACTAAAGCCCCCCATAAAATTAAGGTGCTTAAAAAATGTGATAGCCCATGTCAAGCTCGTTATGTTATACCAATGAAAAGACCTTCAACCATTTGCAGCTCTATCCATGTCTCTTCGACACCATCGAGAACTGGTGGATAGGTAGCTGAGACAATGGCTTAAAAAGCTTTCTTTGGCAAATGCAAAGGAACCCTCTTTCCTAGGAATCATCCCTGCAAAATTTTCAGCTGCCTCTTGGGAAAGGAGTGACTACAATGTGACTATCCTGACATCTTTCCGTACCTTTCAATGCTATGAAAATATCCCTCTGTCTATCATCCATCCTTTGAGTGCCACTTATAGGTGGTAGAACTGATCTTTCTTCCGTGCTCCAGAGTGATAGGGTAAGTCCTACAAGTGTATTTACTCTGCGACCTTTATAACACTAGATTCATCTCTTTTCAACAGCAGCAGAAGGCCTCCGCAAATCAACACTGAGATAAAAATAAAGTTACAGGCAAAAAGCGAGGGCCACGCCACAATCGGACCTATCATCTGGTCTACCTTACCTACGCCCCTGAGAATAGGCATTGTGTGCTGCCACATTACAAAGCTGCCACATTCCCAGAACAGCAAGCTGTGACCTCACTGAGCTACGACACACTGCTTTTTGCTAAACAAAGCTGGCCATCATGCAAAGCAGCAACTGTTATTCCACAAGGGTGCTAAGACAGCCCCTCCAGAAAGAGGACGCATTTGCTTGCTGGCTCAGCAAATGAGAAAGGTGCTCACCAGCCAAAAGGAGAGGGCAGCAGAGGGAAGGCTTCAGGGAAGGCAGGAGGCATGAACAGAGGGCAGATCCCCAGGGAGGAACAGGGAAGGCGTGGGGGCAAGGAATGCCACACCTGGGAAGAAGGTACTCCCACGTCACCCCCCCAACCAAGCCACATCTAACTTCCCCTCAACAAGGAAGACAAGCTCACTGGTGTCCTACAGTGGAGTGGGGGTGACGGGGATCTTGAACGTTTGAATCCCCACAGTACCTGCCCTGCTCATGGCTGGCCTGGCGCCTTTCAGCGCACATAACCTTTTTCCTCCAAAGGGGACATACTGCTGGGATGAGGGGAGGCTTTCCGTTTTGAGGAGCTGTCTTCTGTGCTTATCTCGCAGGATCGAATGCACAGCCTTCAGGAAATCCTTCCGGCTCTCTGGAGAACTAAAAAAAGAAGATTTACAGGTGTCAGGGAAATGGGACTTCACAGATGGGTACATCTACTGGCCTCAGGTGCAACCAAACATCCCCAAGCCCAGGGCTAGGAGACTAAAGCCAGGTAGCACATCAAGCTCCCTTCTCGTGGCAGGTGATAAGAAGGGCATGCTCTGCTGTACTGCTGCCTTAAGATTCATGCTCTACCACCAACCTGGGGCCAAGAATGTCATTAATGAGTAGGTTGATGGGCCGAGGGATTGTGCCCTGGGAAATTGACAAACTCCACTCCTGGCATCTAAGTCATAGTCTTAGGGTCTAAAATGTTTGTGAAATCTGTGCAATTCTGCCAAGCATCCAAAGACTTATATCCCAATTTCCTAGTTTCCTCCCAAATCAGCCTCCCTTCTGGTTAAATGCCTAGTCTTCCCCTGATCCATTTTAATATGTGAAGTATTAAGGTTACATTCTTAACAACTAGAAAATCTTTCAGTGCCCTAATTCTCATAGTGAATAAAAGAACCTCTTAGGTAAGAGTTTTCTTTCTTGTTGAGTTCTCAATATTTTTATCCACATAAGTGTCACCTGATATTTTTTCTGATGACAAATATGGTACTTCTACAGACAGGCTTGCTCAACTCCACAAACTTTAGCAGGAAGAATCACAATTAGAATTTCTTAAACAGATGGTAAAGATGGCTTTCAAGCCACACATGGAGTATTTGTGGTGTGTGTGTGTGTGTGTGTGTGTGTGTGTGTGTGTGTGTGTGTGTGTGTGTGTGTGAGAGAGAGAGAGAGAGAGAGAGAGAGAGAGAGAGAGAGAGAGAAAGAGAGAGAGAGAGACTGTTACAAGGGATTGAATCTAACTCTTTTACAATGAGTTACATCCCTAACCCTTTCTATTTGGTTTTTGTTTGTTTGTTTTTGGAGCAGGGTCTTGCTAAATTTCACAATCTGGGATCAAACTTGAGATCCTCCTACCTCAGCCTCCCACAGCAGTGGGATCACAGGCATGTGCTATCACTCCTAGTTCACTTGTACAATATTCAAAAAAAATTTTTTTTTCACTTCTCCTGACTTCTGGGGATCTCTCTCTCCTTGACCCCCATTACCAAATAGATGATATAGCAACAGGAAACACAGGTTTTAAAGTCAAACGCACCTGAGTTTCAGCCTATGTTCATTTCCTATGATGGGTTAGGCCAAGCACCTTCTATGAGCCTTGGGTCTCTTTGGTCTGACTACACAAAATAATGAAGGGTAATGCTAAGCACATTTTTAGTTTGGTAAATGCACCTTCTTACTACACAACATTATAAAATATCAGTACTAGTCATAATAACATTATCAGGCTGTTTCCATGAGGACAGCATGAGTGCCTAGGATTAAAATAAAGCATGAAAAATATGACACATTTTTTTAAATCTTTACGTTTTATTTTATTTATTTAGTAAAGGCCTTGCTACATAGCTCGGACTTGTAGTGATCCTCCTATCACAGCCTCCCTCCCCAGTGCTGGGATTACAGGCATGTGCCCCCAAATGTGGGGTTCCAGAGCCAGCATGGCATGAAGTACTGGGCCCTTGTGTTCACCAGGCAGGTGCTTTGACCACCGAGCTATCTCCCCAGCCCAAATGTAACACATTTAAAGGCAAAGAGAATACAGTCTGTCATGACCATCTACCTTGATATTTCCTTGGGTGAATACAGAGAAAAAAAAATGGTTGCCTCAGATTCTCAGAGAAGAAGTAGAAGAGAAAGTAAGAAGCAAGTAGGGCAGGAAAGGGAAGGGAAAAGAGAAGCAAAGAGAAACAAGTGGAAGCCCACATCACAGCTTTGCCATTCACTCTGTGGGTGATCAACGGAGTTGAAGTTCCCTTGCTAAGCTTCTCAGGAACACTGGAATCCTGTGGTAACTCCCAGCTCATCCTGGGTGGCTCTGTCTGCGACATTACAGAGATGCTCCTCAGAGTGCCCAGAAGCACATGCTGCTGTGTGGATGAGGGGGAAGGGCGGTCTCTGTGCCAGACAGCATGACCCCACCAGGCCCAGCATACCTGCAGCACAGGTGGAAGACCCTCTCTGGCCTCCCTTCTGACTCTGACTTCACATGAACAATTTCGCACACAGCATTTGCCTCTGCATCTAGATATGGTAAAAAAGGGAAAAAGAGGGTACATTTCAAGTGGAGTCATTGACATGTTTACAAAAATCATTTCTCACACTTCGCTTCCTGATACACTCAATAGTGCAGAACAGCACAAGACTAGAGATGCTTCACGCCTATCATGTTATCTAAAGAAATGAAGAACCTGGAAACTTAATATGATAAGGAGTCACAAAAAAAAAAAAAAAACTGGAGAACTTCAAATGCAAAGATCTCATTCTGATGGCCTAAAGGGCCCTTCAATCAAGCACAGCCAGTTTGGCCAAACTATTTCAAGTCAGTGATCAGTTCTTTTGACAACAGTTGGACCAGTCAGTGAGTGTACATCAATCATGTCAGTGATAGGGGGGAGGTCCAATGCCCAGTAGATGCCAGGAGACTGAATGGGGCTCCTCTTCCCTGGCCTGCCCAAATGCCCACCAAAGGAATGCCAAGAAGGTGAGGAAGAGCTGTACGCATTTCAAGGTACAGTCAACCTTGGCCTCTCAGTGGAAGTGGTTCCAGGACCCCTCTGAGTATTAAAATCCAAGTATGCATAAATCCCTTACATAATATGGTATAGTACTTATATGTAATATGCATGCATGCTCCAGGTTACTATACTAACTAACACAATGTCCTATTTCAATTGTTGTTTTACTATTTTGTTTAAGGAATGATGGCAAGAAATATAAGCATGTCCGTGTTCCATACAGGTGCCAGTTTTTTCACAAATATTTTCTACCCACAGCTGGTTAATTCATGGGTGCAAAACCTGTAGGTTCAGGGCCAAATGTAATTTTTACACACTGAAATGCTACCACCACCATATTATTATAAATTATGAACGGAGCGCTTGTGAAAGGAACAATTCACTGCAGACTTGAAAGCTGCCCACTGGGAGGTGAGGCCTCATCCCACCCAGTGGTCAGAGTGCTGGTTATAAACCCCCACTGTGGCTGCATTATTTAATCTCAACTGGAATCCATTTGCAAAAAGTTTTACAAACTTTTTCAAACTGAAGATAAAAATCATGAAATTCCACATTCTGCTTCTCAAATCCACTGGAAGGCACTTCCTAATGAAGAATAATTTTACTAGTTCTTGGAGCAATTAAAATATGCTTGATTGTTTTAAAACTTCATTTGAATGAAAAGCAGAGTGTAAGAATGAAATGTCAAGTCACAAACATAGCTTTGTTTCTAAAATGTTAAGTCTGTCCTTTGTGAGGCAAAATTCCTAGCTAGGAAGTCTGTAATCTGCTATAGAAATAAAGCTTCCCTTATAAATCTGGTATAGGAAGTGCATGAACTCATTACTCATAAGCTAAGATTCTACATGAAGACAAATACTAGTCTATAAGCACTAAATCTCAACGCCATTGCAGCCTTTGGAGAGCCACATCCATAGGTTCCTGGACAGTCACTTGATGGCAACGTTTGCAAGTCAAATCAAAACTAAAAAGGCACCATGATGATCAGTGCCCTAGACACTGAGAAGAAATCTTAATCATCTCATGCACGCGTGACGCATTTGGGTTCTGCACGTGACTTGTCCTAGTGCAAGGGACCACCATGAAAGAAGGACCATAAATCTGGTTCACAGCAAGGGAATAACTGAAATGTATCCAATATTTCAAGTGGTTTCTCGTCTTGATACCAGAGCAGCTGGTTCTATCAGGACTGATCTGCTTTTACTTTTCTGAGAGGTGACAAGTGGGGGGGGGGGCACACAACACCCATCAGACAGGAAGACCAGAACACCCACAGTAGGTGCCAGAGCATGGAGAAGAGACACCTGAAGAAGTCCTAGGGGACAGGGGTGGGGTGGGGGAGGAGTTCTCTCTCTTTATCACCCAAAAGCTGTACCTCCTTTACAACTGGAATGGGGAACAGACATGGCAAAGGTTTCTCCCGACTCCCAAGGAAGTGCCTTCCATGTGGACTGAGAGGGTTACTGTCCATTCTCATAGACATAAGACTTGGCTTCATGGGCTGGGGAGATGGCTCAGTGGAACAAGCACTTCCCTGGCAAGTGCAAGGGGCTGAGTTCAATGCCCGGTTCCACAAAAAAAAAAAAAAAAAGACTTCGCTTCAAATTAAGCACAGGATGAGTTACAGTTTCATAAATATCAGGATCTTTAATCAATAAAGTATACTTCTCATATGCCTGAAGCATCATCTAACAACAGTATCAAGTATTCTCAGAGTTGTCCAACAACTCACTTTATTATCTGGACCACAGAAGAAGAACTAACATTCCAAATACCTTCTAATGATAACAAAGATAAAGACCTATGAAAGATGCTTCAGGCAAAGCAATGTGTATGCAGAGGCTTTTCCACACATTTGGTCAACTTTTCAGTCCCTCAGCTAACAGGCAAGTGAGAAATTTCTGTGGGCTTTGTTCACAGTTTAAAGGATTCTTTGTAGAAGTACCAGGCTTGCTGCCACCCAGATTCCAGTCATTGTGATGTTATGAAACATAATATAATGACCATAATTCCTTGGAGCAGTTCTGAAGATACTATCCATTCATTTACTTGGTTCATTCATCATTCAATATTTTACACTTGGCTGGGTAAATAAGAGGTAATGAAGAAACCCAGGGAAAAGACAGTTAAGCATAAAGAAAAAGAAAGGCAGGGTAGACCAAGACTGTGGGTACACACATCACACGCATGAGGACTGGGAAGCTAGCTCATGTCAGAGTTTACCTGCGCTTGCCAGAGCTCGGACCTGCAGGGCTTCTGTAGGGATCATGTGACGAAATCGGAAGGGGTCCCACTCCTCATAAATCGAAAGTCTGTGAGATCCCACCTGAGGGAGAGAGAGAGAGCCGCAAACTAATGCACCTGCACTAACTCGAGTGCCTACCCAAGGGAATGCCAGCCTCCTGTACCCAGGGCAAGAGGCTGCCTAATAAATATGCTGAAGGTGTTTAAATGAGTTTGCCAGCCAAATGCAGATAAGACACAGACAGAAAAGAGGTGAGAGAGCAACTGTGCATCTCATGTTCCAAACAGAAGCCTCCTGAAAGGCAGAGCCCTAGTGAAACTTAAAAAGGAAGAAAAAAAAAGAAAAAACCATGCAGAAGAGGTTCTTTCTGACTCAGAGGCAGAATTAAGCAGAAATGACTGAGAACTATATGGAAAGGGATTTTCAAACATGGGGATGAAATAGTCTTACCAGTTTCTTCTTCTGCTTGGAACCATCTTTATACACTAGGACCACAGCGGTTTTGAAGACTGGAAGGAAATACAATAAAGCAGTCACGGCACAACCTGTGTGAGGTACCTCGGACGACATGCAGTGCTAACAAGACAGTCAGAAGGAGGAGGAGGGTGAGATCCCAAGGAACTAGTTCCTGCCCGTCTTTCATACATTTCTCAAAAATGAAAAATCAACACTGACAATAGAGGCAGAATTTTCCAGGCCCAGAACTTAACAGAGAATAAATGCATGGAAATATTTCTCTGATATTTGCCCCCAAAAAAACTGTTGGATAAAAGTTTTAGCTATATCATTCTAAGGTTAAAAGTTAATCAGACTCAACAAAAACACAGTAGTTAATTTAGTAGCTGGAAGAACAATACAAATGTCTCTAATAATAAAACAACTGCTGGGAGTGGCTTACATTTATAGAAATTAAGTCAACCCCTACCCTGCACAGTGTTCATAATTCAGGAAATCTATACATATTTTTTACCTAAAGAAATGACTGTTTATGGAGTAGAATGCAATCTCTACTGCTTTCAAACAGATCTGAATCAGATTATGCTCTTTAAGAGAAGTGAATATATAGTTGTATTCTTATGTTCTTTCAAGAGATTTGGAGATCCAATGGAGTTAGGCATAATCTTCTAGAGGTTCATTAAGCAATTCCAAGCATGCCCTAGCATACAGTGTTCATGACTCCTCCTAGGGGAAGCAAGCCCAGGAGGGATGGAAGGGTGGGCCCAGCTTGTCCTTGGTTCTCTGTGTCCAGCCCTCCGCTGTGGTCTGAATGTCTACAACTGCCCCCAAACTCTTATGTTGAAACTAATCACCACTGTGATAGTTTTAAGAGGTAGAACTTGTGGGAAGAGATCGCATCACTAGGTCCTGCCCTCAGGAATGCACTTAATGCCCTTGTACAAGAGGCCAGAGATAGGTTTTCTGCCTTTTTCTGCCATGTGGTTAGGTGCTGTTTAGAAGGTTCATCCCTTCTGTCATGGTGGCTGGAGGAGGTACAGCCTGGTAGAGCAGACACAGAATTAAAAGGAAATAAATGAGTCACCAGGTTCCAGGTCCTCTGAACACCAGCCCCCCAAAAAATCCCGCTCCCTCTTCACCCTACTTAGGACAACTCTTATCTTTCCTGTGTCTGTGGGGTCATCCTAATCCCCAGCTTGGGGAATAAAAGATACAAAGAAGCTAACTCTAGCTGTAGACAAGACGACAGGCCTGAGGCTTCCTTCACGGGCTAGCACTGACATGCAGAGGCCACTGCAGCTCTGCAGAGCACTGTACCTTCAAGCAGAAGAAACCCCGGCTTGTACCATGAGGACATCCAAAATTACAGTGGCCAAGAGAACTGGATTCCTTTAAAAGCAACAGAATTTTGCTTCAGAGAGGGGACCCAGTGATATTAGCTTCAGAAGTGCCACTCTATGCTTAGTACCACAGTGCAAGTGTCAGATTGGCTCTGAGAAGGTTAATGGATCTGCTTCAACTTGCCTTGAGCTTACCCACCACAAAGCATACAAGAAGAGGAACTAGCACTGAGCTGTGAGCGAGGAACACCTCCACCTTACCAAGGTGGATAACGCAGGGTCACCTGATCCACTCTGAAACAGGCTTGACTCTCAGGACTCCTGGCTTCCCTCCTCAGCCTACAGTCCCTGCTCCATGCCTTAAAATACAAATGCCTACCACTTCCCCTGCAGAAGCCTACACAAGCTCCTCCTGTTTGCATTTGATTTCTTCAGGCAAGGGTCTTTACCATTCAGGGCAGAGGAGCCATCCCAAGCACAAGTGTGGAAGTGCTGGGGCTGCAGCAAGAGTGGGGCCCCAGGGCTTTCAGAACAAAGCCAAACTATTCCCTGAAATTAGAGATTTACATAAAACAAAAAGAAAGCCCTCATTTTAAGTCAAAAGCTGCCTGATCAACTCTAACTACTTCCAGCATAACACTCACTACTTCCAAAGGCATTGTTCAGAAGGTTCACTGAGCTCTGCTCTTGGCTAGAAATCCTAGTAGAACCTTCAACAGCAACATCTGTGAGGGTCTTACCTAAGATTCATCCTCAAATAACTTATTATGATGACTATGGGCAAGCTTGGGTTACAGTCCAAATTTTAATCTTTTTTCTTTCTCTTCACTATTACGGTCCTATATACAAATATTCTGCAAAACGATAAGCTTGCCTCTTAGCACAGAGCTCCTAGAGTCTGTATCACCACAGCCCCTATGACTTTTGCTGATCTAATGTTGGAGTACCATGGTTAGAGTACACAGCATCTACGCCAAAGAGGAGTGCCCTGGCCCCCACTCTTGGGAGTTAGATATCCATCTGACACCTGCCTCCCTAACAACCTAGGAAGCAGGGAACAGGAACACAGAGCCCTATCTGAGCCTGGCATACACTAACAGTGGCACTTAAAGCCCCAACCCTCATAACTGGCATTTACCATGGGTTGGCACACGAGGGCCCTTGGACCAAGCCCAGGCCTATCTGCTTGCTGTCTTGTAAAGTACAGGTGGCCCGCACAGCCAGCTCATTCATTCTATTACTTGGTTACAACAGCAAAGCATGCAGCCAACTGCCCCCAGTGCCCACAGCTTACTATGCAGCCCAGAAAGAAAAATGTCTGCCCGTTCCTACTTTCCCCCCCTCAAATTATTTGCTTATTCTAGACTGGTTTATTTATCACCATGTGAAACTTGTAAAATTCATGAGACCAATTATGAAATACTCTATAATTTTGAACTCTGGAACTGCTAGTGTACAGCCCAATATCAGAAACAAATGGATGGTTCAGAGCCCTATGCCAATACCTTAAGTTCCTTAAATGATTCACAGAGAAGCACCAGAGACATCCCAGGCTACTCCAAGGAGAAATCACATCATGTGGAGCACAAAGTGAGTACTACTGGCCCTGAACAAAAACCCCCATCAGAAGGCTGTCAGCTGGTTAACACCCCAATGCTCCTTTGTAGTCCCTACTTAGTCACATGTTTTCTGAGCACACTCAAATTCTCTTTCATTATTCTTAATGAAATGTCATCAACAGCTGTAATAGCTCTTGGGAAATTTTGGGAATATCACTAATTTTTCAATGAAGGCTAAGTGGATCTAAGTAGGAAGTCCAATCAATCTTGCATTAGATGCTGATTTTAATATGCCTAGGATGTTTCCTTTGGGAGTAACAGTCAGTAACCTCCCAACCCCCAACCTCAGAAAAATAATATATGAGAGAATAGTAAATGCTGAATGTGCTACTCCTGAACAGTTCTGGGGAGATGCTAAGGGAAAACACAGCCTAAAACGAAAGCATGGGCCGCAGATCGTCTGCTAGAAACAACACTGCATTACGGTGCATTCGTACCTGCACAGCCACAGCCAAACTTAAGCTGTTTCCTGAATTACACGCAACTCCCCTATACTAACCCATATTGCTTTTCTCTCCCTGAAAGCATATTAATACCACACAATCACTTGAGATCTCTAAATGCAGCAATTGCACCCATCTGAACTAGATTATTAAAAATATAAGTCACTCATCAACCGTCTACTTCCACTACTATTAGTAACAACATAATTGCAATGCACCTCACAACTGATTAAGCATCCAGAGTTGCAACAATAGCTCAGCTGAGAACAAACCTCAAAAATTCTGGCTTTATGCAAAGCAATACAGATCTGGGGAGAAAATTTAAAATCCAGGATTTGAGGTTTCAGGAAGAGACATTTTTCTCTTGATCTTTTTTTCCCCCTTGGTTTATTATAAAGCCATTATTTTGAAATGTTTGCTAGAGCTAGCAGCAAAAAAACCGATTTCCTGTCTATTTATACCTAGAACAGACCAGGGCACTGCCATCTCTACCCACTAGAGATGTAGTTGGTATTTTGAACATATTTAACTGGAAGATTTAACCTAGCATTGGTAAGAAGGGGATGGCCACAGCAGGAACACTACCTCAAAAACTGTAAGTAGCTTTACTTTAATAACTTGTGATTTAGCAATGTTCTTCCTTAGAGCAGGAAGCCAGCCTTTCCCTCTTCTGAAACACTCTTATGATACCTACCAAAGGCTGCCAATTCTGGCTCCTTCTTCCATTTTCCCAGGGAGGCTGGTGGGTTTAGCCAGATGACGGTCGTATGTAAAAGCAGGTCACCCATGCTCAGATCTGCAACCTGTAAGCCAGAGACACAACAGAACTTACTGGGAAAAGTTTTCCCGTGCTCACTCAGATCATGAAGTTTTAAAATACGGCACACTAGTGTCAATTTTACCTGGTGAAAATATTGTTCCTGAAACATCTGCTTAAGTATGTGACATAATGTATGTTACTTTGGTTTAGACATTCACAATATATACACAGAACAAAACAAGATGCTTATATACAGGCTGGAGGAGCAGTCTCCAATCTACCATGGCTCAACTTCAGTTTTCAACTTTATGATGGATTTATTGGGGAATTAAATAAAATCGGAGGGGCTAAGGGTTTGGTTCAGTACTAGGAGCACTTGCTTAATACATGTAGGGCTCTGGGTTCGATCCCTAGTATGGAAAAACAAACAAAATTTTGGTACATTTTCCAATTTAAGATTGCTTGGTAAGGACATAACCCCATTATAAGTTGAAAAACATCTAGTATAATTATTGCCAATGTACATACAGGAATTTATAAAAGGAGAACAGCACAGAAAATGATAGATCACATTCTTTAAAAATACTCTCAATTTGACAACACCTAATAAGCACTGGAAGGAACAGGCAGTAGACATGATGTTTATTTTAGCCTTCTAATGGCAACTAGGAGTACCATTATGTTTTGCTGTTTGAGCTACAGTATGATGAAATTTTAATGAAGAAAATCTTTAATTCATACAAAATGTCCAACTTGAAGAATAAATTCTCTAGACTGCCAAAGAAACACAGGGGATTCACATTAAAAAAAAAAAAAAAAGGTGGATTTTTTTTTTTTCTTCATCCTGTGTTTGTCTACCTGGATTTTAAGATGACAAAATGGTGAGAATCAGGTTCTGACATGCACACACAGTTTTATCTGTCAAAACAGATCTACAAAATTAAAGATGTCTTATGTTCAAGTGGGAGCAGTTTCCCAAGGAGATTATGGTTGTCAATGAGAAAGATCTACCCTCCAAAGCTCAGACATTTCCTCTGTGGAAGCTGGTCTTCCCAGAAGCAGTGGAAACAAATTATTTACTCTCACAATGCAGTTTGAAGATTGTATTTTACTTCAGAGGAGGAAGAGAAAATCTAAAGTAGGAGCCTGAAGATTCCTCGACAGCTATGTGCAGAACGGGGCCTGAAATCCTTAGAGGCCACAAATTCTGGTCGTAGCCCAAACCCCTCCAAACGAAGTGCTAAATCACCTCCAACTAGTTCTCCTGGTTGGACAGCCATCAGGATACGGTGACCCAGACACCCAAAGGCAGCCTGCCCACGGTCTGCATCTCTCACTACAGCCATCCCCTCTTATCTGTGGCTTTGATTTCCAAGATTTCAGCACTCCATGGCCAAATAAAGTCTATAAAAAAATTCTATGAATAACCCACTCACGCATTTTAAATTGCACACCCTGCTAACCAGTACAATGCCATCTCATGCAGTCCCTCTTCCTGTTGGGGACACAGATTACTGTTTTTCCCAAGGAGCCTCCTGCACCCACTGGTCACTCGGCAGACATCTGGGTTATTAACTGTTCCCTGGTCACAGCACTTGTGTTCAAAGTAACACTTGGTTGTGCTTCATAATGGTCTCAAAGCACAAGAATACTGAGGCTAGAGACTCGAATACAACAAAGAAAAGCTGCCAAGGGCTCCCTTTAAGTAAAAGAGGTGAAAGTCCTCCAAATAATAAGGAAAATTATATATCTTCTATTTCTGAAATTGTGCGTGGAAAAGAAGAAATCTGAGCTGGCCCTGCTGCCACTCCTCCAAATGCAGCAGTTCTGGCTGCAGCATGTGACAGCGCCTACTGAGACAGAGGAGGCTCCCATACTTGTGCCTGAGTGTGCAAGGGGAAGCCCCAGGTACAAAGACTATGGCGCTACTTGCAGAGGGCCTGCCACACACCCTCCATGTTGAGAGAGAAGTACTGTGGTCAGCTCTGGCCTTCCTCCCCAAGTCCCCATCCCCTCAAGCCTGTCAGAATCTCAACTCCTCACTGCATGGTGGTAACCGCCACGGGTGGGAAGATCAGCTGGCGGTGTGCCCTGGTATCTCTGTACCTACCGGAGCACAACTACCACAGACCACAGTCCACGCTGTCTGTGAACATCCCAAACTCTTTGGAGCTCGTCCTCACAAAGGTCTCCTAGTGGACCTGCCTCCTGGCCACTCACTTCTATTCCATGCTCCACAAAAATTAAGCCCAATATCCTCTTCCTCACAGTAAGAGTTCAAGCATTTCAAAGGCCAGAACTGAGCTTCTGGAGACAAATGGCTCTTGTGGATGACATCACTCTGATCTTGCTGTGTTTCTACACGCAGCAGCAATCCGGTGATGGCCAAAGAACACCACACAACTTGCAGGCCCCTCCCAAGCCAGCAAGCATACCACAGAGGCGGAGATGTGGCTCTTCTGGTGCAGAGTATGGAGACATTGCCACTGCTGAGCCATATTACTATAAGAACAACCAAGAGTTAATAAAACTTAATCACATTACTTGGTTTATCAGCATTAAGTAACATATCAACTGAATCACTAGATATCATCCAGGAAAGGGCATCCTACCACCCAGTTCCCAATCTTCACATAGAAGTAGTTATATTCATAAATAAAATTCTTGGGCACTATACTGGAGCTATGAATTTAAAAGTAATTAAAGTTCATTGTAGTAGACTGTTCAAACTCCACTTCCTGCAATACAATTGTATGTATCTGCACCTTGTGCCATATGGTTTTCTAGTGCCTCAAGACAGACCAGGTGAAATGCACACCACCAGCTTAGAGCATGACCACATGCCACCATAAGAGGCTTCCACTAGGATGTATGCTTGTATGGATGTACATTTGTTGGTACGCATTCATTCATTCATCCATTCATTTAGGTTTTAGGGATTGCTGAGCTAAAACTTTAGCTGTTTTTGTTTTCTAACTTGTCCAGGCTGGCCTCAAACTTGCGATCCCCCCAGCCTCACTCAGCCTCCTGAGCTGCTGAAATTATGGAACGTGTCACCATGCCCACCTTCCAGCAGCCCTCTGGGGCCTCCAACTTCCATCCATGGAAAGGACCTACGCAAGACAGCACCACTGCTTCAGCCCAGCTCCTGGGAGGAAGACACACAGAGCACATCTGACCCCTGAAGGCACTGAGAAAAGCCAAGCTCAGGTGGCCCACGCACATTAAGGTGCGAGATATCTACTGTAGTGAACGCATATTGTAGCTGTTATACTGAAGTGAAAAATAAGCTGAGCTGCACCTGTTTCTCTGCTGGCACACATCCACAAGGTGAGCACAACAGGGGGTCAGCCTGCTCTCTCTGACCAGCAACCACCCCCTGGGCTTCTGTTGGCCCCATTTCAGTCTTCCTCCAGACTCCCAGGAAGAGTGCACAGGGAGGCCTCCCTCTTCACCAGACCCGGACACCCTCCCAAATCAGGCTGCTGCGGCCTGATACTCAGGGCAAGGGCCCTACTGGCCTCTACTTCTTCCTATCTAGGGAAAAGGGAATGATTTACAGGGTCCAGCCAGCTCAAGTCTCCACAGAGTAGAAGACTGAGGGCCCAGATTCATTGTAAAATGTTTCCTTGCCAGCTTTGTTTTCATACCTTGGAGACACCCCAGGTAAAACCTGCTAAAGATAGGACTCAGGTATCCTGGGCTCCTTGAAGACAAACCAGCAGACACTGACAAATGTTCCTGCTTTTAACTGCCTTGCAGCTGCTCCTGGGTCCACTTCAGGTCTTTACTGAATGTCGCCATTAAATGGGAACTCTAAGGACCAGGAATCACCTCCCGGAAGTCAGAACACTGCATGTGTTGCTCCAGCCTCCAGCCTCCACCTCCCTGCTTGCTCTGCGTGCTGCCACCAGCAGTGGCGTAGGCTCCTCGACAGTCTTAGCGGGCACGGCACCCTTCCTCCGGGCCCTGTTCTCTGTTAGGTTTATTCTGATGGAATCAAAACCCCTGCATCCTTTCTGGTTTCAAGACCATTTTCCTCAGCTGAAAACAAGCAATCAAATGGCAGTTTAGCTGTGCCCCTTGAGTAATCAATTGCCCCTGAGTAATCAGTTTTCCTCTAGAGCCTACTTCCTGCTGCTGGCTTAACTTATCCAGCTAAAACAGTTTTTTGCTCTCTTTTGACATTTTTTCCCAACTGTAATTTTTCTGGGCTTTGAATTTTCTGATAGCAGTAGCAGATTTTCCTGCTCTCCTAACACTGGCATTTTGTCAAGGGTCCCTCCTTCCATCTCTGCACATTTCTATTTATAATCTCAGTGCAGGGGGATGTGTTCTGCACAGCTTGGTGGTGCTTTATTCCCTTCTAGGCAGGTTGCTTCCTTGACTGTCAGGATTTCATTTCAAAGGACCTCCAGGCTTACCTAAGCCAGGTGCCTTCTCAGAGCCTCTGATTTTGATCATATCCATCTCTGTGTTTATACCTGTGTGCCACACTCTCCCCATCACCCACTTGTGAGCAACATGGTCACCTCCTCTTAGGTCACTGAAATCTAGACACTGACTTGGCATACAGTGAGAACATAAAAATATAATGAAAATGCTCATCTATCAGCCAGTACAATCTGTTTCTGTCAAAAGGGAAAAGAAAAAAAGAACAGGGATGGGGGTTGATGTTTCATGATTTAAAATGTTTATAGTATTATTTGTAGGAATCAGAAAATGAAGCTAAGCAACTTGCTTAACAATAGGAATTAAGGATAAATCAGTGTTCAGAGCCACAATGAAATATCACACACAAATTTAAAAATAACATGAGTATCTTGTGTTCAGGGCAAAAATCAAGATACAAAATTAATTTGAGAATATTTAAGCATATCCATGTTGATTAATTTTTCTAAGCCAAAGGAACACCAAAACATTCAAAATGTCACGTTTTGTCTTTTGAGACTATACAGTTTCCTTCTGGCCTTTTTCTATATTTTGCTCTCTTCAAAGGCCTATTTATTAAAAACGTGTTATAAAATAAGAAAACTAACTCCAAGGTATCTATTTTTTCTATACCCTGATGGCTAAATTATCTGTCAAGTATGCTGAAAACCTTCCTGTGCTTTGCTCCTGGTTTTATAGAGGTAAAAACAAAAAAGAACACTTCAGTTGCAAACTGAGTCTCCTCTCCAGGATGCTTCCCAGCCTCTCTGATTCCAGCCTTTCACACTGTCTTTGACACCTCTGCTACTCTGCAAGGTGTTGGAAACAGATATGCAAATCCTACCCAGTCTGGCACTGGCCTCCTGGATTTCCTCCGGCTGAGAAAAGCCCACTTATCTCCTGCAGGACTCTTTGTCCCACACCCAGATCTGTACTTCTGACCCTCTTGGTGAAGCCCACAGCGTCCACCTCAGTCAAGTGGCAGTGGTGGAGCACTCGTGTAATCCCAGCAGTCACCAGGCGGAGGCAGGAGCACAGCCACAAGCTCAAGGCCACCCTAGGCTACATTGTGAGCTCAAGGCCAGCCTGAACTACATAGTGAGACCCTGTCTCAAAAAGATAAAAAAGTAAATTCCTTCATGTGTTACATCTGATGATTGAGTGATAGTGACTATACTTCCTTTTGATCCTGGATAGTGACCAACTCTGATAGGACCTATCCCTCCTCATTAAGACCAGGCTGCTGCTTCACAGCTCTACCTCAGTCTCAGACTCTCAGTCTCTGTTTCTCTCCATCTCTCTGTCTGTCGGTCTGCCTGTCTGTCTGTCTCCCGCCCACCCCCCTCATTGCCCCAATAGAAAGTAAAGCTGAAACTGCTTCGATGTTCCAGCCAAATCCGTCTGGACAAGCACACTGGTGGGGGATCATCACATATCACCCCAGCCTTATGGACATTTTTATTCTTGGAAAACCTCGGGGCACACTTCTAGCTCCCTTACCCTTTCTGTCCCTCCCACTGCTTCCACCTAGGTTTTTGAGTACCCTGAAGAAAAGGAAAAGAAGGAAACTTACATTCATCCAATTAACATTTATCCAACACCTATTATATGCCAGATGCTGTTCTGATCTTGAAGACAAGAGTCTTAAAATAGTCCAGCTGTAGTAATAAGAGCCCATCTTCACACTTAAGTTAGAACAAAAGCAAAGATCCCAAATGCTAATGGTGAGCTTCCTATATTAAGAAATAATCAATTCTCAGCCTTTTGGCTAAGATCAAATGAAGAAACAGTCCAGCTGAAGAAGAAAAGATCCAAAATGTAGCCCTGCACAAAGGATAAAAGCTATACCAACCAAAGCGATCATGTGACCATTATATCCCCAGGAAGCACCTTATTTTTAAAAAAGTCAGCATAACCAAGTCCTGAGAGACCTAGCAAGAAAAAGGTTTCCTTACCTCCTTCTTCTCCCCAGTCTGCTCAGCTATCAGCTGGTCAAACACAGCCCCAAACTCTTCGTGGATTTTCTGCATTTCATTGATGTGACTGGCGACCTTGTTCATGGTCTTGATGGCCACTAGAAGAGCACAAGCCAGAAGTGAAGGGGCCGCTTAGAACCCTCTGGGGCCAAGCAAGGGAGGCCGGGGCGCTGCTCACCGTCCAGGTGGTAGTGCTCTTCACTCTCTGCGTCGGTCAGGGTGAAGAGCTCCTTGAGCAGCAGTGGGTACTTGAGGATCCTCTGGATAGGCTTGATGAGGTAAGACTCCAGTGTGGACGAGTGCTGCTGTCGTGGGTTCTGGGCATCCAAGAAAGCCTTGAAAGCCGTATCAGTCTTGGCTGGAAGGTTTAAATAGAGATGGTGAGGTGGTCCTCCGTATGTGCCATTCCACTCCCGGGCATTGATTCCAAGGTGCCCCCTTCACAAGAAGGAGGGAGGGGGTAGGGCAGGCTCAGCTCGTATGGAAAGCTGCTGCGTGTTACCCAGATAGGCTGAAGGGCCCCAGCAAGTGAGTCCTGCAGGCCTGGGTTTTCAGGGTTGCTGTTTCTCCTTCTAATGTGCATATCATTGTATGCTGATGTTTTTATTTAAGGAATCTGTAAGACTCCTCACAGGACAAGCCAGGTTCTGAAGTTAGTAAAGGACTTGCCTGCAAGCATCAATTCAGAATCACCACCTCTCACCACCTCCTCTATGAACTTCTGATACATCACTTTCTCCTGCCCCATTACCTTGGGGCCTGGCATTCTGTACCTTGGCATCTACTAGAACCCAGAGCTTGTGGAAATTATCCACACCAGCAAGACTAAACCCGCTTTTCAGCCTCACAGCATTCCCCTCAAGCCACAGCAAGTCTCCTGCCCACTTCTACCTGCCATTCCTCAGTCTTCTGGCCAACCCTGTAGCTTCACCTTGGAACACAAAGCCCTCACCCTGAGAACTATGTGTGACAAATGCGGTAGCCGATCCACTCACCTATCCTTCCCTGACTAACAGCAAAACCTACTTTCTATGTATGCCTTACCCGGCTTTTCTAACCTCTCAAGCATTTGACCACTGGAAGACTTACTCTGGAACATAATCACAAGCACAGAGCAGCAGCTCCTAACAGCAGTGGCCATGTGGAGCTGTGGTGACCTCCTTCAGAATCTGTTTTGTATCAGCTTGGTACTCTCTCAGTTAGCAGTTAGCGCTCACAGGGCAGACACCTGAGCAGAGCTTGGCCAGCACTTTCCTTACCAGCTTAGCTTGCACCTGTGTCCCAGCTGGGTCCACAAGGGCCCTGGGAGCTGAGGAGCTGGGAGGCCCAAACCAGCAGACAAGAATCTGCCATTAGACTACTAGAAGACATGGCTGGTGCTTTCTAGGTGCAAACCAATGCTGGGAAGAGAGGGGAAGATCTATCCAAGGGACAGTACCAGTGGACATAGGAAGCATCCGGGTTGGTGCGACGGGATGGCCTACCCAGAGCAGGCATTGGCACTGGGCTTCCAGCCCCCCCACACTCTGTGCCCTGTGCCACTCCTCTACCTGACTATCCCTGAGCTGTATCATGTAGAGTGAACCAAAAAACAAGCATGATCAACATTTTCAACAAACTCATTCTTCACACTCAGAATCTATACATTCATCTAAGTGACCTTTGCTTATTAGAAATTAAGTGCTGCTCTCCAGGGATTCAATACTTTTTACAACAGGACCTGCACATCAGAGGAACTCGGATAGATCTCAACTAAATGAATAACAATTTATAAAACTCAGCATGCATATATTTGTGTGTGTGTGTCTGTGTGTGTCTGTGGGTTTCTTCCCCATCACCAGGGGTAGGCACATAGGCTAGTAACTCCAAGGATACTGTAATAGGGCATGATGAAATTGCAAAGTGATTCTTCTATCTTTATTCAATTAAAAAATAAAGTGATCCTGGAGGAAGACCCTTCACTGTTGTTAAATCTTAACACAAGGAAACAGATTCCATGAGTCCAACCCCTTCTTCTGCTCCCCTCAAAGAGATTCCTGAAGAAAAAGACCGCTATAAGTGAGTGGCCGATTAGCCTAGGTGCCAGGGCAGCCCTGGTTTCCAGAGGCACCCAGGTCTTTTTTGACCATGTTGAGAAGAAACCCAAGAGCTCCACCCTCCCACACACTGGAGATCAAGTCCAAAAGTCTAGTGTGGGACTCAAGCCCCCAAAGCACACTTCACAGCACCTGGGGAGCACAGGAGGTGCCCCACCCAGCCCAGTTGTGAGTCTGTTGGGAGCTCCAGATGTGTTTTCCATGTTCCTGGCTCATTCAGCAATTAGGAAAATGTAGGTCACGCCTGCTGTTTTAACGGATAGTTTTAAACATTACCGCAGTGTTTTTCAGGTGCAAAAAATATTGCTCTTGAATTAAAAATCCATAAGGGTAAATTTAATCTAATTGAGTAATTTTAAAAAAGCACTAATTGCTCAAAGACATGTAATGGATACATAATTCCATACAGAGCTAAAATGATTACTTCAACACTTGATAATGAACAAAAAACAGTACATTTTAAAAGAAACATACGCTCTGTCTTGGAGCCGTACGACCAACGTGGTACACGTGAAAACGTGGTGGAGGTCCGCCAGCGTGACAAGAGGCTTCCTAGAGCCCTGTTGCCTAGACTGTCACTACCATTCCGTCTGTCATTATCTGGGACAGGCTCTTCCATTACCCAAGACCCATATTACAGTAATATTTCTTTTAATACGTTTTAAATTAAGTTGAGTTAGTTCTCTTGGCAGCAAACCTACCCATAACACATGGAATTTATTTACATATCAAGGGACTTGATTAGCAGATGTTCACTTGGCAGCCACAGGGAAATGTTGAGAAATAACAGGCCGATTTCCAGAGATTCTTTGAAACTAAACAGTCTACTGATTCTACTGTTTACCAAGAAAATGTTTCTTTAATATTTTGGGGGGAGGAGGGGCACCTTTATTTATATTACTGGATAATTCATATATGTGTGTGTGTGTGTGTGTGTGTGTGTGTGTGTGTAATATGTATTACATTGACTTGTGAAAAGCTTCAACAGAAGCAGAGCTGTTTTCTTTTTGGTGGTACCAGGGATTGAACTCAGGACCTTGCACTTGCCAGGCAAGCACTTATTCTACTGAGCTATTACCCAGCCCAGAAATAGAGCTTTTTTAAATAGATAAAAACTATACACATTTAGGGGTATTCAAAACACAATATAGAATGATCAAATCACTATAATTAGCATGTCAATCTCCTCATTTATCATTTCTCTGTTAGAATATTCAAAATCTTCTTGTTATTTTAAAATACATAATATTACTGTTAACTACAGTCACCCTACTGCAGTGTGGAACTGATTCTTTCTCAATGTAAATATTTTTACTTATTTATTTATGTGACTATAGTGCTGAAGTCTGAACCTAAGACTTCCCACTGACCTGCACGCCCCGCTGTCACCGCTTGTATCTAGATGCCACTGCTGCTGCCACCATCACCACCATAGCCACATCTGGTCATAGGTGGGGAGTTGTGAAGGGGACTGGACTAGGCTATGGGTAATGGAGGCGGGGCTCACTGCTGCGCATCACTTGCTGCTTTCTGTCTGCTGCTGCAAACCACTTCTTCTCCGCAAGGCACCTCTGCCATGACACTCTACCTTGCAGCCAGCCAAGTAGGACTCTGCCTTCACCAATTCCAAACACTGAGCTGCGGAAACACAATTGTTTTCTGGGGACTCTCAGGCTGTTTCACCACACCCTGAGAACATGTAAAAAAAAAAAAAAAAAGTATCCAGAATGGGGGAGATTGGGGGTACAGCTCAGTGGTACAGCATTTGGCTAGCATGCCCAGGGCCTTGGGTTTGATCCTCAGCACTGCCAAAGTAAGTAAAAGCATAAAGAAAAAAGATCTTACAACATAAAAATTCTACTTTGTTCTGTGCAAAAATAGCTATAACTAGAGCAGTCTATGGTACATAAGTGAAACAACTTTAGTAGTGATGTCAGTAGCAGTTTTCATGTACCTAGGGACAAAAATAGTTAAAAGAAAGAAGTAACTTTCAAAATATATTTAAAGTGTGATAGATTAATAGAAGAAGCTTGACTTCATCAATGAAAAATCAGGGAGAAAGCAGGGATTTTTAAACAAAATTGCAAAATGAGCTATCAATTCTGGCCCAGAACAGCCAAGTCAACTCTTTCACTAGAAGAAAAGATAATAATGATTAATTCATCTATTAATGTCTTTCACTCTGCGTTATCTGTATCTGTTGTCTTTCCAACACATCAGTGACTCATGGGCTTCTTCTAAAGACCAGTAACTGTAGTCAGACACATGAATGTGAAATGACAACTGACACCTGGGCCTGCCCCCGTCACACGGGACTCACCTTTCACCAGGACCTTGGGGACTTTCGTGTGGCTGGCACAAAAGGCACTGTAGAGCTTGAAGCGGTCGGCATAGTACAGAAAGGATCCCCCCAGAGAGAACAGCACTTTCTGGATTTAATGAGAAACAGCACAGTTGGTTCATATTCCTCCTCACCCCGTGGTCTCCACAAGAACAGCGGCCCCCACGTGTCTGCCTCCCCTCCCCACAGAGCAGCATCCCTGCCAATCTGTCTTTCCACCCAAGCCGGCCAACGGCTTACAAAGGTGTGTGATAGATGTTTACAGTGGCGCTGTCCCTGGCTTTCCAGACCTATGTCTTTTAATGAGCTCTCAAGATACACTTTGGAAAAGACAGACATCTCATGAATTCTCTCCTGAATTCCTGCTGGGAGACTGATGTGATGAAATACATAAAAGTAGGAAATGCTCAGACTTCCAGAAGCAAAACGCACATGTCCCTCAGTCAAAACACACCTCCAACTGCAGGAATTAGGAGCCATCTGTTCAGCCTGTATGAATGAACGAGGTTCAGAAAAATATATTTTCTGAGTTTACACACCCAAGTCTTGCTCAGATAGTGGCTTTGTTCATTAAGGCAGAGAGCTAAAAGTTGGGTCCAAGTAAGCACTTAACATTTTGGATTTGAGTCATACACTAGGCTCCTACCAGTGCAACTGATCTAATATACAGTAAGTTTTGAGTGTCTGTTAACCAAAAAAAAAAAAAATTGTTTCTTTAGATCTCATATAATCAGCAGCCTGAATCTTCTTCCTACACATTCTCCTTCCCCATTGCGCCTACTTAGAAGGGCATCGGCAGGAGCCATGTGAGGCTATGAGAAGAGATCATTATCCTCTGGGCCATCCTCAGGAATTAAACAAGAAACACAATGCAAGAAAATGTTCTCTATGTAACACTTCCTTTTGGCTACTCTAATGTCATTCATTTGTTATTTTCTTTGTTTCTGGTTTTGTCTTTTGTGCTGGGTCTCACTACACAACTCAGACTCCTAGTAATAGTCCTGTTTTCAGCCTCCCCTGGGCTGGGATTACAGGCATGCACTACCACACCCAGACTCAGTTGCCCCGTCAGCGCATCCGGGGGCAGGGCCAGAGCAGCATGTGGTGCCAGGGACCCCAGCCCCTGCGCTTGCTAAGCAGTGGACTCCACTGAGCTATCTCACCGGCCCTAACATCACTCATTTGTTTAACTCATTATTTTGAGATTAAAGTCTCACTGTGGAGCCCAAGCTGGCTTCAAATTCAAGATCATCCTGCCTTGGCCTCCCAAGTGCTACGATTACAGGCATGTACAACCATGCCCAGATTTAATTTGATAGACATAATTGTGTACAATGGATATATATATTACATATTTAAGTATCTTATATATAGTATATGTATATAACATGTAATATAGTGTATACACACATAATAAACATTTGCATGCATGTATACATATAAATATACACTTATTTATTGCATACATATACTTACTGTACATCAACCACATATAAACTACTAAGGATCTATTTACTCTTTAGCCTTAAAGATGGTCCTCAGGGCACACACGTACACAAACGTATTTACCCAACACTGTTATCTCTAAGAATTCAGATGGTCGGTGGGCACTGCTAACTCCCAAGAAGAAATTTTATGCAAACTTATGTATCTGAACATATCTATGGCAACAGGAAGTGGACCACAGATGCCTTTAGGTAAGAAGAAGTAAGAAGCAGGAGAGAGAAATCACACAGGTGCAGAGTCTTTTGGTGTGATGACTCAGTCCACTGGCCTGGTTGAGTTGTGTTCTGTTGTATCAGTGGTTTTCTAATAACTTGGGTGTATAATTCATGAAATGCTATTCTTTAAATATATGCACTGCAGTTATGTGTTAATCATGTGTTATGAATCTGTTTAAACAGTGTATGAAGGTGACATGACACCCAACACATGAATCAATGAGTTTTGTCAGCTGGAGGTTTGAACAGGAAATCTCTGCAATAAAGAGAAGCCAACCAGGGCTGAGGAAGTAAATTATGTGCGTCCTCACTGAGGCACTGTTCATAAATCCTCATTAAGGCTGCAAGGACACTGCGTGCTAAAAGGCGGCCTCCTTCCTGGATAATGACACACATTACCATCCAGCAAACTTTCCCAGAACAGGATAAATTAATTTGTTTACTGGGAGACCAGAGGTGCCATTTTAATTTGCTAATAGCTAATTTATTAAAGGCTCGCTCATAAACAAAAGGTCAAGGTTGGCACCCGCTCCGGCAGGGAAGCTGGCAGATGAGCCAGGTTAATGCAAGTAGCTGGCATTGGTTCCCGCTGAGCCACACGGCCGAGTCCACTCAATGCCCATTCTGATTCCCTTTGGGATCCACCCGCCCAGCAGGCCAGGACCGTATGGACACCATGGGAACCAGAGCTTACACAAGACCATGCAAGACACCCTGCCCTGTGCTAGCGGGGAGCTCAACTCCGTGCACGAGAGAGCCCCAGCTGTGACAGTAAGAGGTGAAACAGACCTTGAATTGGTCCACTCTCTCCAGTTTCTCCAGATCAGGCACCAGTCTCACGCCGTCTTCTAGCGTCTTAAGGAATTCTACTTGAAACTCCACCATTTCTGTCAGATTTCCAAACAGCACATCAAGCTGAAAAAGAAAAAGAATTTAATCCACCTTGTTTACCATGTGTTCAGAAATTTTATTAGTATTTATCAGTTAAGATAGTAAGTCTCCTACCAAAGGATTGAACCATCTCTTATTCTCCCACGTATGCCAAAGCTCAACAGGCAACATTCAACCTATTTCTTACAAACATATGAGCTCAAAAATGCTCTCAGCAGCACTGGCCAGATAGCTCAGCAGACTAAAGTACCTGCTTCGGTAGAGCGCAGCAGCCAGATTTCAATCCCCAGTGCAGTGTCAGTCCCACCCCTGGGGCATGCTGAGACTGGGCATGGTGACACGTGCCTGTAATCTCAGCACTTGGGAGGCTGAAAACAGGAGAATCACTAGGAGTCCAATCTACATAATGGGACTCTGTAGACCCTGTGCTAAATTTAAAAAAAGAAAAAAGCTCTGTGTCACGTGCGCCCCCGTTCCCTCCTCTTTCCCACAAGTAACCAGAGAGTGTGACATCACTAAGCTGAGGTGATCCCGCCTTACCTCATCCTGGGTGAGGAAAGTCTCCTTCTGCAGGGGCTTCAGGTATCGCTCCATGAGACAGTTTAGGTCCTAAAAGTTGAAAGATATTTCATTAGCACATCTAAAAGCCTAGGCGAGGTGCCTAAAGGGAAAGAGAAGCATGATGTTTTACACAGTGACGGCTAGTGCGGATGCTTCCTCAGTCAGCATCTCAGGCTGTGCAGGCCAGTGGTCAGGCCCACCCCACGTCAGCTTGCCGCGCCCTCAGAGCAGGTGCACACGGGATCCAGCACCAGGCTCCAACAGAATTCGATTTGCAAAAATGGGCAGCAGGCTGGCTTTGGGCTGAGGGCTATAATTTCCTCACACCCGACTTAAAGGCTAAAATACAAATAATTTTTAAAAATCACAATCCTTTCACATGGGGAACAAGAACCAATGTCAGGATGAGAAGTGACACAAGGCAAATAGACCTGACCCTTTCAGCTTGACTCCGGTTAGGTTATGAAGGTAATACTTCCAGATGCTTCCTATATGCAATTCAGCTTTAATATTAACTTTATAATACAATTAGGAAGATCACAAAGACAGCTTAATAATCACTGTATCCACTGGGTTGGTCAACCATGTATATATGAATTGCTGTATTATATGTATCAATGAATTGATATGCTTTAACTTTTTAAAGCTTGTTAGCTAGTTACTGTACTAGGCACCAAACTCAGGGCTTTCACACTGAGCTACATCGCCAGCTCTTCTTTATGTTCTATTTGCAGACAGCCTCTTGCTAAGTTACTGAGTTGGCCAGGACAAACTCAAACTTCAGGTCTTCCTGGCTCAGCCTCCCAGAGCATTAGGATTTTAAGTGTGCATCATCTCATCACACCGGGCTATAAGAGGAGATCAAAATACTCAGAACAAAACCCCAATTCCATAAGCGTGGACTAGATACGCTCCAGCTCCACATGTTGGCCCCACAGTGGATAACAAGACTGACTCGGCAGGAAGGGCCCCAGGAAGAGCGAGCCCTACCTTCACGTAGGTGCGCTCAGTCTCCAGGAGCTCGCAGATCACCTTGCGCAGCTTGTCAGCATCCGACAGTTGTCTCATGGTGGCCAGCTGAGGTGCCGTGGCATCCGGAGGGGACGGGCTTGAGTCGGATGTGCTCATCTCGTGCAAACTGCGGCAAAATGCAGCCACTTGCTCTGTGCTCTTGGGAGGACAGTGGGGAAGGCAAGCGTGTGTGTTAGTCGTAGTGGTGACATCCCCACCTGGCCCTCTGGAAGGGCGCTCTTCCTGTGAATGGCCAGTCAGGTATGAATTAAATCTGTTTCCCAAGTTGTTCTCTCCTGGTACAGCCCAAATGATGCTCAAAACTACTTATACTATTGCGTAACAGCTATTGCTAAGAAAGGCCTATTATCACTTCCAGTTAATAGCCAAGACAAGCCCAGAGAGGTTAAGAAACTCACTTAAGATGACATGGCTGGTAACTGGGAGAGTTAAGATTTGAACTAGGGTTGTTTCAAATTTTGGGGGTACTGGTTCTGGGGATTGATATGATAGGTAATCGTTCTACCACTGAGCTTCATGCTCAGTCCAAAGACTTCTTTTGTGTTTTGTTGTTATTACTTTTTTGTTTGTTTGACGGAACCAGGGATTGAACTCAGGCCCTTGCACTTGCCAGGGAAGTGCTTATTCTACTGAGCCATCTCTCCAGCCCCTATTATTTTTTTTTAAGTACTGGGAACTGAACCCAGAATCTTCACACTGAGCTATATCCACAGCACCCCTCCATCACCACCAGTTTTAAAATCTTGAGACAGAATTTTGCGAAGTCACTGAATTGTCAAGTTGTCCAGACTGAACTTGAACCTGTGGTACTCCTGCCTCAGTTTCCCAGAGCAGCGTGATTATAGATGTCTGCCACCATGCCAACCCAAAACTTGTGGTCTAAACCATCCCACAAGAAACTGATAAACCAAGAGAATGACACAAAGTCAACTAACACTCACACAGACTACAAGGCTGTCAAGAGTCATTTGAGTACACTATCTACTTATTTGGAATGTTGGAGGGCAATTTCTTCTGTTTCCACTGCAAACTGACACCAAGGCAACTCTCTAGAATAAGACAGTTCTCATACATTTAAGAAGTAAAGAACTTTCTCTCCAGATTCCCCAAGGATGGAAAGGTTCTACTGTGCTCCTGCAGGACAGGTTCTAAAACAGGCCTCTGTGGGCGCTCTTGGTCTCTGTCTCTCTATCTGTCTGTCTCTCTGTCTCTGTCTCTGTCTCTGTCTCTCTCTCTCTCTCTCTCTCTCTCTCTCTCTCTCTCTCTCTCTCTCTCTCTCTCTCTCTCCCCCCTGGGAAGCAGTCATGGAGGACCCCAGGCTGCCCAAGATGCTGTCATCCCACTCAAGTTCTGCATCCTGAAGTGCTAGCCCAACCAGTAAGGTACAACAGCTCTTCAAAGCATAGGTTACTGAAAACCAGTGGTTTCAGTAGTTCTCTGATTTTGAGATTGTTGGAATCACCCGGGGATTGTTTGTTTGTTTGTTTGTTTTGAGACAAGGTCTCACTATGTAGCCCAGGCTGGCCTCAACTTTACAATGACCCTCTTGCTCCAGCTTCCTGAGTACTAGCACTGTAGGTGTACGCTTCCACACCCATTTTTATGAGGAATTTTTAAACATCCCAATGTCCAGTGCACTCCTCTGATAATTTCCAACAGAATTTCTATGGTGGATGCAATTGGAAACCATACTCATAAATGAAATAAATCAGACTTACATGTGTAAACATATATTGTCTCCCTAGTATAAGAACCTGGGAGAGCAAATGAAATCTGACAAGCATAATAGATAATGTGAAATAGGAAGAAACTATTCAAAGGAAAGGAACAACTGGGATGAGGGAGACAGACAGACAGACAGACAGACAGAGAGAACCAGAGACAGAGATAGAGATAGAGAAATAGGGACAGAGACAGAGAGATACATAGGATAGCTTGGATGGTTATGATTGTACTGCTGCTTTCTGCTGGTCTATTAAAAGGAATAGTTGATGCTTAAATTTCTTCTTTTCAATTTTTTTTGACAAGTTTTGCATGATTAAATACGGTAAGCTGAACAACTACTTTGAAGCCAACAATATGCAGTGTAGCAACCATTGTGGAAGTCCTATCATTTTGTTTAATGAAATTCTGTATCCTTTCTTTTTTTTCTTCATTATATTTAATTCTTTGAGAGATAAAAAAAGACAACAAAAAGAATTCCTGTGGTGGGCTGTTCAGGTCATCAGTATTTTAAAGGCTCTTTAGGGTAGATATACAGCTACTTCCTCTTAATTCAATGAGAAGAAAGATTTGTACTAATAGTGTTTGGACAGGATATCATGTCTGCATCTTGTACTATCAATAATCACCATAAAGACAACAATATGCAATATATGAATTATTAAAACTGTCCTACTAATCAGTTTTGAAACTATCTCATTGCTATTTGTTTCTCAATAAAATTAATTTTAAAAAAGGCTCTTTATAGGATTCTCCAGCAGCTATCACACAGCACAAACTCTAGTGCATTTGTCCCAAAAGCCCCATGGTATAAACATCACAACACAAACCTCCTGAAGGACAGTGGCTGCCTTCATGTTTTCTTCCCTGTTTGGGTCCTGTCAACCAACCCCAAGCACAAACTCCAGATTTCCAGTCAGCACTGGTATAGGGGAAGAATTCCTTCTCTGTTGCCCAGGAAGAACAAGAGAATCCTTCCCAAAGCAGTGACTGGGACACAGAGCCGCAGGTCAAAGTGGGCACAGCCTGTGGACCAGGGCAGCAGCTAACATTAAGGACATGTCCCCTTATTAGCATATGCAAAAGAGAACAGAGACAGAATCAGGTCAGTCAGAACCTAACTAGGATGGACTAGCGGCAGAATCAAGGTAGAAAGAAGAGAACCAAGACCCAAATCTGCACACCTATTATTCCAATTTCTTAGTCACTACAGCTTCTTCACTGCAGATGCTCGCCCTCACAACTCTCCTGTCAATGGTAATATTTAATGTTTCCTATGGGATGGTGTGTTTCAGACAATAAATATCCCCACAAAGAATGTTCCCTTAGGTGACTATGGAAAAACTCACCCAAATGGGCTGACTTGTATGGCATATAAATTATATCTCAAAATAAGGCTGTTAAAAAAAAAAAAGAAAGAGTATGTATTTTTAACAGAAGCTTATTTTAATGGACAGAAGCCATAGTTTTATTTAGTCATAAGATTTTAATCACCCAGTGTCACCACAGAATATATAGTCCAGTAAGGCTACATCTTAGTAAGAAGGAATAAATATACTAAAATGTTCAAGTGTCTTTTTGATGAGCCAAAGATAAGCACAGTGTGTATATATATAAAATGAACCCATTACAAACAGTTGTGGTGGGAGGAAAACACACTACACAAAATGAAAATCCTGTGGACATATGTTGGTAACAATCGACAACTAACCGTCCTGTTCTCCACCGTAACACAAGCTCTCCTTTGCTGCTTGGATCTGATACTCAGCAAAGGACCCTAGTGAGACAAAGGGACCGGCGAAGCCTTTGCTTGCACAATGCTTTTCTAGGTGTCTTCCTGGATCCCAGCTTTTAACCCTCAGCAAATTACTAGTGAAACCACTACTCATGACCAACAGACCCTCACTGTAGTCCCACGAGGAGCACTGTGTACATAACCATACTTATATTTGTATTTATTTGTGTTTTTTTAGGGAAGGGTCTACAATGTGTTCAGGGTTTCACTACTAAATCGGACTCATAGTGATTCGCCTGTTTACAGCCTCCGAAGCGCTGGGATTACAGGTGCGTGCCATAAAGCCCAGTCACAATTGCTGTCTCAGTGCACCCTAGGGGCAAGGCCAAATGGCAGACCTGGGGGTCAAACCCCTGGCCCCTGCACCAGCTTGCAGGTGCTGTAATCTGCTGAGCTACTTGGCCAGCCCTAACCATACATCTATTACTCAGACATACTGCCCATGTGAAACTGACATCTTTGTATGTTATCCCAACTATATTTCTTGATATCACAGAAGGACAAAGTTAAAAAGGTGGGCCTTGACACATCTCTGTAACAGGAAATTCCAAGAGATACCTGCCCGTGAGTTCTCATCACGCTGATCTGTTATCATTCTTGGCCACATTTCAGTTAAGTGAATAAGTTTCAAGTGGGCAGCTGCCCTGGCCTGTGTGAAGCTGGCTACCTCCGGCATCCTCAGTGTGAGGAAGCCCACAGGGTGGGGGTGGAAAGCGGTTAGGCCCCTGAGACATGGACTGGATGCAGGGCCTCCTCCCTCCCTCACCCCAGGCCCCCCGGTGCTGCAGATCCCACACACAAAGTTCTGGTTTCCATCCCCCCACCTTACCTGTTGTTACTTAGTGAGGTTTCAGTTACCTTCAGTCAAAAAAACACTACAGGGGCACCTTGGTTCACAAGCTTAATTTGTCCTACAATTATGGACAAAAAAAGGGCCATGTTCACGTTCATGCAGCAAAGTCTGTTGCAGTCACGTTCATTACCCAACGTAGAATTCTCAAACAGAAAGAAAAATCTTGCCAAGTGCTTCAGTTTGCAAACCAAAGTGTTCACAAGCATTCGTGAACTCGGGTACCACTGTATTTTTCTTGAATCTTTCAGGGAAGAGGGGCCACATTCATATAGCTTCTATTATAGCAATGTACAGTTATATTTTACATGTTATAAATGTTCTATTTCATTAGTAGTTGTTAATCTCTTACTGTGTCTAATTTATAAAATAAGGCTTATCACAGGTATGTATATACAAGAATATACATGGCACATATAAAGTTTTGGTGCTATCCACTGGGGAGGTCATAGAATGTATCCCACAATTAAGGTGGGCTACTACACCCTTAGTATTTCAGGGGTCAGCTAAAGTTCTTTGGGGACCTGGTGGAAGAGTTCAGAGTCCTAGGCAGCCCTTCCGTATGAGACATATTCCTAAGCCAAGGACAGAGCTAGACAAGTGGTCTCTGAAGCTAAACAAAGGAAAGGTTGGGTCCTTTCTGGTGGCCCTACTCACTGTCTGAAGGTACTGATTTCAGGAATAGCCCAAGGAGCTAAGGCCAAAGGGGCTTGCACACCAACCACAGTGGCAGCTAGCAAAACAAGGCAGCTCCCAGCATGCTCCAGTGGGAGGTTCCCAGCATGCTCCAGCAAGCCCAACCTCATGGCACTGGGCAATTAATTAACTAAGGACTCTTGTAAGAAGAAAATAGCCAAGTGGGAGAAGCACAAGTCTCTCTCCACAGGAGGACTGTGACTGGTCACCCTGGAAACCGGAGCACTCACAGAAGCTGGAGAGTTTAAACTGTTAAAGGGGAGCTGAGCTGCTGCTGGGCTCTCAAGGACTGAGAATCATCCTCCTGCCATGCTGAGAAGACAGGGACAATGGTAAGAGGAAACGGGCCACTTTTCTGAGGCCAGCATGGAGCTTGATGTCCATAATACCTCCTTCCTCCTGGGAAAGATGAAAAGAAAGTACGGGGGGGGGGGGGGGCAGACTTTTAAGGCCACACTATCAAGTTAAGAGACCCAGCTGTTTAAAGTGCTTCCTGTTATGCAACCACTAAAGACAGTTGCTGCCTCCAGATGAGCCGAGTTCTAAAGCTGTTCTGACTCTGACCGATTTAACACTTCCCACAGATTTAAAAGGGGCAAGAGTGGCCTGAAATCGCACAGCCTTTATTTAAGCTTTCTGGGGGAGAGAAAAACACCAAAGAAATGATTTCATCATTTTAGTTTCCACTGTATACCAGGGTAGTTTCTATAAGCCTCAGTCACCTTTTCTGGGCTTCTCTCACACAAACTTAGAAACAAAAACATCCAAGAAGGGCAAAGGCTTAGTTGGGTAAATCAGGCAAACTCGTTGTCAAAGTATAAGACCCATTAAATGACACAAACTTTAATAGCTGACAGATGCTGTTGTGAAGAAAACACTACAGAAAGATCTGACTTGATTGGAAAGGTTTGACATGAATGAAATCATTTCTTGCAATGAACCTACCACATATTTCCTATTTGAGTTTAACATTTACTGTAAGAACTGATCCATCAAAATAGGTCAGTTGACACTGAAGCGCTTACACATCTCCTAAGCCACCCCTTCTATATCTTATTCCTTCTCAAATCAGCAGAAATCAAGTCAAAGAACCTAAACCCTAGACATCCCAGTTCCCAGTCTGAGACAGAGATAGAAGAGAATCAGGCACATATCAGAAAATACACTCCGCTGCCAAAAGAAAGGGGAAAAAAATTCCAGTGACAATTTCAAAATGCAAACTGTAGGGGTAACTTCCTGCCATTTAAGTATGAAACCACAGAGAGATGTAAAAATTCTAAGCTCATTCAACTACACACCAACTACTGAACCCCAGCCCTCCCCAGACTCATATATACGTATGCATATCCTTTGCCAACAACAGTCCACAGAGCAAATGGCTAAATTACAGAGAAAGGGAACAAGCATAATTACGCTGCTGGAAAGCTGTAACATAAACAGGGCTGGAAAGAATTCAAACAGCAACTGTGCTCACCAGGTGAAGCGTCCGATAGATAGAGTCCCCACACTGGTCATTGTTTTCAATCCTGGGCTTGCGCTTTATTTTCCATAGTGCAGACATCATCAGGAATATATTTTCATGGTAATTACTTCTACCACTTCATCTGATCAGCATGGAAACAGGAGTCGCTTAAAATACTCAGAGTGCACCGAATGCCTCCCAGCTCCACACAGAGCATCTTCTCCTGAGGATGTCCCGTGCCCGCTGTCCCTTGAAAACCTGCGGCCACATCTCAGGGCAGGGACAACGGCCAGCGGCAGGCAGCCTACTGAGAGAGGCGTGCCCTCGGGGGCTCTCAGAGGCTACACTACCCACAAGACCTCACACTGCGAATTCACCTGGCTAAACAACAAAAGTTCCAGAAAGGGCAAACAAAACAGGCAGGAAAACAAAGGACAGCCCACCTCCAGGGACCAGAGCGCCTCACCCGGGGCTCAGGCCAGCTGATTGGCCAGCGTCCTGCTCCGCTCAGGAATATTAAACCTGCCCAGCCCAGACAAGTTCCCAGGCACTCCTCACGCATGGACGATGCTCTCACGCTGAGTGCTAACCCTTAGTTACAACGGCAGACATTTGGGAGATAAGAAAAAACATGGATTATAAACAAAAGAAGTCATTCTGAATAGAAATGTCCTGGAAAAGGTTTCAGTGGGAAGCAAAATCACAGCTGCCTGGGGTCCGGCATGCCTGAGTGAGGCTCTCCCGCCTGGAGCTCATTAGCATTCGGGTCCAGTCACAAGAGTTTGCATTAGAAGCCAGGACTGGGAAACACTTGAGCAGGGGCAACCAGGCTCTGTGAGGCTGTCACTCCTGGTCACCAGAGTACGGGGTAGCTGGCAAAAGGAAAGCCACTAGACTTCGGCCTCTCTGTGACAGCCCAGCCCCCACAACCCCAGGGTTGTGACATTCCAATGCTACCATCCTTGAAGAACAATCACACAATTATATATTTGCTCAACTCCTAATAGCCATGCATGACAGAAATTGTCATTTTTTAAATCCCAGAAACATTAAAAAAAAACTCCAACATGCATTCTCTATCCTGCCTAAGATTGTGGAAAACGGCTGACTTAAGAAGAACTAAACCACAAAAAAATCAGCAACCTCAACTATTCACCCAGAATAAAAAGCGATTATTTGTTCCTACTGATTTACTTGCTTATATCTCTGCTCCCAGCAAACGTGTGTACCCCTCCATGTTTAGGCAGGATACTATTTAACAAGTAATTTTCCTTTATTCTAAAAAATTATACACTGATTCACAAGATGCAATAATAACAACAAAAAAAAATTTAACCTTAATCAAGAGAGTTCAAATATTTGCTTGCTCCTTTTAAATCATAAAAAAAAAAGTATTCAGAAAGATGAAGCATCAGGAGGCTATTACAGTGGCTTGTGGCTGTGTATCTAACAGGCCTCCACACCTCTAATTAATTAATTCCTTCTTTTACGATGCCTGGAGTTTAACACCAGACCGTAACAATCTGACCAGAAGGCAGACTTATCCAGGTCTGGAGCTAAACTGGGTCTGCATCCTGTGGTGCCACCGGAGAGCTGGGTCAGTTCTAGCAAGTCTGCTGACCTCGCTGCTCTAGAATTCCTCTCTGTAAAATAGGAAAAGAGCGTCTCTTCCTGGACCATTCTGAGCATGAAATTGTGAATATGGAACAATTTGATTGTTATTTACAAAATAACAAATCAGCGTTTTTCTCTCCTTTCCTAGTAATACACAGTAGGGCCCCATCAAGATATGCTACTACAATTTAAGGTTTTTGCTGTCATACACCCTAAGTGAGAAATGACATTCATCAAAAGCCATTTAGGTTAGCTAACATGGTTTGTGTGACGGGGTATTTCCGATAAGTCAGATATCCGGATTACAGCCTTACACAGCACTCCCCGAGTTCAGTGTAGCAAGAGGGCATATCCATGCAGCACACACATGTAGGATCTGAGTCATCAGGCAGACCTATTGTTACTGATCATTAGGAAATTCTCTTTCAGAAATTCCACTGTGAACTTTCTGTAGGGAAATCCAGGAACACATCTGTCCAGACATCTGACCCTCTCTGTCCCAGGGCCCCACTCTCTGGGGAAGGGAACCACAAGGCCAGAGAGGCCCCAGTCAGCTATCAAAGGCCTCAAGCCCTCTTCCTTCTCCAATCTGGAACCTTCTACTACAGGGGAGCTGCCTGGGTCTCATAACTCACTGTCCTTAAAATAGCAACAATCTATCTCAAAACCACAAGGGGAAAAGAGCATAGAGTTTTGGTAGTGGAGTAAAAATGATCCAAGTTTAAAAGCAGTCTGAAATAAATGTTTTTGTGTATCTAGGACAGGGTCTATAGGGTCTACTGGGTCTCACCATGTAGATCAAACTCCTAGTGATCCTCCTATTTTCAGCCTCCCAAGTGCTGGGATTATAGGTGCATGCTACCACACCCAGTCTCAATCACCTTCTCAGTGTGCCCCCGGGAGTGGGGCCAGCATGGCATGCCAGGAATTGAACCTGGGCCGCTGTACTCTACATAAGCAGGTGCTTTAGTCTACTGAGCTATCTTGCTAGCCCTTGAAATAAATGTTTTAGATTCAAGAAAAAATAATGGTTTTCTTAAATTCTGTAAGAATTTGATGGCAAGCGCAAGGGCCTGAGTTCAGCCTCCAGTCCCGCCAAAAAAACAAACAAACACACAAAAAAACAGAACTTGGAAATAGCATTTTGAGGACATGGGAAATAGCTCAGAAGTAGTGCTTGCCTAGTTGTGTGGGGTCCTGGGTTCCACTGCCCCCTAAAAAGAACGAAAATGACACTTTTAATTCCTATAGTAAAATAACTTAAAAAGCACCTTTTAAAATATCTTTCATTGGGACCAGCAAGACAGCTCAGTGGTCTAAAGTGCCTGCTTAGGCAAAGGGCAGGTACCTCAATTCGATCCCTGGCATCACATGCCACGCCAGCCCCCATCCCCCCAGCAAGGGCTGAGTTTCACACCCACCCTTAAAAAAAAAAGTAAAATGTCTTTTGTAAGAATAGAGCTATCTACTTCCCTTGAAGGTTTCTGGCCCCCTCCATGTGCCTTGCCTTCTCCTCCTGGACTCATATACAACTATTTTTGAAGGCCATGCAAATACAAAGCAACTGAGGCATTTTTTTGTTTGTTTGTTTTGGTTTAGACTTGTTTTGTTTTTGTTTTGATGTTTGTTGGGGTTTTTGGTGATCATTTCTGCTGTTGGGCATTTTAACTAATGACCAACAAGCATGATGCCTTTCAATCCCTAAATATTAACACTGCATTCAAATACTTAATTTTAAGTTGTACTCAACTTAAAGTTACCAAAAATGATGATCTTATAGTAATGACAATATTATATTGGGTAAGAAACAAATATGGCAAAAGACATATGGAAGCTAGTCAAAGTCCTATAAGAACATGTAAAGTCAGAGGAAGACACAACAGAAAACATGTAGAAATGAAGGTTTGTAACATGATGCACATGTGGATAACATGTCTTCGTTATCAATGTATTCTGAGTTATACTGACACATTTAACAATTCAATCGCTTGGCAAAAGTGAGGATCACAGGGTCAAGGAGATGGCTCAGTGGAATAAGCGCTTGCCTGGCAAGAGCAAGGGTCTGAGTTCAATGCCCAGTTCTGCCAAAAAAAAAAAAAAAAAAAAAAAAAGCTGGGCGTGGTGGTGCATGCCTGTAATCCCAGCACTGGGGAGGCTGAGGCAGGAGGATTGTTGTGAATTCGAGACCAGCCTGAGCTACAAAGTGAGCTTAAGGCCAGTCTGAATTGCATAGAGAGACCCTGTCTCAAAAAGACCAAAAAAAAAAAAAAAAAAAAAAAAAAAAGTGTGGATCACCCTGATTTTACAGCAAAGAAACCAGAATCACAACTTGCTTTATGTGAATGGCTCAAGTTAAGCAGCTGGTAAGAGGCAAGCCAAGGAATGAGAGGCAGATAGGAAGACTCACAGCAATACCCTGAAAGTTGCTAAATACGGAAGCAATTACACAGGACTGCTTTCCTGAGAGTTTTCAAATGGTGTTAGGTTTCAAAGACTGATACAAAGAAGTTTTTCATGGAGTAGAATACAAGTGTGATGACTTCCATGCAGAAGTATCAGTGCCTTGCACCAAACTATCAGGAGAAAGTCATTTTCACTACGATTAACTGAAAACCCATTTATTTGGATTCACTTTTTTCACATTTCTTTCCCTTTCATGTAAAAAATGGGCACCGTCCGGAAGATCTGAACAGAAATCATTCAAAAGTAGCTCACTGCAGACAGCCACGGGAGCAGGAAAGGCTGACGCTTGCATGCACACCACAGGTGCCGTTTCACCCTACACCAGTGAAGACCCAGACAGGAGACAAGATGAAATTATGGCATTCACAAGAAGCCCCAGCAGTCACAGAATTCAAAGAAAAGGGCCTTCATTTCGTTGCAAGCGATCTCTGCCCTCTACCCTCTCAAATGAGTTTGTTGCCAAGGCTGTAATCTGGGTTTCACAGCCTGCTATTTAACAGCTTCCCCGAGGTAAAAACACATTAGCCATGGACAGCCTGTGGAACCACATCCAGCTGCAGAGGTGCTGCATCAGCTGGGATTCTTCGGTGGCTCAAGACGTGAGATGTGCAAATGAAAATCTCACCTTGCTGCTGTGGTCCGTCTCATCAGAGGATTCCAAGTCTGGCCCGTCGGTCTCGTCCGGAGCGGTCTCAGCACTACTGCTCTGCTCACTACAGAGGCTGTGTCCTGTCGCAAAAAAATCAGAAGAAAATGGGGAGGTCAATGTGTGGAGCGATTGCTAAAAGCCATCCCTGCAGGGTGGGGACATCAAGTTGCTCTCACAACCTGTACATATGTTGCTAGATCATCCAAGAACAACCCATGACTGTGGCTCCAGAGATGGAAGCTTCCATTGTCACCACTACAATTCTGACTTCATACTGAGTTTTACTAATTATACTGACTGAAGTACTTATGCCCTCCCTGATTGATGTTGACGCCCAGGCTCCTTGTGCCAGTGTGATCTGGAATCTGGAGGTGGGACTCTGGGAGATAATACAGTTCACAGTTCATCACAAAGGCTGGGGTTGCCATGCTGAGGTCAGTGTCCCTACAAAAACAGGAACATAGCAGAGTCTATCACAGGCAGTGAGAAACCAGCTATCTGCAGGCCAGGAAAAGAGCCCTTCATCAGGGAACTTTATGGGCCAGCTCCAGAGTGGAACCTCCAGCACACTCCCAAACAGAGGAAATAAATGTCTGCGGCCTAAGCCACACTGTTTATGGCATTTTGTGAAGCTGCCTGTTACGGTTTAGACATCCACCAAGTCACATGTGTTCAGTGGCACGGTTTTGGAAGGTGACTGGGTTATGGGGCCGCAGCCGATCTGGTGCGAGAGGCACAGCCTCGATAAGGTAGGCCTGGGGACGGGGCCCGGGAGGACAGCTCGTGCTCCAGGCTCCTGTCTTTGCTTTCTGCTTCCTGCCTGCCATGAGCAAAACAGATTGCAGCCACCGGACCCTTCTACCCTACCCTTCCTGCCTAAGAGCCAGCCAGCTACAGACTAAAAACATGAGCCAAAATAAGCCACCTTTGTATTGTGGATGGTGGGCACTTTGTCCCAGTGACAAAAAGAGAATAAAAATATAGCTCATGTCAAAAAAAAAAAAAGCATAAACTTCATAAGGCTATGTAGCTTATTTGTTATAAACAGACTGAAGTAAATGATTTGTAATCAAGAAATTAGTTCCATAATTAAAAAATAATTAAACAACTCAGTGTTGTTGGTACATTCCTATAATCTAAGCATTCTAGAAGACTGATGCAGGAGGACTGCAATTTCAAGCGGTCCTGGGCAATTTAAGTAGTGTCTCAAAAAATATAAAAAGGGCAGAGGATGTGGCTTAGTACAAAGTCCCTGGGTTCAGTCACCAGTACCAATTAATAAAGTCATCATCACCATAAAAATTGAATCCATCCTAACAAAAGGCAGCACAATCAAAAATGGCTGCCGCGTCTGCCTTCCCTAGAAAGGTCTCACAGTCTCTTTCCCCTAAGTACAGCAAGTGATCACTATCTTATAAACCTACTCTTCCTACCACCTTCTGGGTAAAGATACAGGAAACGTCCTTACTTTCCTATTTACAGTGCTGAGGTTCTACTACAGTGCATGACCGCAGTGGCTTCCTTCACTCAGCAGGGGTCCCTGGAACCACTTTTGTCCAGAAGGCTTCTCATAGTTACAAATCCTGTGGGACACTGATACATGTAGACTCTGAATCAACAGACATGGAACTGAGCCTAACGTTCCACCCCTCTCACAAGCTCCACATAGTACTAACCAGTACTACAGGTCCGTGGGCCTTCACAATTTGAAGGGGCCAGAGAGATAGCTCAGTAGAGTAAGCACTTCCCTGGCAAGTGCAAGAGCCTGAGTTCAATCCCCAGTTCCACAAAAAAAAAAAGAAAAAGAAAAAGAAAGAAACACTATACAATTTGAACACCTCTGCTGGCTCAGGGTCTACAGCACTATCACGACAGCCAGGCAAGAGAGAAGCGGGGAGAGGAGAGCGAGCCTCCTTCTGATGCTTTAAATGAAAGCTCCTGTCTGTGCTGCAGTGTGGATGTGGTTTGTGTCCCTAAAGGGTCAGGTGCTGCAGGCCTGGTCCTCGGTGCGGCAGTGCTAACATGGTGGAACCTTTAGAAGAGGGCCTTAGTGCGAGGAACTAGGTCATGGGAGAGATTTATGAGGGTCCCAAGGAGTGAGCTAGTTCTTGCAAGAGAAGTTGGTCGAATACAGCAAGCCTAGCCCTGGAATCTGCCCAGCTTCCCCGTCACTGTGATGCCATCTGTCACGAAGCCCTGAGAAGAAACTGCCTGACCCTGAATGTTCGGTGTTCAGATCTGGGAACTACACAAACTTCCTTATAACAACATATGGCTGTTTTGCTATAGCAACAGTTAACAGACTGATACAGTCCACAAAGTGGCTGCTGTACTCCAATGACACTGTTTCTTCTAAACTGCTTTGTATCACTTTCTACTCAAATGCCAAGGGGGTAGGAAACTCATGGCGGCAGCGGACTCCTGAGCAAGCCCAGTACCAAGGCTGCTCCTGCCCTGCCCCTCCTCTTCCCTAGAAGGAAGCACCAACATACGGATGACTTGGAGAGTTCCGGCTGGCTCTGACTTAGGATCTTCTGTCACTTCCTTCCTGGCTCACTCCATCTACAGTACAGTGGTAGCAGTCAAAGAAAATGGTTGAGTTAACTTGGAAGATGCTTTCTCTGTCTCACCTCCACTGGAAACAAAACTAAATGAACAGTTTGTACAGGGACAACAACCTAATCCTGGGGCCAGAATAAAGTACAAGTTGATCCTTGGTGTGGAAGAGCAGCTCACTTTAGGGAGCTTCTGCTAACTGTACTGGGCAGTGATTGCAGGGAACACACATGCTTGCGGCTCCCCGCAGAGCAGCCTGGCTACTCACCTGACGGGGGCGCCCTACACTGGTGCACAGTCTGGTGACCTCTGGAGTGGTGCAAGGTCCACAGACCTTGCAATCCAGTGCTGTCCTGTCTGCATATTCCCGCTTAACACAGTGCTAAGGATATAGCAGATGCACACGGGAAAACAAATGAAAGGAGTTTCCTTTTTAACAATATTGTATGCTAGGTATCCTGAAAAAGAAACCCAGCCTACAATACTTAGAAATGCTAAATAGAATGTAGCAAGTATCCTTCTTAAACATAGCCGAGTGCTAAGGAATCATCAGAACCCCAAGTGAAAAAGATAAAAGACGCTGAAGAGCCGGGCGTGGTGGCGCAGGCCTGTAATCCCAGCACTCGGGAGGCTGAGGCAGGAGGATTGAGAAAGCATTAGCCAGTGCCCATACCACAACAGCCCCAAATGTATGCACCGTGCTCAAGCCTAGGGTGCTTCCGGAGGGGAGGCTGGCTTGGTGGCACTTTCAGGACAGCACTGTGTGTGCACTTGGCACTTGCATCCCTGGGTCCAGAAACTCTCCAGTCTCTGTAACAATTACAAATGCACCCACACACTTCACAAGAACAGCAGCCTCAGCTGGCAGCCCACAGAATCAGAGCTTTGAGTTTAACTGCAAAGATGTACAGCAGAAAAGAGGCCCAGGACAGTACAATCTCGGGTAGCAGAAGTGGACCGCCACACTTGCAAGGTTACCTTAAGATACAGAATTTGTATCTTAAATATCTCTACTTAGGGCTAGGGATATAGCTCAGCAGCACAAGCACCTGCCTGACAAGCACAAGGTCCTGAGTTCTAGTCCTGGTTAAAAAAAAAAAAAAGTCTCTCCCTCAAAGCCTAGGACCTGGGAGAAGTCCTGAGCCCATCGGCTGACACAGACCCAGCCACTTCTTCCCCCTTCTTTGCTTCTTGGCCAGGGGACAGTTTCATCTGCCTTGGAACATACCCCAAACAAGAGGGCCAACTGGTCAGAGATGGAAACCTTCAAAGTGTGAGCCCAAACAACCTTTTCTCCTCTCTAAGTCCATCATCTATCTCTATTATTTGTTACAGTGACAGAAAGCTGACAAACACAGGGGCTGCGCCCCCTATTCTGAAGTGACATAAAGATAGAAAGAAGTCATGGGCGGCAAAAGCAGTGGAAAAGGAATTTTTCATATTCTGCCTAACATGCCAGGAAGGGGTAGGAAGGGAAGAGGGTGAGCTTCTTCTCCAAGTCCAGCAGACATCGTATCCAGGAAACCCAAGTTGAGAAATCACCTTAGAATCCTTCTGGGTTTCTATTTCAAGGGCACGTGAGAGGAGCAAAAGCCAATCTGCTCTGGAAGGATTCATTCCTAACCATGGCTTCATAAAACGCCCAGAAGGAAAGCTTGGTCAGGCAGAGACCTAGAACCCAAAGCCAAAGCACAGAAAGAACAAGTCACCATTAGCCAGAGGGAAAGAGACACTGAGCATGGTGAACACAGGAAGCAGACCACCACTACCACCCCAACAGTCTGCAGCAGCCACGTGAAGGAGGTGACATGGCCAGGCTAAAATTATTAAAAATAGGAAAAATCTTTGAAGAGGGATTTTTTTTTTTCTTTTTTTACAAAAGACTAGGTTAACAGAGAATTTCTATAAAGGAGCTATAGATACTGAAACTTAAACACTCAATTGGTAAGAATGGTAAATAGAAGAAAAAATAAAAGACTGGAAGATCTATCTGTAGAGACCTTCAAATGGTGAAACTACCCACGCAGAATTCCAATTGGATTTCCAGCCAAAGCACTAACCAAGGGGGCTGTGGAGTGGACTACCGGAAGAGAGTTTGCTAGCACATCCTGGGTTCCACGCCCAGCACCCTTCCCCAAAATAAACAAAGAAATATTAAAGAGATTACAATCACTTTTAAGAAACAAACAAGAACAGAAACTCATTGAAAAATTCTCTAATAGATACATTTTGCAAAAAATAAAAAACTATAAAATACATAATGTAGATAAATACCTGGTATACAGGTTCAAACAATAAAGAGCTGACGTACACACATGACGAAACTACAACAGTGGTGTAGGAGCAATCACATTGAAGGTACTTCGTGATAATTGTTTCAAGAAGGAAGTAAAAAGAAAGATTAACTGGCTGTGTTAGAAATCATGTTCAAATTTTAAAGAACAGCAATAGATTATAGAGGTTGAAAGTAGAAATGCAATCAAGATGGCAAGAAAGGAAAGGACAAAAGGGTAAGACAGAGCTAAATAGGAACACGGGATGTGGAGGCTGGCCAGATAGCTCAGCGGTCTAAAGTGCCTGCTTAGGCAAATGCGCAGGGACCTCAGTTCGATCACTGGCACCACATGCTGTGCCAGCCCCATCCCCAGGGTGGGCTGAGCTGGCCACAAAAAAAAAAAAAAAAAAAAAACACGGACTATGGATCTTCCAAATAAATGTAAACAGACTACACCTAACGCACTTCATGTTCGCATTAGAAAAACGATGTAAAATGAATCCCAGCTGCATGCTACACACAAGAAGTTGGGAATGCATCAACCAACTGCAAAGAAAGCCCTACAGACACCAGACATATTAGACTTAGTCAGGGTATAGAATGCATAAATATCCGTAATTATTAAGACTGAACCACAAATGAATTTCAAACCCAATGCTCATTATGAACATACACTTCCTTTGATGTGTAGTCATTTTTACAAACACACCATATAATTAAGGCACAATCTTGTGTTGACTAATAATATCCATTAGCTACATGCCTATTAACCTTTTTACAAAGATCACACTGACAGCATTTTTCTTAGAATTCGGTTTCTACAAAAAGATAAAAGGCTAATAATACCAAAGACTGTTTTAGAGGAGAAAAGCAAGATTAGCTTAGAAGGGATACAAGGACAGCCAACATTTTGGCCCTGGACATTCAAGGTCAGTGAGAACTCAGAACATAGGAGAACCTGTAGTGCAACATCTGTAACTCAGTGGTGTACCAAATTTTCTGATCAAGGAGATTACGGGGCCACCGAGAAACGTGATCAACAATGTAGAGTGTGCTTAAGGAGAGTCACATAGAAGCCGGAATTTGGTGGTGCAGGGAAGCTGGAATGGAGGGTCACATGGAGAGAAAACTTTCTCTCAGGCTTTCACAGAGAGCAAGCTGGTCAAGCAATGGCCGTGACTCATTCACATGGCTGACACTGACAAAAGGTCTACAAACTGAGGTTCAAGATTTCAGAGTAAATCCTGAGGGGATGTGACTGACCTTATCAGATACAGAAGTCACATTTCTTGTTATATAGGTCTTGCCTTATCTTGGTCTTAACCATCCAGGAGAAAAGCATAAAAATGAAGTATAAAAAATAAAGCCATATAGTATGCTGACCTGTAAAAGGCTCAAGTCAACAACTTCTGACATTGCCAGTCCTATAGATAATCCACTACTATTATAGAATACTGGACTATATTGGATTATTTTGCTGAACTCACACACCTACAATATTTAAATGGCAATGGAATACCCGTCTCTAACAAAACTAAACAAAAAAGGGCATATAAATGAAGGACCATTTTGTATCTGTATATTCAAAATAGGATAAACATACAGCTACTTTCTCTTAACTCAATGAACAGAAAGACTTGTACTAATAGTGTTTGTGGACAGGATATCATGTCTGCATCTTATACTATAAATAATTACTATGAAGACAACAATATGCAATGTATTAATTATTGTAACTGTCCTACTAACCTGTTTTGAAACTGTCTCATTGCTATTTTTTTCTCAATAAAATTAATTTAAAAAAGAGAGAAAAGCAAGATTGGGGAACTTTCCCTGTGAGTATCCAAACACAGTACAAAGTTACAATAAAAATACAGCAGTGCAGAACAGGCTCCGGGAGCAGAGACAGCCGCACGGCAGAGGAGCACCATGGGCTGGTGGAAAAGGAATGGAACTTCTGATAAATGCTGCCAGCACCCCAGACTACTCACACAGCAAGACACAACACGGGGTTCTAACGTATGCCATTCATAAAATTCAGTACACATGAGGCATAAGCCAGTTGTTGTCTAAGTTGCAAATTGTTTTAGAAGAATACATACTGGGTAAATACACTTAACAATATCTTATTGTGTATTTCAGACTTGCAAGGCAAACAAATGGTAAATGTTTGCGGTGACAGATTTCCTAACTACCACATCAAGTATTCCCATATCATACTACCTTGTGCCCGTATATATGCATTATGGGCCAAAATCAAATACAACTGAAAGAAATGATGAAAACTGAGATACACTACTTCAGCAAACAGAAGTTCTTAAAGTACCTCTATGAAGCACAAGCCAAGCTGGATATGGTTGTACACACCTGTAATCTCTACTCTGGGTGACTGAGGAAGGAGAATTTCAAGTTCAAGCCAAGCCTGAGCAACTCAACATCTTAGCAAGACCCTGTGTCTCAAAATAAAAATGGACTAGGGATTTGGGGATGTAGTTTAGAGCAAAGGTCCTAAATTCAATCCTCAGAACCACTAAAAATATAAAAGGTATAAATCATGCAAGACTGAAAATCATATTTGATTAAAGTTAAAAATTTTGTTCATGAAAAGATGCCATAAAGACAAATTATACACTGAGACTCATCTTTATTTTTTTTTATTTATTTTTTTATATTTTGTATTGAGTTATGGGGTCTTATTACACAGGACTCGTAATGATCCGCCTGTGTTCAGCCTCGCAAGAGTGGGGATTGTAGGCATGCACCACCTCGCTCAGTTTCAATTGCTATCTCAGCATGCCCCACGGGTGGGGCCTGCATGGCACACCTGGGATTTTACCCCAGCCACTGAGCTCTGCCTAAGCAGGCACTTTAGCCTGCCAAACTATCTGGCTGGCCCTTGAGCTATATGGCCAGCCCTACAGAAATGGTATCTTTAAAAACCTACAACTACAGCAAAATATTAATATCCAAAAGATAAATCAATAATACCAAGTACATGATTCTAAAGTATATATTTTGCATCTTGCTTCTTATGTCATCACGTCCATTCATGACTAAAGATAAAAGCTAATAAAATTAAAGCAGGAGAAAATAAGAAAGGATAGAAAGAGGACAGGTTTAGAAATAGGACCAGCATAGACTCTTGTGCCTATTCCCAGCCTCATGGGCTTGTACCTTGCCTTGTCCAAGGCATGCAACTTAAACGACAATGAGTTCTGAGCCCGGGCCTCAGGGGCCTTGGCAGTTCCTGTTCGTGTCCAGGATGACAGGCTGCCAGGTCAGGAGCTGAGCGATTCCCACCCAGCATGTGAGCAAAGCCAATATGAAGCCAGCGGCAGTTGAAACACCTGTGACACATCCGGGTCTATAGTCCTGCTGGTGACAGTGGAACAACCACTCTGCTGAGCCCAGCCCAGAAGAGGAGGAGAACTGCAGGGCCACAGAATAGGCAGTGAACAAAAGAGCTGGCTTGGAGAGGCTGTCCCTGAGCAGCAGAACACCACTGAATGATTAGCAGGAATCCCATAATGGAAGAGGCAGCAACTGATGGTGGCACACAGAGAGAGAGACCGGGCTGCCAGGAATGGGAATGCAGGTGGCAGAGGACACGGACCTCCTCACACACCCCGGGACCTCCTCTAAAAAGCCTCAGTGTGTTGCTGCTGAGTATTTCTTCACCCAAACAGTTCTGCAAATTCCTACTCCAGCTCCTCCTTTACTACCAGACTTTGCTCTGCCAACGGGCACTGGAGGATTGACCTTTATTCCCATCTTCCCCCATTTACTTAGCCAGAATCAACGTGCAAACACACAGCACTGCTAACAATCAAAGAAGAGCCAAAAACAAGTCCCCAACGAGGCAATGAGTACAGAGGGAGGGGCCCGCCCCTCTGCGTGCCTCACCCAGCAAGGGACCTGGCACATAGGAGGTGCCCACAGGACAGGGAGCAGGCCTGACCCGCAGAGACACAGGATGGACCAGAGCCAGCAGCACCCAGAGAGGAGGCCCCGAGTGCAGGTCTGCGGGCTCCTGAGGCCAGGCCCTACCAGCCATCTCAAGGCCTGCTGCCAGTAGCAATCACCGTTGTAAACAGGTGAGGTCACTTCTTTGCCTTTTAAATGACTTCCACATCCTACAAAAATTGGGGGATGAAAGAAACCTTTACAACTAGTGCACCTCACACATAGGTAGCATGAAGAACAGTGAATGCAGGGCAGAACAAACCCATCCATGTAAGGTTACACCGCAGTTCACCTACCATCAACTTGGATCAAACAGACTCACTTGACGTCACTGAAACACACATGGGACTTTTTAAAGGAGGAAGAAAAAAAAATCTAAATCACCTGATGAGACAGGTAAACGAGCAATGCGCGTTAGCAAGCATTTCACACATTTGCAGACGCCCCTAAGTCTCCACCAGGAAAATGATTGGGGGTGGGGCAGGGAGGGGTCAGCCTGCCCATGGAGCTGCTTGGCTGCCATTCAATTACAACACTATCTTATTTTTGCTCTTCACTTATGTGACTGCTACATGAGCATAAGAATTTTGTAGAAACATTCATAATGCATAAGATAAAAATAAATTGCTATCCCTCTAATAAAACCGAAAAATATCCCTGAAAACCATTATAGAACAAATCTATATATAAATTGCAGAGACCTAAATATATAGAGACACTATGCAAAAAGGGGACAATATGACAACATAAACTTCAGTGGACAAAAAACTTCTCCCCAGGCAAATTTCACAAAATCTCACTGTGCCTTTTGCTTCTTAGAGAAATTCAAACTACATACAAACTACATGGAGGCTTCCTGATCCTGTTGGCTTGTGAACATCAGATACATCAATGAGCTTTAAAAATATGAGAATGGGGATCTTAATCTCCGCAACAACACTATTTCCTGACACAGGCTTGGACAGGTATCGCCAATGGAACTGCACTGAAAGTCAAGCCTGGGGTCTGGGTCCCTCCCACCCTCCACTGCAGAACAGGCAGATGGTAGGCCATGTGACAAGTGATTTGAAAAAAAAAAAGCACAGTGTACAGTTCCCAAGGCACACATGGCTCTGAATTTTATCAACAAATAAACACAGGACCATGTGCCGCCTGGTATCCGCGAGACTTGAAGGAATCTGAAACGCTGGACCATATTTGTTTGTAGGAAGGGAAATCTGTACAGTTCCTCTTTCTTTGCTGCCCCTCCCTGCTGCCTGGCTATCTCTGGTTTCCAGAATCTCCCTGGAACATCAGACCAAAACAGAAGCATCCATTTGATGGGCCCAGAAGCTTGCGCTGCTGAAGCAAAGCTAGCAGCTGCCCACGCCTGGCCATAGCACTTCCTCCCTCTGAAGCAAGGTGCCCGGGACTTCCACGGCAGACAGAGAGCCCTTCCTGTTAAACGAATGCTGCTTAATCTACTTCCTGCAGGAGGGACATCTGCACTCACACAGCCCATTAGCTCCCACTCCACACAGACAGATGTGCCCGAGGCTCATCAAAGGGCCTGATTTGGAAAGTCGAAGGCCAGCCTAATTGTCCTGTCCCTAATGCGCCCCCCGTTCCTGCTGTTAGCCAGGAACTCTGCTTTCTTTAGCTAAAATGCAAGCATAACGGTTTTCCAAGTAAGAAGAAACCTGGCGCCCTGGTGTTTTTTATTGCTTTTATCAGGTACTCGCCAAGATGAACCTAGGCACCTGTTTTGTCCCAAGTGGTCAAATGGGGAATTTGATGGAAATCACACCAGAGTGGCATTCATGCACAAAATGAATGGCATCCCTAAAGCCAGAACTGAAAATGAGGGAGACAAAGAGACGCTAGATACCTCAGAAAGACCCACATATGCCGCTTTAACTCTGACATTAATTTACATAAAAGTTAGGTTTACACATAACTACTGAAGGAAATATCTTCATTTCAGTTGTGAATTTTATGTTCTACATCTTAGTAACTAATAACTGTACACCCAAGAGTCAGAATAAGCATTTACTTTTCTTCCTTCAGTCCCTTGGTAAAAAGGGCATCTGGGATGCTGGGAAAGGGGATTTGTTTGAAACTCTCTCATCAAATGCTTTGTAAAACTTTGTAAACATTATTTGAGGTCTATATCTGCTTTCCTGTGTTTGAGGTTCAAAGAAATATTGCCCAACTGGATTACACAAGTGTGCCTTCTAGCAAGCCCAGAGAATGTTCTCAAACTAGGGGACACCTGGCCACCGGGGCCACAGCTGGATGTCTGAAGGTTTCTTGGTCAGGCACAACTCAGGCTGGGCACTACTGTCTCGTAGTGGCCCCAGAGGGATCCAGCCAGACATCAATGTGCAGGATACCCTCCCACCCGGGAGAATAATCTGGCCCAAATTGTCCATCTGTGCCAGAGATGGGATTAGTGACAAATGTAGCAGTCACAACAAGTCATAGAAGAACATGAAAGGAGTATTTTGGAAACTTTACACAGACCTCAGTCTGCAACTTCCTCTTCCAACTTCCCCCTCACCATGAGGTTCTTTCTAGAACAACAGCCACTGAAAGAACTTTGTTTCTGTCCTGGATATCCTAGCAATATGTGTGTAAACAGGAGCTTAAGAAACTGAACAGATGAAAATAGTTCCAGCGAGACTTCAGCCAGAAAGGCCAAGGCCAAGAGCCGGAGCCTGAGGGAGAACACGTAGGACGGACGGTGGCTTCCTCTGCCAGAGAGGAAGCCACAGGCTGGGCTCACACGCCGGGCTTCCTCCTCCTCCTATCAAAATAGGAGGAGAAGGCACTCGGTGGCCACCTAACAGATTTTCGTCACAAAAATGTTAGTGAAACAGATCCTGAAATGTTATCAACAAACAGTACACTTGAATGTCACCGCGTGATAGCCCCAGAGTCCCCTCACCAGGAAATAAGCAGGATCCATGACCAGGAAGGGTTGGTGACCCACGACAATGATGCCCAAGTCCACCTATGCCTTCCAATCACCATCACAGCAAATGTGCTGCGAGTGTCCACCCCAGGCACTCTGGGAAAGAGGCTCTGGACCTCAGTACTCCAGGCTACTGAATTCCTTCTCTTCTACCTGGGCAAGGAAAATCTAAATGAGGTATAGCTCTCAAACTCAACTGTCAGGAAACTCGACTGCTACAGATGGAGGTGAAAAAGACAGAAAAGGTCAAAAGAGAAAAATGTTTGGTTATAGAACAAACTCTTCACGACCCCCACAGGACTGGCCCTGCAGGCAGAGCGTTTACTGAGCACTTAGCAGGTGTTGTTCTAGATACTTTGGAAGCTCACACAATGACAGCAACCCAGGTGAGGTGCCAGTGTGTCACTCTGTTTTATAGATGAGAACAGTAAGCAGAGAGAAAAATCACAAGTCCTGACTCAAAGTTATGAAACTAATATCAAAATGAACACAAATCCCCCTGATTTAAGGCCCTGCTTTTAGCTACCTGATTGGGATGCTTCCATATAGGAAGAACAAATCTCTACAAGAAAAAAGAGGTCTAGAAACAACTCAGCCTTGACACTGAGTCACCTGGAGCTCTCAAGGGGGGATCAATATTGCACACACCTGAACTTGAGCAACAGAAGAAACTAGGCCTGGAGGGCAAGCCTGCAGCAGAGTGGCACTGTTAGGGTTTGCACCTGGGTGTCCTCCCCAAAGTCTCATGTAGTCACTGGAGCAGAGTTCTAGAGTTTGTGATTGACCCAGATTCAATGCTGGAATTAGGGGGTGTTTGAGTGCTTCTCGGATTAAGGGTGTGAGGGCTACATGCACCCTAAGGCTGATAGCTGGAATGCAATAGGAGGGAGGGAGGGAGATTTGCTGTCTGCCTCTGCTGCTGCCACCTCTGTTCCTCCCTTTTGCTGTTTTCTGCCACCACGAACAGCAGCCCTCTGCCACGTGACACCCTGCCTTGGAGCCAGCAGAGTATGGCCTGAAACCTCCACGAACTGTGAGCTTGCCTTCCTTAATTTTGGGCGTCAGGTATTTTGTCCCAGCAAAGAAAGAAAAGTAACCAAGACAGGCACCGGCCAGGCTCAGGGTCCCTGAGACACAGCAAAGCCCCTGGCGGAGGAGGCCAAGCATTCAGCAAGACCACCTTCTGCTGGTTCCCACATCAGACCTCAGATTTGCCACTCAGGGTGTTTATTTTTAGCCATTTCCAAATTTAGGCCCAGACTGTAGTCCAGCCTGCCCATTGTACATGTCTTCTCAGTGTGTTTTATTTTAACTGCAGTTGTCTATAGATACAGCTTTATTTCCTGTCTATTATGGAGCAATCTTATGGGTTATTTGATCCTGTTTGCTTGCTTCCCTTTTATCTTGCACTGTGGAACAGGGACTAGAGGCGGAAGGAACAAGGAGGCAGACAGGCCAGGAGCTGGCCGGAGGGCCTGGGGGTCACATTATCACCATGTCACTGGGGAATGGGACAAAGGAATGGATAGACCTAAAAATGTGGGCTGCACAGGGCAGGTGGGCCTAAACTCCATCCCACACAAGACAGGACTGCCACTCTACACAGAACGTCCTCAGGGATTTCTTAAGTAGACATGTATATATACAGGGCAATTTTTCATTACACCAATGTGTACATATTATAGAATGTTTTAAAGAAGAAAAAAAGTAGGGGCTGGGATTTTAGCTCAGCAGTAGAACACTGAACTCACAAGTGGAAAGGCCTGTGTTCAGTCCTCGGCCCCAAACACAAAAAAATAAAAACCCCAACTGAAAAGCAGCAGTTACAAAGATGGAGGAGAAGGAGGAAGATGGGAAAGGAGGAAGAAGGTAGGGGAGGAAGAGGAGGGAGAAGAGGAGGAGGAAGAGGAGGAAGGAGGAAAGGAGGAAAAGGAGAAGACGACGAAGAAGGAGAAAATCAATACCCTGAAGGGTACCACCTTTAAAGAAACAAAAGGAATTTCGGCTCCAGTTCCCGTCCAGGAGAGCAAACTCTGTCCCAGCCAGTTACACCACCATTGCAATGAAAATGCTGTCACAAACAAGAGAGGACTGAACAGGTGTGGCTGAGACCCAAGCAAACTTTACTGACAAAAACATATCTTGGTCCTAACCATCCAGCAGAAAAGTATAAAAACGAGGTATAAAAAGTAAAGCCATATTAATATGCTGAGCTGTAAAAGGCTCATCAACAACTTCTGGCATTGCAAGGCTTATGGATAACCCACTACTATTATGGACCACTGGACTATATTGGAATATTTTGCTGAATTCACAGACCTACAATATTTAAATGACAATAGAATACCCTTCTCTGACAAAACTAAACAAAAAAGGGGGATACAAATGAATGACCATTTTGTATCTGTATATACAAAATAATTAGGATAGATATGCAGCTACACTCTCTTAATTCAATGAATAGAAAGATTTGTTCTAATAGTGTCTGTGGACAGGATATTATGTCTGCATCTCGTACTACAAAAAATCACTAAGACAACAATATGCAATGTATTGATTATTGAAACTGTCCTATTAATTGGTTTTGAAACTGTCTCACTGCTATTTGCATCTCAATAAAATTAATTTAAAAATATATAAAATTAAAAAAAAAAAACATGCTGGGTGTTGGTCTTGCTTTGTGGATTGTTTCCTAATTCCAGTTTTCATCTGTGATCCTCAGAAAGGGCACATCGAGAAAATAAAAATCCAGAGACCATTAAGCACACACTGTGGCTTGAGGCACGTATTCCAAGCTTATTCTAAAATCCTTTAAATAACATAAACTACCATAACTCTGTATCTCAGTCATATTACAGAAACAAATGCCCATGGACTGAGCTTCATGGGATCCAGCCTGCCACCTGGTGGCAGCACAAAAGAACAGCATCTGTGCTCTCCCTGCCTTTTATTTAGGGAATAGGACTTAACTGGAACTACTTTTTTAAAAACATGATTGGAGTGTGCATCCCACAGTGACATAAAAGGCAATAATAAATACAATCAATTTGCTGAAATTTCAATTTGTCAAATTCTTCTGGAAAGGTCATAGGGCTTCTTTCTTAGCCTGCCAAACTGCAAAGGTAATTAGAAAACAATGGTGTGCAAAAAAATACCCTGCCACCTACAACTGAGATGTCTCCTGAAACCAAAAAAGCCATGTTTTATAAACCTAAGACTTGAAAAGAAAATACCTCCAAAATCCAACTTACTAGATGGACCCAAGCCCCAGCAGCAGATCACAAAGAAAAGCAAGAGAAGTCTACACTGTTCATTCCCTTGCTCCTTTTCTCTCTTGCAGAAAAGGAAGGAACCAACTGAAAAGCAATCCTGGTGCAAAGAAGCAGGAGACAAAGAGGAAGAGAATAAGCCCAGTCTCAGGAGACACAAGGAAGAAATGGTGTAAAACAGCTTGAGCCCACACAAAAGGGGTATTTGCAGACTCAGGGGTGCAAAGGGAAGGAAGCAAGCCCTGTGGGGCCCCAGGAAGACGCCCAAGGTCAGAGCAAGCTGCTTCTAGTAGAATGCACACACGGTTGCCAGAGTGAGCAGGACAGAAAGGAAGAGCAGCAGATGGGACAGGGCAGGGGGTCCCGAGGACTGACGGGTTTTCAGGCTTTAAGGTGAAAAAGCCCAAATCCATCAGGCCAAAGAACTCAACACACATTTCCACCCCAGGCATTGCAAATTATGTGCTTGCCATGAACAGCAGAAAAAGCCAGCTGCATGCATGGCTCTGGGGATGGTGACAGGAAAGGTCAAGGTGGGGCCAGGGTCTCAGTGTCTTAGGATTCCCAGTGCCTGATCTATATCCACAGCCAAGGGCCAGTCGCTCTAACCATCCACCTTTCTCCAAAATTCCAAAGGGCAGAAGCAGTACAAAGCTGTCGATGAGGGGCAGGAAAATCTGTAACCAAATGATAATTCCACAACAAAAACAGCTTCAGTGCCCCTCTGAGATTGCAGTAGGATGCACGGGGTCAGTAATGAGTCTGTTAGGGGCACATGCGTCATGCTGCCTGCCAGACTGAGGAAGTCCATGCGGAGCCACCCAGTGAGGCACACTTCCAGCCAGAGCTTTGCGGGCATTACATCGTACCTGGGTTGCTGGTGAGGAAGGCGAGCGGGCTCTCGCCCAGGTCCGCAGGGCCGTCCACTCGGTGGGGCGGGCTCTCCAGCAGCTCCACTGCTCCCTCCAGCTCAGGGTAGGTCCTCACAAGGAGGCCCAGGGAGGGCTGCGAGAGGAAATCTTTGAGCATAGATGAGTTCAAGGTCCCAGCGGCTCGATTATTGATCTCAAGAATCTCATCTCCCGCCTTCAGGCCTGCCAACGCAAGATGGAAAGTTTTTAATGTCACACACACACACACACACACACATCAGAACTCAACAAGTTAAAGTTCTGCCAGAGAGGGACAAGAAACAGCAAGCACTCCTGCTAAGGGCTTCAGCACCAGTATAGCTGCAATGCTCAAAAAGTGATCAGGTTATCACAGAGGCCATGGCCTCAGAAGGTTCTAGGTACCCACCCTGACCTCAGTACATCATTTAAACAAACCCCCCTCTTCTTCAACCTGTATGGCCTTCACAGATGCTAATTCTGGCTACTTCCTAGGATACTGCCATCCGCGACTGCATGTTTTGCACATGCTCGTGTAACAGTGCACATGTATATCCAACAAGCAGAAGTCTGCTGCTCAGCTCATAAAACCAAAATGTGATCCTTTTCCTGAGTCACGCAAATAAGACTGTCTCATCTCAAATGCCTCTGGAGCCAACAGTTTACAGAAATGGAATATATCCTTCCCTGCCTTTTTCTGTAAAGTTCATTAGGACCTTGGGCTGAATATCTCTTGTCAGGCCCCAAAACCATATTCCAATACTTTCACAAAGTATGATGTGGCAGGGCCAGAGTGCAGAACTCAAAGGAACAGCCAAGAACAAGCCCAATCTGGAAGGACAAAAAGTCACAACTGTCACTGGGGAAATTCAAACAGGTATTAAAGGAACATTCCAGAAGTTTAAGAAAGCGAATAGCCAGGGAAGAACATGAAGAATACCTTTTTAGCTAAGAAGGGAAAAGGAGTCTAATTTAGTATTGATACACTAATGTAGAAAAGCACAGGGGCCAGGGATACAGCTCAGTGGCACAGCAACTGCCTGACAAGCATGAAGTCCTGAGTTCAATTCCTGGTACAAAAAAAAAGCAAAGAAAGAAAGAAAAGAGAAAAGGCAGAGCAGCAGCTCAGCACCCATCTGTAACCCCACGTGCCAGCCCAGCCTGGACACTTTACTGGTCTAGTAAAACCCTGTGTCAAAATGAAAATAAAACAAGGCTAGCGATGTGGCTCAGTGCAAAGCCCTGGATTAAACCCTCAATACGGGGAGTGGCGGGGATCAGAAGAAAGAAGTGAATGAAAGGCAAAGACGAGCGATGGCGCGCTACACTGAGCAGCCGCTCAGCCTTGTGGGCACCGCAATTCCTCCCCTAGTTCTGTAAAAAATGACCAGCAGCCTCACTTCCGGGCTTCACCGAGATATGCCCTTCTCCACCCTAACTTGTTCCCAACATATCTGAAACTAACCCTTCACGACCCTAGAAACACTGGCTGGGAAGCACAACTGTGTCTCTCTGGGAAGTCAACCATTTCCATTTCTTCAGGTAAAGGATCTGGGAATCATAATATCTGAGTTGAAAATAAAAAACGTCTGTATGTGCGAAGCAGGCTTTGGGACGTCCTTTTGTTCTTTTCTGGGCAATGTAGCCATATGTCAGATTTGGAAGCGCTGAAGCTAGAAAAGACAATACTGAGCAGGAGCCCCACAGTTCCGAGGCCCGGCCACAGACACAATCAGCTCAGCTTCTTTCTAACATCTAGAATCAGTTAACACGAGGCATGAAAATAAAAAGATATAAACAATAAAAATAGATATGAGGTTCTTCAAAAAGAAGTTCTTGGTTCATATAATCGCCAGAGCAGGCATGTGCACTGAACTATATACAGTATATCCACATCAGAACCTGTCATCGTGACCTCACTAGGAAAAGGGGTCTTTAGAAGTATAACTAAGTGAAGGAGCTTAAGAAAAGACCAAGCTGCATTATCTGGTGGGCCTCATGGAGAAACATCCTTATCATGGTACATAGAAGAGAGACTTAGTAAGAGGAAAAAGAAGCCCCAAGAGAGGGATGCAGAGACTGAAGTGAGGTCACCACTCTCCGAGGTCACTCTGGAGCCACCAGAAATCAGATAAGATGGAAGCTCCATGAGAGACCAAGACAGAGGCGTGCCTGTGGGCACCTTGATTTACAACTTCTGGTTTCTCCAGAACTGTGAGAAAGCAAAATTTTATTGTCTTCAGCCACCTGGCTTATTGCACTTTCCCAAACAGTCCCAGTACGACCTGATGTGAGCATTCTCAGTATGTACAAGAAGTGTGAGGGGGCTGCCCAACAGTTGGGACAACAAGGTGCCTCACCCGGGTCTCTGTGTCACTACGTCAGGGCTTTGTGACTGTCACCCAATCTCTCAGCCTCAGTTTCCTCACACACAGGAATGCAGCGTGCAGTGAGTGAGAGGAGGTGAATAGTCCCTGTAGAACTTAGAGCACAGCAGTGGCACCCTGGGGACATCCAACAGACATTAGCTCTCAGTATTCAGAAGAAAGAGGAAAGCTCTTCTTTCTAATAGAAAATTGCAGCCCACTCAGAAATAATCCTCAACTCACCACAGAAATAACACCTGACCATGGAAAATGGTATGAAATGTTTATGCTACATGCAGTAATAGGACACATGGTTGTTTAGACCCAGCTCTGTCCTGTACAACCACTGGGGGAAATTTAGGTAAGAGGAAACATCTCTCAGATGTCTCCGAGAGTTAGCGTGATGGGCCAGAGGAACACGGCCAGTGTGAAAGCAGGTAAGGTGAGTAGTAACCCAGCCATGTACAGAAGCCAACTCATTGAATGCAGCCAAGGTGAGGCCCAACTAAGAACACTCTCCATCTGCTGGGAGTGGACGAGAATGGGAATCTGGGCCTTAACACCAGTGTGTGATGGACAAAAGCCCTATGTGATTGACAAAAATAAAGAAGAAAACTAAAAATCCAATGCCAACAGAAAACATTCAGTCCCACTGAGTCATGTTCCACTGGCCTCTCCCTGGCTGTACCACACTCGGGTCCTTCTAACAGGGCTACTGACAGCGGGGCTGGGTCCCAAGGGCAGTGAATGAAGCTGTACTCTACACTCTTAACAAACAGCGAACAAATCTAGAAGTGCTAAAGCTGGGGAAGAAAAGCCTGAGCAATAACAGCCTGAGTCACACAGCATCAAGGCCTGGCCACAGAGAAGAATCAGCTCAACTAGAAAAGCAGAAACAGAAAGGAGGGTTCCCAGCCGGGACTAATACACCAAGAGGATCATGCCCCAGTGAGCCCTCCATTGTGGTGGTGTGGTGTTTGTACTTCCAGATCTAACATCTTTCGTGACACAGCTGTCCATGTGCAGAGTGTTGGGGTAGTGTTCGTGGCCTATTGCTTTTGTCAGTTGGCAAGAAGTCTGCTACGCAGGGAAGGGGGGTTGCAGCAGATGCCTGTTTTCATCAAACAGCAGAGTTCTCAGATTCGGAGAACTAAAACAGGATGTGACTGAAAGCAGCCCTGCACATTCTCCACCCCTGTGGCATGGGCGCTAGGCACTCACGGGGCTGAAGGAGATAAAGATCAGCCTTTGGGTTCAAAGAGGAACAAATGCTGTTGTCTCTGCTCTTAGCTGGTACACAGCTCCGTGTCACTGTCACACGTGGCCTCCAGGCTTTGAAAGGATAACGAAGGGAAGTCCTCCTCCTTGGGCATTCACAGAAAAGCACACCTGAGTGTCTTCTCCACTTGTCACACCTCTGCCATGTCCATGTGCAGCTGGGCTGTGGACTGTGCTTCTCCAGTTCAACAGTCCAAGGCACCACGCCACACAGGCAGTGGCAAGGCACAACAGCCCAGCACCATGCTGCATCCAGTGCAGGAGGGGTGGAAAGACAGCTGCTCCGGCTTTCCCTGGTGCCCCATTTGTCAGTCCCCACTAGGACACAGGCAAGGAGGTCCAAGCACAACTCACCCAGACGTGCTGACTGTGACACTCCAAGTGTGTTATTCTGCCATAGCCTCAATAAAAAAATTTCAAGACAAAAAGAAAGGAAGGTGGGCTCAAGCCCTACCTCACCACCTCGTGTGTGCACGGAAGCCATGGTGGATGGATTAATGTCCCCAGCACTCCTGGCTACTCAGAGCATCAGGATGTGCTATTCTTGGGGAAAATGTTCAGATATATACTATAGAGATAATGAAAATGACATAATTACCATAATTATAATATAATGAATTACAATACTACAGATGTAACTAAGTTACAGTGAACTCAGTGATTTAGGGTGACTGCTAAGCAGCAGGGTGTTTTGACAAGAAGGTGCCATGAAGACGTAAGGACACACGGGCAAGGCTATGGACTAGAGGCAAACCTGGACAATAAGAGCTTCAAGCCAAAGAATGCCAAGGGTGGCTCGTGGCTACCACAGCTGGGGAGCAGCATGTGATAGGCACTCCCTTGAGCGGTTCCAGAGGACCTGCTCCAACCAGCACCCTGATTTCAGATTTCTAGCCTCCTCATTTATAAATGTGAGGTTCGAGCCACCCAATTCATGGTAATTAACATTGTTATGGTAGCCATAGAAAGCTAACGAAGTGAGCAAATTTGGTCTTTTCTCACTATCTATGAGGTAGGGGCTGATTCCACGAGTTCTCTCAGATACAAGAATCTGAAGATGCTAAAGTCCCTTACATATAATGGCATGATATTTTCACATCGCCCCCACATGCCCTTCCATATACTTTCAATCACCTCCACACTGCCTATGATACCTAGTGCTATGTAAAGAGCTACCATACTATAATGTTTAGGGATTCATGATCCCCACAGATTTAAAAAAAAAAAAGGCAGGTACAAATTCAGTATAAATGCAACTTGGTTTTCTGCAGTGGGCACAATTCATAGATGCAGAAATCAGGAAATCAGAGGAACACATCTGTCACCTAGGACTAAAAGATTCTCCAAGAGAAGAGAGGATGAAGAGCTGGGGTTCCAGAGTAACCCCAGTGCATTCTGAACCCTGTGAGAGCTAAAATCAGACAGGCAGGACACAGGGAAGAGGTGCTCAGCGCAGACTGAGAAGGTGGGCCCTGAAGCCAGAGCTAGGGTCTCATTTCCACAGGAATGGAAGCAACAGAACACTGGCTTCAAAGCAGGCAACAGCTCTGACTGGCAAGGACCAAGGCAGAGAGGTCCTCCACCAGCTCTGCTCTAGGGAGACCGCCCTCAAGCTCTCTATCGCCTCCAAGAGGTGAAGCTAGCCACTCAGGACTTGAATGCAACTTCCCACAAACCCTTGGAAACGGGCAAGAACATGACAATTCTTGCACATCTATTTGTGGAATAAAAATCTATATTCCCTGGGTATATTTTCAAGTGGGTTCCAATACTGTTTCTATGAACCCTCTGGGCATACCTTTCTCATCTGCTAATGGGGAAACCCAAAGAAATTGAGGAGACATAGTCATTTCTAGACTTACCTTTCTTGGAAGCTAATCCAGTTTCCTTCACACTGTTCACATAGAGCCTTCGAACACCATCTTCTTCCACAGAAGAAAGTGAAAACCCTAGGAAACACAAAGACAGACACAGCAGAGTTCATACCTTCTGAATGTTTAGCAAACAACAGGAAGTAGCTGCTGGGAACTAGGTATGTTGAATATTTTGGGTTACACTTTGGAAAGAATGGTTTTTTCCCATGTTTATACTGTTTTACAGAGCAGAAAAATGTATTTTTAGATCACACTAAAAGAAATTGTTACTCATAAAAACAAAAATCACCAGCTACATCAGTCTTCAACTACTACGTATCAACACAAGTAGAAGATATTATTTTGCACCAACTTGCTTCCTGTCATTGTCAAGAAGTGTAAATGTCATGGTTTTGCCTTTCCCACACTCTCACCTATGCACACAGCAGAAGATTAGCACAAAACACAAGGTTCCATACACTTTCCTTAACAAATCCACATTCCAGGTTACATAAAGGCTGCCCTGTTAAATGCATGCTCATCCCCATGTACTGCTAATGAACAGTGCTTTAATTTAATAAAATTCTGCAAACTGGGACAAGTAGTGACTTATTTTACCAATCCTATTTCCTGTTGAAACTGATTAACTGACTTCCACGCTAGTCACAATCATAAGATAATCAGCTAAGCAGTCAGGATCTTTACAAAGGGAGATGGAGCAAACAGCTGAGGGGAATCTGGGCACCCCTTCTGGTCGTAGGACTAGGTCACCTATTTCTAGATAACCTCGTGCAAAACTCTTTCCTAATAAGCTAATTGAATGTTTGTACCAATGTCTACTTTCCTGAAGGAAAAAGGTCAGGAGCAGATACTTTTACAAGGGAACAAGCATGATTGTAAAGAGCAGTGGTAACTCGGCTCTGGGAGAAAAATCATCCCATATTACAGGTTTCTATCTCCTGGCTAGAAGTAGAGGAGGCCTACATTCCCCAGAGGCAAATTCCTTGCCAATGGACTACCCACTGCCCTAAACCCTGGGACTCCCTCATGCGGAAAACAGCACAAAGCTGCCCCTGATGGCTTTCTACAAAGTCTTCATTTTATTCCATTCTGAATTTGATTCATATAGAAATTTACAACCTTTAGACTAAATTTCAAGATGCCTCACAAAAATAAGTTTATACACGAACCATTTTAGAGACATCTGCCTCACAAAGGTATGTTTATGTGCATTTCACAAAACTTCATTTTTCTTATCTATTAAAATAGACATAGAGTGAAAGGCTATGTCATAGGAAAGGATGAACAAGATACACCAAAAACGGGCATTTCCTTTCTGAAATGCCATAATTCTACAAAATTCTGAAGGCATTTTTTTCAAAATGAGTACTGTGATGTGCTAGGAGTCAGTTAAGTAAATACTGGAAGACAGAAGACATGGAAATATATTGGGGGCCTGCTGCAAGTCACCTCAAACCAAACTATGGGATATGATTAAAAAAAAAAAGTAAGGGGAATGTCTAAAAAATGTATTACAGTAAGACCCATTACCATTAAATCCTCTTGCTTCAAGCACATTTATCCCATTGTTCTTGCCACTTTTTGAAGGAATTGTAGAAGTCCTCCTTCGTGATAATCTGCAGTTGGGCTACCAGTAGCAAGTGGGTTCAGAACATTTATCTTTCATGGTCTTTGTGACTTTTGGGGTGGAGCCAGAAGGCACTTGGTGCCAGATCTGGTGAACCGAAATGCTTTTATGAGCCTGACTTTCTGTAGGATGGCACTCAATATTTTCTGTATTTTTCATGATACCTTATAAAGGCATTCATGAGAGAGGACATTCAGAACTGCTTCAGAAAGTGGCAAAAATGAGGGGCTCAGGGCTTGAAGCACGGGGGAGAATGTGAGGGGGATTCACAGCAACGTGTCATTTTCTGTAATAATTTTTTTTTTTCTTTTGCGGAACCGGGGATTGAACTCAGGACCTTGCACTTGCCAAGGAAGTGCTTATTCCACTGAGCCATCTCCCCAGCCCTGTAATAAATTTTTAAAATTTAACCATTCAAGGTATTTTGATCACACCTCACAGATGGAGATGACATGAGTATGCATTTCATCTGTTCCTCCTCTGATGGCCTTCAATTTTAATAATCAAAAGGATGAAAACAAGAAGTGAGGGAGAGGGAACCATCTGGCCTGAAGACTGTAACCAACAATGAAACACTGGCCCAAGGACACAGCTGAGTGGCAGACCAGACTTGCCATATCCTTGGGGAAATCTCCATGATGAGAAACAGGGCACAAGAAAGGATGATGAGCATAAATTCCTCTTTGAAGACCACTCAAGGAACCCAAAATGTACAAGATATAGACAGTCCCTTGTGCTGACAGAATGCCACAGGCCACCCATGTCACCTGTGTGGGGAACAGGCCAACAGGAGTGCTATTAGGGTTCTCAAAAGACGGCCGCCCTCAGACCTCAGTGTACACCTCATGTACTGTGGTAGGGTCTCACAGTGGTCCCCTACATTAACAGAGATGGTGAAAATGCTGAACACCCTATAGCTGGTTTTTCTGAGGTCAATGAAACACATTGACCTTAAGCATTAGATAGCAAAATCAGAGTTGTTTTCCCTTTTACATAGCAGAGCAACGCTCCAATTCTTAGCAAAGGTCTCAGCATAGATCAACTTTAACACAACTCAAGGACTACCAACAGGGGCAAGGGAGCTTACCCTACAGAAACTCCAAGTGTCCCCAGACTAGAAGGCTGTCTATAGCAAAAATAGGAAGGTAGTGAGTGATAACTTGAATAATGAGCTAGAGAAGAAAGAAGTGATTAAAACTAATTTATTGAGCCAAGAAGCCCACATCCTGTACAAGCAGTGAGAGGATTCCTGCCACTGACACACTTCGCCAAGGGATATTCAAAATGTAATGTGCAACAGAGAAGAACTCAAAACCAGAATCCAGCACATGCAGACACCCATACCCTGAGGAGGGCACATGGTTCAAAACGAGAAGGGCCCAGGGGAAAGGAAAGGCCAGTGACTGCAATACTGTACACTGCCATCAGAAGATAGCCTATTCGTCTACCCTTCCTGGAGCCTAATTTCAACAGGAATAAAGTGGAATGGAAAGTGAGAGAAGTTAAGTATGAGCTCCAAATTCGCTCAGCCACCTGGACTGTTGGATCATGCTTTCTTCCCTAAAATTCTAAACTAAAAGAAGCATTTGGTTTGTTTCGTGAGATTGTTTTATGCTGGTGCAGAAGGCCCATAGCTTTTCCATACGTTGAAATCAATCTGTAAAGGAAAGCCACACTGAGGGAGGTGTGAATCTCGGATGCAGAATCTGGATTGCTGGGGAGTAGCTTCTGAGGTCACAGGCAAGCAGCTCCCTCAGTACTGGAGAGCTCGTTCACCATCCCATTAACACACCATGGGAATGACTGATGCCAATACGAACCCCAGTGCTGAGGGGTAGTTTGACTGAGCCTGTGAGCCACTCATAGCAGGGCCCTCCAAATTCAAGTTCAGGAGCCACTGACAGGAAGACCAGGGCAGAAGTTGAGACAGCTCCGGGAACACATGTGCAGTCTGGTGTCACGACCTCCAAGCATGGGACCCTGCCTCATACTTATGTGCTGCACTTATTATGAAGGACTGGAAATTTAAAAACACCTGCTTCTTTACATCAGATACTGTAAGAAGCACTGTTTACACTCTTACATAGATTGATGCCTGGTGCCCTGTAATATCCTCCATTGGGAAGGTAAATGGGTTCTGGGAGCAATTTGGTCCTTTTAATAAAAACTATAAAAAAGGATACAGGGGCCGGGGAGATGGCCCAGTGGAATAAGCACTTGCCTGGCAAGTGCTAGGGCGTGAGTTCAATCCCAGGTTCTGCCAAAAAAAAAAAAAAAGATACAAAGTGCAGTAGTTTCCCCTTACTCGTAGTTTCATTTTCCATGATTTTGGTTACCTCCAGTCAAGTTTTATTACAATATATTATTATAATTACTCCTTTTTTTAAATGTATTTGGTACAGGGTCTCACTACGAGCTTGGACTCATAGTGATCTTCCTATTTTCAGCCTCCCCAGTGCTGGGATTACCAGAGTGCACCACCATGCTGGGTCTTGGTGGCCAGCTCAGCGCACCTGCACCTGGGGAGCAGGAATTGAATCCCAGTTCCTGCACTTGCCTAAGCAGGTGCTTAGTCCCCTGAGCTATCTTTCCAGCCCTATTATAATAATTTTGTTTCATTACTAGTTATTGCTAATCTCTTGATGTGTCTAAATTATAAATTAAACATTATCACAGGTATGCATGTATAAGAAAATACTGCGTAGGACGCGTATGATCTGCAACTTCAGACTTCTGCGGAACATCACACCCTCATCACACAACAGGGAGCTACTGTACAGCAGTTTTAGGTCCAACTTCTATTTCTCAGACCCCAAATCATTCATTAGAGTAACAGCCCAAGAGTTTTGAAACCCAGCCTTCTCTTGATCCTGGCTAGTTTGCTGTTTTTTTCCTGCTTAGTAGTAATTAAGCTCACTAAGAAGAAAACACGCCATCACTTCAGGGCTTCTGTTTTGGCATTTCAGGCATTTATATACCCCAGCCACCAATCAAAGCTTTCATCACTAAGGTCACACTTCTGCCACATAATAAGCCTTTCATACACACTGATTTTCTGTCATCAAAAATGTCCTCCAGCCTTCCAGACGTCTCTAGTCTTAAGGTCAAGCAATAAATAGCGTGAAGGTGTAATGTAAGTGACCAGGGCTCCACAATTAGCTCCTCTTCACTGGACAGCAATGCTCTAGTAAGTGCACTGTGGTGAGGCCTGGCAGCCTGCAAGGGAAGGCGCAGAGGAAATACAGCAGCCCACAACTCAGTGACGGGTTTGAAGATTCTCAGACTAAAAGCTTAAGGCTTCGGAGAAATATTAAATGTGCACAGGCACTGGGCCTCGTGGAGCTTCACCAGGGATTGCAATCTTCTGCCGTTAGAGCAGAACCACACTTGCCACTCTGTCAGGAGCTGTGGCCACGGCTCACATTGCCCAGTGGCTGTGCATCAGCCAACATCTCCTTAACCCCATCCTCTCTTTCCCTCTGTAAATCAATCGACAGCTCAGGTGGCAGCTGCTGGAGGGTCGGGTATTGCTGTGAGGACAGCCTGGCATCCCAGGCAAGCCCAATAGGATATGTGGTGAACGTGAGAGGAATTTCACTATCCTTTTGGTGACCGCTTATTACCTCAGCTAACCCTACCCCTCCTGACTGCTATTGCATAGGATGGCTTCCCCACTATTTTACTCAGTGCCAACTGTGCTGTACTTTAAGCCATACACTGTAATGCTAAGAAAAGCACAGTAGTCTTAAATATACGGAAAGGACTGCATATTTTACTGTACCAGAACATAGACAAGTGTTAACAGAGCAGGCCTGATTGCAAATCTCTGAAAAGTTCTGCTCACTACATAAGGTCCTTGGACAGCATCTGGGAACATGAATATGGGGAGAATTCCCAACACCCTAACATGATTCCCTGGTCCTTACTTGTACAACAATGTGATGTATGGTTTGTGATAGGATTTGGTTCGTCACAGGCCATCAGTGCCTACACAGTGAGCCTCGGTGCCTACAAGGTAAGTCTCTCAATAAAAGCTCTGAATTGCTAGAGGACTTCCCTAGTGAGCAGCATTTCCCAGGGACTGTCACAAAGTCACTTGGGAAGGTAACACCATTCTCTGGGACCCAACTGGAAGAATCATAGATGGCAACGCTCTGCTGACTTCACATTGTGTCAGTTCACTGCCATCCTAGGGAACCATGGAACCTATAGGAAACCTCAGAGACCCTGGACAGCACATTAAAATAAGTTCCCTTAACTTTACTTAGGGGGAGAAAGATGGACAGTGCCTACACCTGTGAGAGTGGTGTGCGCAGATCATTCCTTTGTATGTGAAGCACAGCATCTGTAAAATAATCTACTCCTGCTACCTCATTTTTGTCTTAGGAGGGTAAAACCCCAATGATCAGTGAAGAAGCAGATAGCCTTTGTAGGTACATGTTTCACATTTCATCCCAGTTTTGTACAACACACAAACACAGTGTTCCTTTGCTTCACTTGCAGCCTTTTCTGAGGCACAAACTACGGAGAAATTTTGTAAAAATACTCAATGTACAAAACAGTTACTCTGTAAGTGAATGGCTGCTCTGTTACATATGTAAGGGTTTCTTAAAAACTTAATTTAAATAAATACTTCTCTTAGCAAGATTATAAATCTCTAACCTTTGTTGATAGACTTATAAATGAAACTGGGGTTTTCTGCTTAGCTCTTCAATCTTTTAAGAACAACTATGTCTTATAGGAACATTATCATTTTAACCATTTTTCTACAAATGTATCTTATGCATCCACTGTCTCTTCTTGTGATGTTCAGTTTAATTGCCTATTTTAAAGCAGAAATACCAGCTATTAGCATCATGCAACGTTCCCACTAGCAAGGAAATTAGTAGACTTCATGAAAAAAGAAAGAACTGCATGGCCTTCACAGTACTGGAGCACATATCTCCTTTTTTCTAGTTCAGGAGTTTCCACAGCATAGGAGTTCCCTCTAAAGAAGCTCCCATGGTTTGCATTGAACTGTAAATGAGTTTGCATAGGAAATGCCTTCACTGGAAAAGCAAACACAGAAGATCAAAGGCAAATAAACCCACCGTAATTATCAGTTGCTGTATCTGACTTCTCGATCTGGATGTTCTGAGTGACTTTCGGACAAATTTCAATTTCTTTATACAGCTGCAAACGACAAAGAAGATCTCTTTAGGATTTCACTTAAATAACTTCTTAGGGGTTGTCTTCATTGCATAAAGCTATTTTTTCACTACTGATACACAACTACAAATCCACATCCAACCACAGATTTTCATTGAATAAAACCTACTAAAAGTCAAAGTAGAAACACAGAGCTCCCGGTCTTACTGAAGCTCTGAATGGCTGGTCCATCAGAGCCCTTAAAATGAATGCTGAGTTAATCAAAATCAAAATCTCTTGTACTGGTAGGGATCTGTTCATTAAAACTAAGAAGGGGCCAGGGAAATAGCTCAGTAGAATAAGCACTTGCTGGTAAGTACAAGGGCCTGAGTTCAATTCCCAGTTCAGCCAAAAAAAAAAATAAAATAAAATAAAAAACTAGGAAGAGATTATAAAGATGTTATTGGCATGAGTTTCACAAATACAAGAGAAATATCTGTGCATCTTTTCTTCTCTTTGTATACTTATACTTAAATGAAACACTCACGAGCCTGTCCCGCCCTACAACTCCCCAGAGCCCCTGCCCCCAAGCCCACCCAGCCAGAGAGAAATACTGTGACTCTTTCGGCACCCAATCCACCCGCGCCACCTGATCCACCCACGCCCGGCCTGGTGAGTATGTGAGAAAACTATCGGCTTCCAGCGCTCAGCGCCATCTGGAGACCCAGACCTCAAGACCTCCGAGCAAGTGAGGCTTTCTGAGACGCCAGGTAATGAACCCAGCCCGTCCCACCCTGCAATTCCTCAGAGCCCCTGCCAACAAGCCCACTAAGCAGCACCTGATCCACCCTCGCCAGGCCTGGTGAGTATGTGGGAAAGCTTCTGCACTCCCCGGTGCTCCCTGGGCCAGAGACACAATAGAGGGGAACCACAGGCTCAAAGTTGTACCACAAGGGCTGCAGCAAAAAGAAACTGAACATAACAGCTAGATCCAGGCCAGGGACAACAGGATAATCTCAAACTTAATAGACTGGCACACAAATCTCATTATGCACTAAAACTGCACCAAAGCTCTACACCAAAGTCAGAGGTCAATGCTATATAAAATGACAAAGACAAGGAGCAAAATGCAATGTCAGGCCTTGAGCTGATCCATGACAGGTGCAGAGGGCATTAGCTCAGCTGAAATGAATGAATTAACAGAGGCGGAAGCAAAGAAACAACAGCAGAAAGAGAGGAACTCAGACAAGAATTAATGACTGAAATTAAAATGAAGAAATTTTTGAATACATAGCATCTGAAGTAATGAATCAAATCCAGAAACGTATGGGGGAAACCCAATGCCCACCGAGAACAAGTGCAGAGAACACTATTCCAGCTAAAACATATGAATTAACAGAGTTGCAAGCAAAGAAACTACAGCAGAAAGGTAAAGAGGAACTCAGAGCAGAACTGATTTCTGAAATGAAAAAAGAAATCTTTGAAATCATAGTATCTAAAGTAGAGAATCAATTCTCGAAATACATGGAAGAAACCCTATTTGGAAAAAACTCTGCAATAAAAGAATTAATAGCTACCTCTAAAGAAAACATTGATAAAAAAAGAGAGAGAGAGAGAGATCAGAAATATGACAGATTCCTGGAATGAGCAATACAGAAAAGAAATAGATCGCATGAAACAAAGCTAAAGATATATAGAAGAACTTAAAATCTCAATCACAAGACTAAAAAACCGTTTGAGTCAAAGCAAAGACAGAGTTTCATATCTAGAACTGCTGGTGCAGCTAGTGAAAAGGTGAGAAAAGATCTGTTAAAAACGAGGATGCACGAAAAAATAATCCATCACCTGTAAGATGACGCCAAGATGAACAATGTGAGATTAATTGGCATCAATGCGAACAAAGGAGTCAATATAAATGATATAAAAAGAATATGGGCAGAAGTAATAGTAGAAAACTTCCAAAACACGAGGAAACAATCTCACATTCAAGTAACCGAAGCATACAGAATGCCAAATAACTTCAGCCCAACTAAAACAAAGGGAGACATATAATAGTCAAGATCCCAGAAATCCAACACAAGAATAATACACTGAAAGCAGCTAGAGAAAAGAAGCAGATCACATTCAAAGGAAAACCCATCAGAATTACAGCTGACTTCTCTATACAAACCATGAAGGGAAGAAGAGCATGGAGCAGAGTTCTTGAAGTCTTCCATGAAAAAAAATTCCAGCCCAGACTACTATACCCTGCAAAACTCTCTTTCAAGTTTGATGGAGAAGTGAAATACTTCCATGACAACAACTAAAGAATTTCATTATGACAAAGCCATCCCTATACAGTCTACTTAAAGATGTTCTAGAGAGAGACCACGATGACCAGAACTCCATGAATGAGAATAGAAGAAACCCACTAAACAGGGCAAACAATTAAACACAGGACAAAAAAGAGTAAACAACAGAAGGTAAATAACAACACAATCATAAGTCAACACATTTCAATTATAACCATCAACATAAATGGACTCAATTCACCAATTAAGAGAAATAGACTGGCACAGTAGATTAGAAAATAAAACCCAACAATATGTTATATACAAGAAACACACTTAACTCAAAAAAACATTCATAGCCTTAAAATCGAAGGATGGAAAACAATACTACATGCCCTAGCACCTCAGAAAAAAGCAGGAGTATCAATTCTGTTCTCAGACAGTCTCAACTTCAAACCAAGAAGGATTAAATGAAATAAAGAAGGCCACTATATATTAGGGGAAAAATTCAAGAGCAAGAGATAACACTCATAAATATTTATGCACCAAACACAGGAGCACCCAACTATGTAAGACAAATCTTAAAGGACATTAAAATTCTAATATCCAAGACCACAATCTTGACAGGAGACCTTAACACCCCCTTATCTCAAAAGATAGGTCAACCAGACAAAAAATTAGCAAGGAAGTAGCAGAACTGAACCAGAGCTTGGAACAAGTGGACCTGGTGGACATATATAGTGTTCCACCCAACCACAGCTCAATACACACTTTTTTCAGCTGAACATGGGTCATTTTCCAAAATAGACCACATACTATTGCAGAAGTCATGTGTAAGAACATGCAAGAAAACAGAAATTTTCCCATGCATACTATCTGACCACAGTGCAATGAACCTGGATCTAAACGACAAAAAAAATGAGCAAAACCCGCTAAATTCATGGAAACTAAACAACACCCTACTCAGCAATCAATGGGTAACAGAAGAAATTAAACAAGAAATTCAACAACATCTACAATTCAATGAAAATTCAACCACAACTTATTGGAATTTATGGGATGTGATGAAAGCAGTCCTCAGGGGGAAATCATAGCTATGAACTCACAAAGTAGGAAAACAGAACAAGAAGAAAAAAATACCCTAATGTTGCACCTCTGACATCTAGAAAAGGAAGAGCAAACCAAGCCCAGCGCCCAAAGACGGGAAGAAAATCATAAAGATTAGAGCAGAAATCAATTCAACTGAGATGAAGAAAACCTTTCAAAGAATCAACAAATCAAAAAGCTCATTCTTTGAAAGACTAAACAAAATCAATAAGGCCTTCACTAACCTCATCAAAAAGAGTAAAGAAAAAATTCAAATACAAGCAATAAGGATTGAAAAGGGTGAAATCACCAGACCCAGTGGAAATTCAGAAGATCATCAATAGCTACCTCAAGAATCTTTATGCTCACAGAATAGAAGACACAGAAGAAATGGACAAATTCCTTGAAAGGTACAAATTACCAAAATTGAATCAAGAAGATAGAACAACTCTCAATAACTGAATAACAGCTAATGAGATACAAAAACGTAATAAAAAGGCTGCCAACAAAGAAAAGTCCAGGTCCTGATGGATTCACAGTTGAGTTTTACAAGAAATTTATAGAAGACACAGTCCATACACTCCTCAAACTCTTCAGTGAAATTGAAAAGGAAGCAGTCCTCCAAAAATCATTTCTGGAGGCAAGTATTATAATGATTTCAAAACCAGGAAAAGATACAACTAAAAACGAGAACTACAGGCCAATCTCCCTCATGAACATAGATGCAAAAATCCTCAATAAAATCCTAGCAAATAGAATACAGCAAATCATTGAGAAGATCATGTACCATGGCCAGATAGCATTCATCCCTGGGATGCAAGGATGGTTTGAAAATCAAAAATCTATAAATGTAATACAGTATATTAATAAACTGAAATCTAAAAACCAGATGATCATCTCAATTGATGCACAAAACGCTTTTGACAAAGTCCAACATTCATGTTCAAAGTCCTACAGAAAATTGAAATAGATGGCCTCTATCTCAATTTAATAAAAGGAATCTATGACAACCCAATGGCTAATATAATTTTAAATAGGGAAAAACTGAAATCTTTTACTCTTAGATATGGTACAAGACAAGGATGTCCTCTATCACCCCTCCTATTCAATATAGTTTTGGAATCATTAGCTACAACCATTAGCAAGAGGGAGAAATAAAGGGAATAAGGATAGGTAAAGAAGAAGTTAAATTGTCACTATTTGCAGATGACATGATACTTTACTTGGAAGACCCCAAAAATTCCACCAAGAAACTACTAGAACTAATATGGAAATTCAGTACCATGGCAGAATAAAAAGCCAATACTCAAAAGTCAATATCATCCCTCTACACAGATAACAAATACACTGAGATGTAAACTATAGAAACAATACCATTTACAATAGTACCGTGGAAAATGGAATTCACTTAACCAAGGAAGTCAAAGATCTTTTCATGCAAAATTACAGTACCTGAAGAAAAGAGATTGTAGGGGACTTCAGAAAATGGATATTCCCTGATCCTGGATAGGAAGAACCAACATCGTGACGAAGGCCATACTACCAAAATTGTTGTACAGATTTAGCGCAATCCCTATGAAATTACCACCAACATACCCCCCAGACCTAGAGAAATTGTTCCTAAAATTTATTTGGAACCACAAAACGCCTAGAATAGTAAATGCAATCTTGGCCAACAAAAACAAGGCAGGAGGCATCATACTTCCTGACTTGAAATTATACTACAAAGCCATTGTGATAAAATCAACATGGTACTGGCAACAAAACAGACCTGAGAATAGATTACAAGATGCAGAGGCATCTAGGAACATACTCAGTCACCTGATCTTTTACAAAGGGACCAAACATGCTTACTGGAAGAGAGATAGCCTAATGGTGCTGGAAAAACTGGCTTTCTACATGCTGAAAACTAAAACTTGACCCAGGTCTATCACCAAGCACTAAGTTAAAGTCAAAATGGATTAAAGATTTAAACATTCAAACAGAAACAATCTCCTAGAAGAGAACATATGAGGCACTCTTGAAGACACAGGGTTAGGCAAAGAGTTCATGAACAAACATGTATTTGCATGGGTAACCCTTGAAAGAATTAATAATTGGGATCAACTCTTTTTGAGAAGTTTTTGCATGTCAAAAGAAATTGTCAACAAAGTGAAAAGACAACCCACAAATTCAAAAACAATCTTAACTAATAAACACTCAGACAAAAGTCTGCTCTCTAGAATTTATAAAGAGCTAAGATACATTAGGACCCTCAAATTTAAAGGCCCAATCCAGAAATGGGCATCTGAGATGAATAAACACTTCTCAGTGGACGAAATTTAAAAAGTGAATAAATATATGAAAAAAATGCTCTACATCACTAGCCCTCCATGAAATGCAAATTAAAACAATACTGAGATATCATGTCACTCCAGAAAGAATGGGTATCATAAAGAAATCAACCAACAACAAATGCTGCAGATGCTGTGGGGAAAAAGGAACCCTTCTCTACGGCTGGTGGGAATGTAGACTGGTGCAACCATTGTGGAGATCAGTGTGGAGACTCCTCACAAAACTAGGACTGGAAATCCCATTTAAGACAGCTATCCCCCGATTGGGAATTTTCCCAGAGGAACTGAAAACATCATATCATAGTGATACATGTGCACCTATGTTTATAGCAGCACAGTTTGTGATAGCCAAATCTTGGAAACAACCAAGATGCCTGTCACATGAGGAATGGTTGAAAAAGATGTGGTATTTCTATACAATGGAATAGTACTTGTCTATAAAGAATGATAAACTTGAAGCATCTATATTGAAGTGGATGCCACTTGAACATATACTTGTAAGTGAGATGATCCAGACACACATGTGCAAATATTGTACCATCTCCCTAGCATAAGGAGTCAAAGAAGAAGTACAAATAGAAATACAAAACAACTAAAAATAATTCAGTCAGATTGTTAGGGTAAACTGAACTGAATATGTTGAAGGGTAATAATCAGCTTCTCTTCTGGATGGTTTACAACCTAAGTTTGCAGATCAAAAATTGGAGAAATGGAAGGGCTGCAAGGTCAGCCAACATTTTGGCCCTGGTCAAGGTCAGTGAAGACTCAAGACACAGGAGAACCTGTACTATAACATCATGGAACTCAGTTGTGCCCCAAATTTTCTGATCAAGGAGATTATGGAGCCACAGAGGAATGTGATTAATGATCCATTGTATGCCTAAGCAGAGTCACATGGAAGGAAAACTTTCTCTCAGGCTTTCACAGAGAGCAAACTGATCAAGCCATGGCCGTGACTCATCCACATGGCTGACACTGACAAAGGATCTATAGATTTAGGTACAGGGTTATAGGACAAACCCTGAGGAGACTTGACTGACCTCATCATATACAAAAGTTACATTTTTTGTTATATAGGTCTTACTGTAGCTCATTCTTGACCATCTGGCAGAAAAGTATAAAAATGAGGTATATACAATAAGGCCATAATAGTGGGCAGAGCTGTGGATGGTTCTCGTCAACAACTTCTTTGGATAACCCACTATTACTGTGGACTGCTGGACCTTATTAGAATGTTTTGCTGAATTCAAGCATCTATAATAATTCAATGATTATGGAACACCTATCCTTGACAGGACTAAACAAAAGCAGGGAGGATGCAGGGGAAGAACCATTCTGTGTTTGTATAAAAAGTATAGTTAGGATAGATATGCAGCGCTCTGACATAATTCTATGGGAAGAAATATATGCATTAATGGTGTTTGGACAGGATATCCTGTCTGCTTATTGTGCTACAAATAGCCACTGGGAAGATAACACTGTAAAAAGTATTAGTTATTGAAACTGTACTATGATTCAGCTTTGGAAAAAAAAAAAAGATAGGTATGCAGCTGCAATCTCTTAATTCATTGGTCAGAGGCATCTGCTCTAATAGTATTTGTGCATGGAGTATCATGTGTGCACCTTGTGCAACAGAAGGCCAATACAAAAACAATGTGCAATGTATAAAATGTTGAATCTGTCCTACTGATTTGATTTGGAACTGTCTCATTGCTACTTGTTCTTTAATAAAAAATAAAAATAAAAAAAAATAAATGAAACACTCACAACAGTACAAATAGGTAGACTAATAAAAAGCATTGAAACTGACCACAAATTATGTAAGTGGAAGACATTCTCTTCTAACCACTGAACTGTAACAAAATTAACCACAAAACATTTTTAAAAGAATTTTTACACAGGGTCCCACTGTGCAGGCTGGTCTTGAGCTCACTTTATACTCCAGGCTGATCTCAAACTTGCAAAGATCTTCCTGCCTCAGCCTCCTCAGTGCTGGGCTTATTGACCTGGCAACCACAAAACTTAAATACAAAACTTAATCAGTCACTGGACTCCCAAGTAAGCCTAAAAAATGTTTTCATATAAACTCAAAATGAAATTAACGTATAGCTCATGTGCCAGAAACACTGTCCTTTACTTGCTATTTCATTTCCATATATTTGGGCCTATCAACTTCAAGAGCATAACTTATAAAGTTCTAATTATGTGTCTTTGCCTCTTACATTCTGTAAGGCAATAATGATGTCCATTCTACAAACAGAGACTAGAATGAGAATACTTTCCTAAATTCATAGATCTAATGTGTGCAGAGCTGAGATTTGAACCTAGGTCTTACCAGCACCATGGCAACTTCCAGCAAGAGCAATGTGTTAAGGGGGAGATTGAAGGAGATTTTATTTGCATACTTCAGAAATATTTCATACAAGGGCTGGCCAAATATCTCAGTGGATTAAAGTGCCTGCAAGCAGGCACAGGGGGTGGGGGTTAAATCAAAGGCCTGCTGTGCCAGCCCCACACCCAAGGTGCACTGAGAAGGCAACTGAGACTGGGCGTGGTGGTGCATGCCCCTAATCCCAGCTCTTGGGAGGCTGTACACAGGAGAATCACTAGGAGTGCAATCTAGTAGTGTGACCCTGAACGCCCTGTGGACCCTTCCATAAAATTTTAAAAAAGAAAAACGAAAAAAATATTTTGAGGTAGCTCAGTAGAATTAAGTGTTTGCCTGGCAAGCACAGGATCCTGAGTTCAATCCCCGGGACCACAGAAAAAGAAAAAGAAAAAAATAATAAATCATACAAATAAATAGGCCAATTTGAAGAAACCAGTCATACTGATTTTTAGTCCAGAAAATATCGCCATCAAAATTATAAAGATCGAATTCTTTTAGGTTTACAACATCTAGCATAACACCGCACAGTGGTCAATAAAACATTATCTCCTGTATGCTCTTCTAGGCAGTGGGACTGGGCTTTATTTTTTAAGCATTCTTGAGAGCTGAATTTGTCCCCCAGGTGGCAGTATGCACCTGTCTGTTCCATCTGCACGGAGGTCCAGCGGGAGGACTGTGCAGCCCTGTGAACAACCTCTGGTGCCTTTCCTGATTGCACCTACTTTTCTGTGGAATTGTTGTGAACGTGGCCTGCCTTTGGCTGATCTCAGACACCTTGGCATCATATAGACAGGCCCCCGGGCCACACCACCTTTGTTCTATGGGTTAAAGCCAGGTTTACAAAAAGCTCCAATAAAATATATAAAAACTAGAAAGGAGGTAAGAGGACAGAAGGAAGGGGGAAGGATCAAGATATGACACATGTATGTGCCAGTTCTCCATGATGACTGGGCTTACTGTGAATCACAAACCTAGACTAATATGTATTTAAAAAGAAAAAAACAAACAAACAAAAAAAATAGTCTTGCTTAAAAATATTTTTTCAGCGCAACCATAGTCTCTAGAGCTGGAAAACTTAAACTTCAGTTGCTTCGCACATAAATACTTATAACAGTGAAGTATCACATACACTTGCTTCATTGATGAAATCAATGTTGTGGCATGTTTTCCCATTTTCAAAAACTGGATGACAGGGGGCTGGGGCTTGGGTCAGCAGTAGAATGCTTCCCCAGCAAGCTGGAAGACCTGGGTTTGGTCCTCGGTGCCCCAAACAAAGCTCACCTAAAAACTGGTTCAGAAGAACAGAACCTGTGCTTACCGAGGCACCTGAGTTCTCGTTATGACCATTTCTTCCTATGTCTCCTTTGGGTGCCCCCACCCAAGCCACCACTTCCTGCTGCCTCCAGTATTGCTCCTCAGCTACACTCCTGTGGGCTCTTCTCTTATACTCTGTGGTCCCTACCAGCCATACAGAGCCTGTTACACACCAGCATCACCAGGTTACTGTGGGGCCTGGCTCCATGACCCCTTCTGCCCCAGAATTCTAAAATCCATGCCTGCTCAAGTCCCTAAGGTAAATGGTATCATATTTCACATGACTTAAACACGTTAACCTCTACATTACTTATACTTAATACCATATAAACTGTGTAAACAGTATTTATTCTGTCCTCAGCAAAGAATCACAACAAAAGAAAGTCTATGTGTTCAGTACAGATGCAGCTGTAAAGACCCTAACTACATAGTACCAGCAACCAATAATGTATTTGTTCCCAAATGTCTTCAATCAGCATTTGGCTGAATCCACCATGTGGGATCCATGGATGTGGATCTCTCTCAGGGGTTCCCTGCTCCTCACAGTCCTGCCTGCCAGTCACTCCTCAAATACCAGGACAGCCACCTCCTCCCCTGTCCAGGTCTTCCCTTTGCCTAGCAAGTTTTCACAAAATACCTGAGCTACCTCAGTTTATAGACTGCAGGCAACGTATGAATACATTATTCATCTTTCCATTCCAATGTCTTATCTAAGCTACAAAATATCCCCACCGCTTTCAACCCATTTGACCCAACACCTTATTTTCCCAAGCCCTGCTCATCACTGTCACTGATACATTTTTAGATTCCCCTCCATAGATTTAAGCAGAGGTCCAAACAGAAGCTGGGTTCTTTTTTATTTTAATTTTTTGGTGTGTACATGTGTCCCCCAATGCCTAGAATTGCTGGGTCCAGGCCAGCACACAAATGCTAAGTAAACACTTGATGGTAGATAAATAAACAAATTGGTCAGTGCTTCTGTGGACTCTTTATTCTCACCTGTCAACTTCAGAAAAGCTCATGGCTCCACAGACTGCAACTAGGTTCATGACCATTTTGTAGACCAGGGCAGATAACTAACTGGTCCTCAAAAAGTAGCCAAATGAGCACCATTTATAGTTACCCAACTGACAAAGCAGATCAACAGACAACTAGCTATGTCTGGTTACTTCTAAGCCAGAGATTGCCCCAATCACCAAAGTAAATAATTAGACCATCCTACAAGACCTTTCCAAGTACAAGTGCTTGCAGATAAGTAATATTTTATCTTATTTCTATTAGTACGTGTTTGCAGTACACAACAATTATATTGCTCAAGGCACTTGAGTGGCTGCACAGATACAACACAAGCTACTTAGTTTTTATCCCCCCAAACTCCTGGCCCTCTTCTCTTCTGCAAAAGATCTATCTCCCTATTTCTTATTAGCTGCCTTTTACCTTGTTCATTTATATTTTGAGTTTCTCACTCAAGAGGGACTGTGACACATTCAAGCCTGTCTGTCTGATTTGTTTCACTTAACATGACTGTTCCAAGGCACATCCATCTTCTTACAAATGGCTCAAGTTTCTCCTTTCCTGGCAGAATGGTACTCCACTGTGTATAAACACCACACTTTCTTTATCCGCTCATCTGCTGAAGGAGATACAGCTGGCTTCCAAGATTTAGCTATTATTAATGGTGCTGCTATAAACGTGAGTACACATGGATCACAGTATGGTTTGATAAAACAACGGTGCACAATAAAATATTTAGAGGAGTCACAGTTGAACATGTCATTTATGCGGAAATGGCTTCAACACCTGCAGACTTCTTCAGGGCATCTCCATCGGAAGGAGGGCACCTAGGGGAACATTAACAGTGTGGGGACAATAAATCAGAAGTCTATAAACTCTCAAAAACATCCCGGAATGCTGTGTTCAGAAACCCCCTAACCTAGTGCTGTCAAACCCAGCCTAATGCCTAAGCACAGATTTAAAACAAGGAACCTCTGGATAGGATTCAAGTGGTCTGTGAAGTTAGACAATGAAGAAAAAAAAACCCTGTATATTAAGAAACCTCTGAGTACAAGTTAGCATTGCCTTTAATCATGAAGGGCAATATCTGGAATGTGTGCAACTTTCTCAAGAAGAGAAATTGTAGTTACCTTGATAGCAAACACTAGTATCTAAGAATATTTTTCCAACACATCAAAATAGTGCTAGCAACTAGATCTACTGCTAGGCCTTATAATTTCATGAGCTAACAAATAAGGAAATATATTATTATCTAGAAATTTTATAATATTTTGCACTATATTATAACTATTGCACTAACTATATTGCACTAAAAAGATGCAAAAGATCTAGCCCCCTATTTCATATTAGCTACCTTTATTTTTTTCCACATCTTTTTTCACCCTTTTTCTATGCCTGAGAAGGGGTTTATTTATTATCACCAGGCAGCCACAGCTACTGAAAACACAGCACAGTGAAGAACCCAGATAAAAATAGAAGTGTTAATGTGAGCGAATCTATGGCCTTAGCTTCCTTGGGATTTCTGGGTTGGAGACTTTCGGCCACAGGGTGAGAGGAAATACCAGGGTCTCGCTGTACTTCATACTCTTTTTAGCAAGACTATAGCAGATATATAGCAATTTCAGACACAAACAGCTCAAGCATGATGGACCTTAGTCGCCTATATGAGACAGTAACATGCAATGTTCGAGAATAAAGAAGAATCAATAAATAAAATGTCAACAGACACAGCTCCAGGCTAGGGAGATAGCCCACCAGTCTAAGCGCCTGCCTGGCCAACACAAAGACCCAGGGTCAGTCCCCAGTAGCACATGCCATGCCACTGTGCTGGCCACCAAAACCGGGCATTGTGGTACATGCCCAGTGTTGGGGAGGCTGAGACAGGAGGATCACTATGGGTCCAAGCTGCAGAGCATGACCTTGTACCAGATACATAAATAAATAAATAAACAGTTTATTCATTTAAAAACGACATAGCTCAACTGTCAGTGCTGTCTTCATATGCACCAGGATATTAGGGACATGGGTCTAATCCCAGTGATTTAAGATGTGAAAAATTCACTACCCCCAAGATACAAAGTACATGATCTAATAGACATTCCAGTGTCATTACCAAAGTATTCTCTTCTCTCCTCGCCCTCTTTCTCTCCCTCTCCATCTGTCTGCCTTGCCCTCTATTTCCTCTCCATCTCCCTCTCCAATAAAGGATCCCAGTATGTCCCACACGCTGCTCTTGAAGCTCTGGAATCTACTGATCATCTTGCTTCAGCCTCCCAAATACCTGGGACTACAGAGAGCCACTACCACATCCAGCTAACAGTTTCCCATCTTAAGTAAAGAAAAGGATTTCCCCTTGTACTCATGGAGCACAAATGCTGAGCTCCTTTCTCGGTGCCGGTGCCGGAGAAGCAAAGTGTCAGCTCTGTCAGCTCCTCTGTTAAGCGACGCTTCCTCTGTCAGCACTCATTAAGTGACAGTAGAAAGCAGACCCATCACTCCCATCCTCTCCTACCACCTAACAAGACTCTTCCTAAACACACCCTCTTCCATTTCCTTAAAAACACTTAAAGGGGACTGGGGAAACCTTTTAGGATGACAGAAACGCTCCACACTGTGACTGAGGCAGTGGAAACATGACTATATACGTTTGTCAAAACTCATCGAACTGTGTGCTTCAAATTATTGAGAGCTTTATTACATTTAAAGTGTTCCTCAATGAAGCTGACTTAAAACATCATTTCCTACTAATTTTTAAATCATGCTTCCCCTTTCCAAAAAAGAAAACATTTGGGTTTGAATTCTCAGTTCCCCTCTCAATGGTGAAGCCTCTGTAGTCATGCTGTGAGCAGTCTCACATCCTGCAAGCAGTCCCGCGCCCCCTGAGGAATGACTAAGTAGACAGCAAGCAGGGTGGGAAGGTCTCCAAAATGCAGGCGCCTTGCTCCCTGATCTTTCTTTATTGGAACTGAAAATTGCACCACCCAGCCGGGAAAAGAAGGGACTTGACATTGGTTTATTACAACCACCATTAGAATCTACTAAGAAACTTATCTCTGAACTTGCAAATTCCTAGAAGTTAAATACTGTATCTATTTTATTGATGGCGTATGATTAGTCCAGTAAAAACACTTGTAGCCAGTGCTGGTTCATAACTCAAGTCCCGTAAATCTGCTCCAACTGCAATACACATAAGAGTCCCCACAAATCCATACATACAAGTCTAACAAGCTGGGATATATAAGATAGCAGCTTTCTTCGCCCACAAGGTTTGTTTGTGTTTATGTGTTTGAGAGAGAGTCTGCCACATAGCTCAGGCCAGCCTTGCACTACTATATAGCTCAGGCTGGTATCAAACTCACAGCAATCTTCCTTTTGCAGCAGCCCGAGTATTCAGGCCACAGGCATACACCACCAACCCCAGCTACTTACAAGATGTGACCCATTGGCTTCAATACACATACGAGTAGCACACAAAACTGGAGCTAGACTTTCTCCTCTGACAACAGCCAGCTGATCTTTGAGTGTCTAAACTAAGAGACTATCTGCACCACAAGGCGAGTCCATAATCATGATTAAAATTCCATCTGAAAGGGAGCCCTAGATTTCAGTGTTTCCCTGCAGCATGGCACTGATCTTTGGATAAAAAGGTGACATTTCCACTCTGGAAATATTGTGGTAAGTCGGGCGATCTCTAGCACCTTCAGAGCTCTGAAGGCAGCTCATTTATTTTCTAACCCGTTCCACTCCACCAGCTACAATTAACACAAGTACACACATAATTTGAAAACAATCTCCCACAGAAGGCCCCCAGACAACAGTCATAAACGTTACCAGCTCATAAATGTCCTCTTCTGGCTGCGGGACATAGAACTGCATTTTGTTTTCTATTAGAAATTTTAGACGCAGGTAATGAGCAGAAGGGTCCAGTTGGTGTGCCTGAGAGAAAAAGAAAAGCAAATGTCCATTTAAGAGCAAATAGCAAGGAGTAGCTCATGTCTTGCAAGAACAATAGAGATTTGTTACAGGAAGTAGGGTTAAAGTTTCTATGCCTTTTAAAAGGTGTGCCCCCCAAACTGAGGATTTATAATCACCTTCACCGAACTCATCCTATAATTTAGGGGAACACCTACGTCACCTCTTCACTTCTCCTTATTTGACTCATGGGTCTCCTCAGCACTGAGATTTTCCAACCGAAAAATAGCAGATCAAAGAGGCCCTTAAATACAATTCCACACGTAACAGGCAACTCACACAAAGGGGCGAGAAGGGTAGAAAAAGGTTTACAATGAGAGAAAACAGCTGTGCACAAGCAAAGTTGTTTTCTGAAACCACGAGGGGACACTGGAGTAGCTGTTTTAACAATGCATGTGCCAGCGGGCTGGCTGCAGATAAGGCATGAGGGCAGCAGTCTCACACACCCTGCAGGTGACATCCTCCGCAGCAGAGGGACAGGTGTGCACCCAACTCTGAAAGCACACTGAGTGCTCTGCTCAAGGAAAACAGTTCTAAAATAGTCAGCAACTCAGATTTCCAGAGCGTCTCCTTTGGTCCAGCATAGGGCAGTTGGTTTTTGTCTACTTAAAAAAAATCAATCTTGACTTGATTTTGGCAAACTGCAATCATGATAAATCATTAGTTTAAAATAACTAATTTAAATCATGGGTTTAAAATAACTCCAAAAAATAAAAAGTTAAAAGAAAATTCTCTTCAAAAGTTACACTGGTATGATGAAAATATACTGCTAGAGAGAATATATTTTAACTGCTTGATTTGGGTGTTTGTTTGTTTGCTTTCCATTCTGGAGATGAAACCTAGCACCTCAAGCATGGTAGGCAGGTATTACTATTGAACTACACCTCCAGTACTTAAACTGATATAAGCATGCTTATCTTTTAAGGATGCATCCTAAAGTATCAATATATACATGACAGGATGCATAGAATCTGCTTCCAAACTAATTCACGCTGACAGGAAGGAGTGAGCGAATGAACAGATGAAGCCTGCTTGATAATTATCAGTTCCAGTAAAGGACACATGGGAACTTATTACATTATTCTAAACTTGTACATAAATTTGAAATTTTTCATAAATACAAACTTTCTTGACCTTCAAAGCTCTACTGATGAGAATTATCTCAAAATAAATGAAATGAAAATTTTTTTCAAGTCAAGGTCTCACTACACAGTCCCGACTAGCCTCAACCTTGTGGCATTCCCTCTGCCTCAGCCTCTGAGGTGCTGCAACTACGGGCACGAGCCACCATGCCCAGCTTAATGAAATGACATTTTAACTGGAACAGTAGTCGTCTCACTCCATCTTCAGCAACTAGAGACTGAACCTAAAGTCTTCACTCTGAATTCATCCTCGGCCCTTTTTATCTTATGTTGAGACAAGGTCTTGCTAATTCACAAATTTGCCCAGCTCAATCTTGCAACATTCTTGCCTCAGCCTCTAAGAGTGCTAGGATTACAACCATGCTGTGAATCTGCATTTTTCTTAGGGCCAGAGGAGCTGCATTCGAGTGCTATTCAAATAATACTACTGCAGTTATATCTAACAGACTCTTAAGTGGTCCAGACACTGTCGACGTGAAGCAGAAGTCCAAGCATGCAGGCAGACCTCAGGAATGCGCTACGCAAGAGTGCTGTGCACCACACAGCCAGTGGGGAAATGGTGCTTTAGTGTTTTAAATAAATACACAAATGCAAATAAATATACAAATGCAGGCCAAAAATCCCATGTTATCACAAAGGCGCATTTCTGGAAAGGCAAAAACAAAGTTTCCCCTGAACATGCAGCAGTGTGATAAGGCTTCTGTCAGTGATTCTTGGGAACCCTAACCTGCATCTTACTCCCATGTAATGAGATCGTCTGAGCCTGTTGCACAGAACACTGACACCATCCTGCAAACACATTCACAGGCACCCGGCTCGCGTCCTCTCCTGTCTGCTGTTATCTGACAGACCCAAGGCCACTGAAACCAAAGATAGCAAGGGTTCATGGGCAAGCGAAGGGAAGTGCTAAAGCGTGCTACCTGCTGCTTCCAGGAGAGCCACTGAGACAAATAAACAATAACAAAACAGCCATACTTAGGCTGATGCAAGAAGCACAGGAAGTTTTCCTCAGAGGTTGGGGGCTAGGGGGAATCCTACAAGTGCTTCCCACCTACCCAGGTCCTCACTGAAGTTTTTAAACAGAAACAGAATTTTGTTCACCATCTATTGCTGACAAAGGCAGAAGAGAAGGAGAATGCAGTTTCATGGGTCTGAGCCACAGAAACAAATAGGCTTGGAATCTTATCTTCATCATTAATAAACATTGAGGATACACTTAAAGATACTGCCATTCAAGCAGACTACCTTATGGAAAACAGTTCTGAACAGCAACCTCACAGAACAGAAATTCTGAGAAGTAAAACTGCAGTGTGAACGAGAGGGCACCCCATCAGGTACTGAAAGTCTTCAGGTGGTCTTGGCACCATCTGAGGACCCCCACTATCCCTTCAGGCCTCAATGCTGATACCTCTACTTCAGGGGCATCCCACTTATGCCACTTAATATGGCACAGAGATAATAGTAACTGGTAAAAAGGATACTTTCTGCCACCTTCCCAATCATATTTTCCAAATTTTATACTACAGTAATTCTTTGAGAACTTCAAAATGTAAAAAATGAAGACATGCAACAGACATGAAAATTAAAATGCTTTGAGTTGGAACCCAAGCACCCCATGTTTGGTCAGTACATAGTTACTCTAACAAAGGGAGACTGCTTCAGTGTTCCAGTGTGCCTTCCCACTTTGGTCAAAGTTTCTGATTTACGAACTCTCATAGTTACAGCTGGTCTAAATAAAGGGCAAATCCTAAGGAACTAAGTAAATCAGATCCCAAAACTCTGAGAAAGCCTTGTGTTTCTCAACATTACAAAAGGATAACCAACAACCATATTTACAATGCATCCTTCTGCAGAAGGAATCACAAACATTAACAAATATTTTAGGATAGTGATTCTAAATATGTCACCTGCCTTCAACTTGCAAAACATTCAAGAGAAAATTTCCTAACAAGAAATTCAGTTTAAAAAAATCTTAAGTAGTACATATTTGCTTTGCAGCTTACACTTAAGTTACTTGAAGAGTATCTAATTCATTTTAAAGCAAGGTGGCTATAAATTATATCATAAATATTATCATAGAGCAATTTTAGTTCAGTTGGCATAATTTTTAAAATTAGTATCTTACATAACTGCTTCAGGGGAAGAAATAAAACACACTGTAATCATTTCAGTAAATAATTTGAGCCATTAAAATAGACGACAATTTACTGACACAGATTTTTCTAATCCATCCTGTTTTACCCTCCCATTTCTCCTCTTTCAGTGAAACTCTTATGGAAAAACGTACAAACTCACAGTTGTTGAATACAGAAACCCACCACACTCACAAATACACAAAGCATTATGGCAGAATCGCAGAGATTTTTATTTCCCTAATCATCAACGTGACCTTTTTATCTCTTAAACACCGTTAGTTGTTAGAAGATGCAAAACCATACTAAACCAAACACTGAAAGCATCAAACAAAACTGACATCATGTCACATATGAGCAGTATCAATGAGTATGAAGGAATGGTTGTTGCAAACGTAAGAACATATCTAAAACCTACAACGTAGTTACCTGCTGCATTTAGCAATAATCACCACAGTAACATCGGTAACATGAAATGTAGATCTTGAAACATTTACTATACCAGAACTTGACTGGTGGTCAGATGGCAGATGGCAAACTGATGGGAAATGATGTGGGTCAGAGAGAATAGGAAAGAGAATGAGCTGAATGCAAGAGACAGAAGAAAGAGATTATTATTAAATATTAGAAAAAGCATCCATCACTGATGTTGAGCATGACTATTACAAAATAAAAGACAACGCATTCTTATATCTTTGTTGTCAATCCCTCCTCCAAAAATATCAATGAGGAAAACCCCACTCACCATTGTGTTAGGTCATTAACAACCTGTGGCTTGTTTTCTACATCGTCTTCCTTTCCGCTAATTATAGCAAAGCATTTTCCAAAGAAAAGGCAAGCTTTACAAGACACCTGGCCCTCAGCACACTATGTAATTTATCCTACATAGATGCTTTTTCCAGAGAGCATCAGTCGTCTTAAAGCGCAGCACCAAAGTTTCTATTTTTAAACTCATGACATATAATAAGCCTGTTTCACACCACATTCTCTTTGCTTGTATTTCTATGTTTTTGGAAAAAGAATAAAAACCCAGGGATCTTTGGGCAGGATGACTTTTTGTTGGTAGAGAAAGGGATTTGTTGTTTCTCAGTGAGGCCAACAGAAACCTTTCAAGAGAAAGAAATAAGTGCTGAGCTCTAAGGGGCCCCCGCTTACAGCTTTCGGTGATAGCAGCCGCTGTGGCATGCATGCCATAGGCCCATCGCCACCTTTGCAGGGGAACAGACCTCCCGCTTTATCTACAGATGATATTGGGGCAACAGTGACAACATTTCCTTTCCCTCCCTTAGCTTCTGCTGAACGGAGAACCTGACTTCAGCAAAAAGGCCGGAGTTCTACTTTGAACTGCAGTCCTACTTGGAGCTGTGGATCTGAGAATAACTCCCACTGCTGTGTCGAATATTAATGGTTCTCTAAAGAATTGTGCTAATCTATAAATAAAGCAATGCAGAAATCCTCAGTAGACCTATTTTGTTAAGTAATTAAAATGAAAAATTACGAACAGAGATACCGTTATCTTCAAAAGCTAGAACTCACATTCACTGAAGAATTGAAGTATGAAAAGCAATATCATTTATTTTTAATACCTGTGTGGGGGCTGATTTTAACTTCATCCTGAAACAAGTAACTATTCTACTTCTCCTCCATATGCTACTATTTGACAGGCTGATTCCAGCTTCTCCCATTCCATTTTCCCCAATTGCATAGAGCCTTTTTTTCTTTACAACTGGTCTGTTTCTTTAAAAATATTTTTAAAATTTAAAATATTTTATTTATATTAACAATATATTTTCTTTTAGATCTTTTACACATAAACATACACATGTAAGACATATTAATAACAAAAATATATAAGCAATATAAAAGTTATATGAAATATATATATATATATTAATTGTAGATATAGATATATTTGTCAAGGTAAAGTAATGAAAGTTATTTAGTACTTTCAAATCATGTTTTGTTTTTGTTTTTTTTTAAAAGGAAATTCTCTTATTTTTATTTAGTTATTTTTTTTGTGGAACTGGGGATTGAACTCAGACCCTTGTACTTGCCAAGCAAGCGCTTATTTCACTGAGCTATTTCCCCAGCCCCAAATCATGTTTCGAATGATGAACTCCTCTTAAAAACATCAATTTGTTCATCCAAATTCTTGAATAAAATTCTGATAGAAAAGATTTTTACTTTCCTTCTTATTCCAGGATAGGGCCTCCTTATGTAGTTCAGGCTGGCCTAGAGCTCATATGTAGCACAGGCAGGAATCACAACGCCCCTCCCTCCGGCCTTGGCCTCCTAATCGTTGCTGCATGCCTCATGCCTCGCTGCTGGCCCTTTGGCCGCCAGGTCATGCCCTAAGAGTATACTCTAGACCTCCTGAGCAGGTGAACCGACAGAGTCAGAGGGGACTGGCCAGGCTTGGAGCCGCCGAGCTTGGTCTCAGTCTTTCCTTGGCTACAGACAGTGATGGAAACTCAGGCAAGTAACTAAAGTTCTCTGAGCCTCTCTCTCTGTGTAGACCGGAAAAGTAGCTGCTCCCCCTCAGAATGGTCACTATAAAACAAGACCGCTGTTGCTATTAGTTACAACATTAAAGATAAAAATAAGCACACAAGAAAAGCTCTGTCCTTCCCTCTCCTCCTGCCCTCACCCAGGGGCATTCATCTTGTTGCTCTGTGGAAAGACAAAAATGAAAACAGGGTGACCTTGAAAAAGATCTAGACTTTTCTACATCTTAAAGTTAAAGCAAAGGAAAGTGGCTCAGCCTAACTCAGTGTTCACAGGAAGAGGAATTTCTCACCATGAAGGTCAAACTTGTGCTTACTACAGCTGTTCTCCCCTTTAAAGAAGTCTTGTATCAATTACTGACTTAAAAGAAGGTCACAAAATAGTCCCCAGAAGATGAAGCTGTCAAATACATGCATGTGTGGTGTGTGGGAAGAAAATGGAAAGACAAGGGGCTGGGGAGATGGCTCAGTAGAATAATCGCTTCTCTGGCAAGCACAAGGGCCTGAGTTCAATCCCCCAGTTCCACTGGAAAAAAAAAAAAGAAAAAAAAAAAGCTGGGGTGATGGCTCAGTAGAATAATCACTTCCCTGGCAAGCACAAGGGCCTGAGTTCAATCCTCAGTTCCACCAAAAAAAATTAAAAAAGAAAGAAAGAAAACGGAAAGACAAACATCAAATGTGTGGAGCAGTTATTTGGGATTCTGTGAGGGAGGTACCACATGACATGCTAACATATTGTTTGTTTTTAAATTTTTTAAACTGCGTATGAATATCCTTGCTGGAAATCTACCACATACACTCACTGAAAGATGCTACTTAGTTGAGTCCCTGTCCTTCCAAAGTGGAGGAAGCCACATATACTACTGAGCACGTGATCACAAAGGGACGCGATGTAGCTCTGAAGAGGCTGCAGTGCCGCGAAGCACCCTCTTCTCCCACGTGACTGAGTTTCCATCTGCGCCTTCCGAGACCCCCCCACCCATTCTGATCTTTTTTAGAAAAACAACCCAAAGTAGCTCCATACCTTGCAAATCAGCTCCAGGGTGTCCCGCGCAGTGTCCCCCGGCCGGACAACCGTCAATGCTGGCTGATTATTGGGCAGACAGAACCAGGATGGAGTGAAATACTCGTGGACCCAGATGTCACAGTCAGGATTATGCTGGTGGACGCTAGGTAAGACCACTTCTTTCTCTCTCTGTAACGAGAAGGGCAGTGAGCAGTGCAATAGCAGATCACCTCAGACCTGTACCAGGGTTACCCGTCCTAGCAAAACAGCTCACAGAAGAAAAGGTGCCAGAAGGGGAGGCAGGGAAACCCCTGGAGAGGCTGAAGACACTGAGAAAGGACCGGTATGGCACAACATGGGCAGGCAGCATCTGGTTTCAGACCCGGGGCACACTCCCACCTCATCTGCAACAATGGTAGGTGAACACGGCATGAATAAAGAGGCAGAGAAATCTGGTTGAATGCAAGAAATGGGTTTCCCGTTCAGCTCAGCTTTATTGCTGTTATTTCTCCTAATAACTCAATGTGAGTTTTGAGTAGAGAATTCCACCAATAAGAACACCTGCCATGTGAACTGTTTGATACTTCAAAGCAGCAAGGCCCCAAGGAAACTGTGTCAGAAAGATAGTGCTTTAACTATGAGGTATTAAGAGCTAGAACTGTTTCTGGGCTCTTGGGTGTCTGGCACAACAGTGGTAGAGGGCCAGCTTCACTTCTCAGAGGAAGGTCTGGGGTCTTCACAAGCTTAAATATTGCATGGGTTCTCATAGATGAAAACCCAAAATAGAAATAAATTAAAGAGTAAGATGAAAGACAGATACTAGGAAAAGGGGAGGTAAATACTTTTCAAGTCAGTCAAAGGGAAACAAGGGGTAGAGAGAGGTGATGTGGGGGTTGGAGGACATAAAAGGAATGACCGTGTACTGCAAGCACATACCAAATAAGAAACAAAAGGGCAGGTGGTAAGGCCACTTAGGAGACTGTCCTCACTGTGCCATCTGTCACTCTGCCTGAGGACTGGGAGCCAGCAGAACCCTTGTGAACAGGGAAGCTTCGCTATACTGACCTAGTCAGCACCTGGGCTAAACCCAAGCCTAACAAACGGCCAAAACAGAACATAGCCCATAGATCATTGAAATATTAGGAAACCAGTGAAATAAACAAGGAAAGATTTATAGTAGATTTCAACCAATATAAACATACAAGCGATGGTCAGTGAGCATCAGGTAAAGTACATCATTACTGGTTTATAACTAAGCTACTGGCTGGTAACTATGTATGTATAGATTACCAAGAACAAAACCCTTAGGCAAGTGCAAGGAACAAGGTTTGATCTCTGGCACTGCATGCCACACTGGCTCTGCCCCTGGGCAGCTGAGCCAACCACTAAGTCTGGACGTGGTGGCAAAGGCTTGTAATCCTAGCACTTGGGGAGGCTGAAAGCAGGAGGATCACTATGAGTCTGAGCTGCATAGTGAGACCCTATACCAAATACATTTTAAAATAATAATAATAATAATAATAATAATAACAAGGCCCATGCTAGTAATGTAAAGAAGAAAAAAACTTCAAATAAAAACAGAGGTGGCAACATAACCATTTCCATACATTTATAAAAATAAATAAATAAAAGAACAGCACTGGTTCCAACAGTGGGGGGGGGACACTAAACTAAAACCACCTGTGGAAGCCAAGCTCAGGCCTGCCTTTGAGTACTGCTGCCTTCACTGATAAGTTAGACCCCAGGGAAGAAATTGTCACAGTGCAAGCAACTTGCCTACATCCCATTAACTGTAATTTGAATCTTCCCACTGCTCCCACTTGTAACATTAAGTAAGTGCCTCTTAGCACTGGATCAGCCCAAGGTTTGCATCTCAACTACTTTTTTAAGCAAGGCATTCTAACAGGGGTAGGACAAGGAAAAATGAGGTGTCCTGGGGGTGGGGGGGATGAAAAACCACAAAAGCTACACAGAAATCCAATGGGAAATCTTTGGCAGTTTCCCTAGTCTGTGTGTACAAGAGAATATCACATTATTATAAAGGCATAATAACTGTAATCCCAGCATTCTAGTAGGCTGAAGGAGAAGAATTACAAGTTTTAGCCTGGGCGTTGTTACTCAGCAAAACCCTGTCTCAACATAAAAAAAATTAAAAAGGGTTGGAGATACAGCTGGCTCTGCGGGTACCAGGATGAATCCCCAGGACTGCAAAGCCAACGTGTGTGACGATGCCATGTGAGGTGCACCGGCTAACTGTAGAAATGGCTGTGCCTGGAATACACAGAGGCACAGTGATTCGTCAGATCTCAGCACAGATGCTTCACTGTTGGGCATTTCCAAAGCCAGGTGCCTTTGTATCCAGGATGACATAATCTCTGAGCAGTCTGGTCAGAGAGACAGAAAAGGCTTTCCTTCTCCACTCTGCTCCCTCTCCAGCCAGAAGCCAGACCGCCCCGGCTCATTCTGGCTTTTCAGGCTTGGCTCCCTCTGGAATCGGGGCTTGAGAAGACATGGTATTTACAGCATTACAGAGAAGTCTTTTTAACAACATCAAAAATTTTCTGGTTGACACTGCTTTGTTGTATGGCAACCAAGAGCTGAAGTTCTGTCACAATGATACAGAGAACCAGGGTCTTCTACTAAGGTCATGGGGTCAACAGTGGGATCACAAACAAAGTGGCTGCTGGCATTGCCATTGGGGTCTTGAAATCCAAGGGCACCCATTTACTTGGAAAATGAAAAATAGTGGCCAGGGGAGGGAGGACAGTAATATCCTTTTAGGCCTTCCATCAGAGTAGTCTAGAAACTCCTTAAATCCAAGCAAAAGGTGGAACCAAGTCTGTGAATCTTTAACTGAATACTTAACTTGGGAGGCAAATGTGATTTTAAAAAGAATGTGCTATCAGAGCAGTTCTTTAAACTTAACGGGAGAGAAAAGCATGTGCGGGCAGACAGCAGCGGCAATAAGAACTCACCTCTTGGGAATAGAAGTCATACAGAGAAAGGAATTAGCGATGCCACAAAAATAGTCAGCTACCTGAGAATTCACACTCTTCTCATATTCTTGTTGGAAATTTACACCTCAAATGATTAAGTACGGAAAATGGTATGTCAGCAAGAGAATGTTCTTATCATCACCAAGTTATACACACACAACAATTCTCCAGCTCATGCTGACCTGCTACGTAACTTTCCAAAACTGATCTTTTCAGTTTTTATATTGCATCTACTTGATTTTAGTATCCCAAGAAGCAATGCGTTGTGCATGGGCTGCTGCTCATGTGGCACTTCTAGAAAAGGAACACGTGTTTATTTTTACCTTGCCATCTGGAACAATGTCATCAAATATTCCCTCTAAAGATTTCTTCACAGCATCGGTTCCCTCTCCAAACACCTGCACATAGGAAGGATCAGTTTTAAAAGAAGGCTGGGTACTGGGCAAAGGAAGCATGGGAAGGGGATGGGAAAGGGCAGAGCTACTGGCACATATGACAGCAGCTTTCAGACACTCCTCCACCAATCCCCCAGCAGGTAACAGTATTTAGGGTCAAACTGTGAAAATCAGGTCCCTGTGCATCTTTGACTTCCAACATCTTCCGTAATTGTAAACCAAGGAAAGAGTTTGCATTTGGATCTGGAAAATCCATCTAAATTTAGAAAAACTCACAAAAAGCAATGAAGAATTTCTACTGCCTAGCCTTGATCAGACACTTAGAATAATCAATTTGCTTTTTATTGTTCCCTTGAATAGAACTCGAGAAGACACAGTATTTACAGTATTTTCACCACAGCACTGCAGAGAAGTCTTTGTAACAACAACATCAAAAATTGTCAGTGGGGTGCAATGGGGCTCGTCTGCATTCCCAGGTACTTGACAGGTTAGTGTAGGAGGATCACAAGTTCTAGGTCAGCAAGGTCAACTTAGCGAGGCCCTGTCTCCAAAAAAAAAAAAAAAAAAAAAAAGTCTAGGAAAATATCTCAGTGGTAGAGTGCCCCTAGGTTCTAGCCCTTGGGCTGAAGAGGTTAAAAAACTAGGTAACTGTCTATCCTTGGAAATTTAGTGGAGCCTGGACATGTAAAGGTATAATGGATATCAAACTAGAGAACATATGCCAGTACCTAATCAATACCCAACACATGAGCACAGGGAATTTTATGTATCAGTTCTACACTGAATATGTACTACTATAATAATAGAAATCGTTGGGTTTTTGTTTTTTTTTTAAAAAGGCCTTTCCTCTAATGTAAATGAAGTATTCAGAAGCAATTTTTGTCCTTTTCAGAGTACAGCATTAATGGATAAATTCACATCAGACTGTTTATGGCTACACACGAAATTTTTTAGAACTCTAAGAGAGAAATATGTATGTATTATAATGTTCTGTGATACTTTTTTCAAAAGAACATGCAAAAGTCTCTAGACCTCACTTAAATTCAGGCATATGTATCAAACACAGATTTGTAAATAACCTGATGATTATGGCAGAACCACACAAACCAGGCATTTTGATGGAATCTAAGTCCCATCTGACAGGTCTTGATCTATACTGACAGAGGGCCAGGGAGAGAGTGAAGATGGGCACAGAACGATGCCAGCTCCTCTGTTAGGAGGACAAATGCTGCCTGCTGTTAAGCTCTTCTGCAGGCTGAACAGAACACCTTCAAGTCTCCCAAGTGGCCGGTCTGAGCACACACTAAATCTCCCACAACCAGATGCTTCTTCCCATGTACACAGCCAAACCCTATGGCAGCCAACTCCATGCGCTGCCCCCCCCCCACCTCAAGAGCACAAAACAAGCTGCAAAGCTGTTCAGCCTCATGCCCAGCCTCCTGCTCCACTAACACCTGCAGGTTCCGTAACGACTGGAAGCTTGCATACTTAAATGGTGAGCAAGTCAGGTAAGGAACTTGGCACATCAGTGTTGAGGACTAATCTCTTTTTAAACTTTAGTTCTTCAGAAAACTAATAGCTGGGATTCACAGTGCAACCAGAGAGGGTCTTGCTGCGAAGTCCGGCAGATCCTTCTCACTCTGCACAGCCAAGAGCCATGAGCAGATCAGCCTGGCCATCTGGGCCACAGCTTACAGAAAGTTCCCTGCCTACTGTCCGGCCATGGTGCTCACACTCTGACGGTCTCCTTCTTCCCAAATGACTATCAATGCTCATGTGCCATTAGACCCTAAAATGGAAACTTCTGGGGATACTCAGTCCTCAAAGTCAAGGGGAAAAATGACAATAATAGGGGAGTGGGGGAAGTAATACCAGCAAAGCAGCCTGAGCTAATAAGAAAGAACTGATGGGAAAGCACAAGGCTGCACTGTACAGCTACCACAGCCCCACACTGCATGTGTCTAGGGTGTCCATTCAGGATGTTCTGAGATCCCCTTGTGGCCTGCATGTCTGAGCAGATACAGCCAAAGGAGAGAGTAGGCAGTGCTGGCACACTGTGGCTCCTCCTTCCCATACTGCCCATTGAATGCCAACCCCAGAAAGACAAGAGCAAAGACAATCAGAGCTTCCTGGGGACTCCCTCCGTTCTAATGTCAGAAACAGATTCAGTGCAATGGCAAGTAGGAACACTGCAAGGACACCCAGGATCCAGAGGGCAGATTTATTTATGTCAGTGGACACTGACCGAAATCACTATGCCATGTCCTGATTTCTGGTGACCTAGGACTTATATGGGATAAGCAAGCAGGAAATACAGAGGCAGAGTGGCTTGTCAGCTGAGGACTGGTTTACACAATGTGCAGCAGAGGGACCAGCCATGCATCGCAGTGACCAGCCATTTCTAAGAGGCAGGAGCCACCAGATCTGGAGCAGGACCTATGACCCAGGCAACTAAGAAACAGATGTATACTGGTTGAGGCAGGGATGTCTTCTGCTATATTTTCCCCATCTTAGTTTCCCCAGCAAATCTTTACTGGTCATATTATTATATGTGATCTTCTGAGACAAAGTCCAAGTAGAATTTAGACCTGTCTGTTCTGTGACATTAGTCTTCCAAGGTAGTGAGGGAGTTAATCTATCTAAGAGAGTATCTAATGTGCCTTGGAATGGTCATCAAATATTGGTCAAGTGCTTGATTGTTTTATTCCCTTAGGCAACTGTCTATAGAATGTAAGACAAGAAAACACAGCTAGCAGGGAAGTGAGGAAACAAGGACTGGGGTAAGCAGCCTGAAAAAGACATGAAAATCAAAGGGAATAGGTTGGACCACTCCTCTGCCCTGTGTCCTGGGGTTTCAGCACGTGCACACTAGTCAGCCAGCATTGCCTCTTCAGAGTGAGCCTCAGAAGAGCTGTCCAGGTAAATGGTCTCAGGCTAAATTTCTGAAACTTGGAGCCATAGTTAATATGTACCTGGGATATAAGCAGGTATGAGAATGTCTACAGACATAGCTGGTCTTTTTAATCTATCTATACCTCTTTGGGAAGATGGGAAGAGTCCACTATAATGCACGAAGTCAGTGCCAGTGAGTATGGGTGTCAGCACTGTGGCCTGCACTTGCAGAAAAAAACAGAGGGAACACTGGCTCTGATATTCCTGGAATAGCAGGTGAAGTTTTGCTGGGTTTGATGTTTCAGTCAACAGGATGCCCAGAGGGGGCTTATGCCGCTGGATCAGATTGTTTTTAGTCTTGGTGGCTGTTTTCAAAACAGCAATTTGCTTGTAGATCATCCCTGCAGGAGAGTTTTGGCCAAAGAGTTATGTCCAAGGTGACCACATCTAGCACATCCAGCTGCCAGACTTTATTGGAAACAGTGCTACATCCATCCACCCATCCATCCACACTCTGTACTCAGCATCTGCCAGGTAGTCCACTTTTTAAAGCAGTCGTCTCAGTACAGCCATGTGGTACCTGCACAGTTGGGTCTTGGTCTAAGATGAGCTTGTCAGCTTTCTGGACCAGGACAGTGGCTGGTACTGCATGTAGGCAGGTAGTGAGGCAGCCGTTAGAGGCCACTGGGTCCTCCCTGGGACTGACACTCCCAAGTAAGCATACAGAAGCAACAGCTCCAAGAAATCTGTGGACTTCCTTTCTTGGGACCAATTTCTGCCAGATATTATAGCAGAGCTTCTGTGTCTTCTCAGCAGGCAGCTTGAGTATCATTAATTACAAATGCTTTTTCAAAGAAGAAACAGGTTTGTGAACCTCTGAGAGGGTAAGTCCAGGTCAGTTAGCTCTTGAGTCCATAAATGGGGTCCTTTTATTTAAAGGTGAAGAGGGGAGGGCTCACAGGAGACAATCAAAAGCAGCGAAGGAAATTTTAGGCCCAGGCAGGTGTACTGGCAGGCTGTGGGTAGTAGAAGACTGAGGTAGTGTACGTGGAGGGCCATCATGACAGCCCTCGCAACTTGGCTTTCTAGGCAGAAGTCTACTGTTTAGTGCAGGTGGGGGTTGCCTTGGGACAGAGCTCCATCACACAAGGGACATGACTGAGAGCAAGTCCCAAGGGTGGGTCCTTTGTCCATGCCTCTGGAAACAAGTCTCTCAAAATCTGAGGGTTGTGATTATCAGGCATTTCAGGCTGACGTAGGTGCTGTTCTTCCCTGGGAGGTACAGTCAGAGTTAGTATTAAGTCCAGTGCAAAGGATCTGAGTGAGGCTGGTGATGTCCCTGGAGAGGTATCAGGCACTCAGGATGTACAGGAACTCATGTTTGATAAAGTGCCCATCAATCTCACAGGATCTGCTCTGGCAGAATTTCTGTTCAGCGGGGGCTCCAGTAGTATACCGTCTATTGGCTTTGTGCCTCCTTCTTTCAGGTCTGCCAGGAGGACAATGTGCTGCTATCTAAGGCTTCGTGGCCCTCTGTCACATTATGGTCCAGTTTGGACATGCTTGGGAGGACTGTGCTCACCAGAGCTGGGATCAACCAGTGGTGGGAATTCTGACTTTAACCAGGCTTGAGCCCCATCTAAAATACAGCCGTGATCTTCAGGATTAAATGGTCAGAGAGAGTTGCTGACAGTAGAGCAGAGGCTGTGGTGCAGGGGACAGGACTCGTGGCAGTGGTGGCAGCACGGCTGGCTGAGCAGCTTAGGGTTGAAGAATGGACAGGTGGACTCATGATCCTCCAGCAGAACAGGATAAAACGCTTCTGGCTTAGGCTCAATCTGAGAGCCTCTCCGATGGCCTTGTGGGTTTGTTTCGACAACTAAGATGGCTTTCCTGCAGGATACAGGTGCAGAGCCAAGGTGGGAGAGGTTTTATGGCAACTGAGCCCAAGTGACCTGACCTTTCGTCTCAGGATTTTGTCAATTGAAGGGGCTTTGGAACCAATTTGCAACCAGAAGAAAGCACTTGTTTAAATCCAGTGCAATCCAAAAGGGGTATATGGGTCAAAACCTGCAGAGTGCAAGGGGATGGTGCATCGTTGATGGTACAGAGATCCTGCCCAACGTAGTTAAAAGTCTATCAGACTGAAGTGTGGCTGATGCCTATCTGTGCTTCAGGTGACATCTGACAGCAGTAGGGGTTGAGGCGAGGCAGCATGATGGATGGCCAGGCCTGAAGGCGAATCTTTGGTTCATACTTCTATGGGGAGAGTTCCTAGAACTTAAGGATAGCAGTTATCTCAGGCTGATGCAAGCATCATCTTTCAAAGTTAAAGGAGAGGGAAGCACACTGGCTTGTTCATTTGTCAAGGCTGGCAGTCCAATTTTTTTTTTTCTCAGTCAAAATGTGGAACTTGGAAGGAACTACTAACAGTCATCTTGGGTGGGTGTTAGATGACCCCCTATTGACCAGGGCAGGTGTGTCTCTGGAGTATGGGGGGGCTGTGTGGCTGACTTCAGACAACAGATAGCTGGAACCAGTTCATTTGGATGGAAGGAGATGAATCAGTAGGGGGAGTGAAGCTGTATGTGTTGGCTGCAACTCCAGCAGTCCATGAGGGTGCCAAGGCAGAATTCTCAGAAGAATGGAACTGTGGGTTTTAACTAATTAGTTCCCACTCTGCCTCCACACAGCGTATGCTATGTGCCTGCGAACGATGGTGCAACCCAGAAATAAGGAGCGCCCCTCAAGAAGAGGCCATTCAAGTGCCTGCCTAGCTGCACCTCTCACAGGAACTTAGGCCTGACTTAGCTGAGGAGGGTAGAAGGCCTCTGTTAGGTCTTATGTCAGTCTCCACAGAACTGCAGGCAAGAGCCCAATCAGCCACTGGGATCAATGCTTCTCAGTCTTAGTGCACAGATGGAGCAGCCTGTTGCTTACGCTGTCCAGGCTACTTACACACTCACTCAGCAGGCCCTCAGAGGCTAGACATTCCAAACCCCCTTCCCTTGAGGCAGGCCTTAAGTGACATGAGTTGATCAACCTCTTCTGCTTGAACTGAGCAGGACTGACAGATTGACTAACTGGGGTGCCCCCAAGGCGGGCAAGCAGAATCAGGCAAGCAGGCAGGCAGAAAGGGAGACAAACAGACAGACAGACAGACAGACAGACAGACAGACAGACAGATCACAGCCTCCTTCCTTTGGGAAAAATATAAGCCATTCAAGTGAAGAGCCAGGAATTTTCCTCTAGACATCCAAGGGGGCTAGAGAAACCTCAAGAGTGAACTCTCTGGGCTATACTGGTTGATACATTGTGTCAACTTGAGAAATTTAGAAGTTTAATTAAGTGACTCAGCAGAGAGCCAGAATTCTTAGTTTGTAGCCATGCTCATCCAATGCAAGAGGAGGGCACGGACACTGAGTGAATTCTACACACCCAGCCCCAGGATAGTTCATTTACAATACAAGGAGGAGAGAAAAGCTTGCTAGAAGCCTTGCTCTTCACTGTTTTCTGCTGCCATGAACTGCTGCTCTCTGCCATGTGCCACTCTGCCTCGGAGCCAGCAGAATATACACTGAAACCTCCATAAACAGTGAGCTTAATAAACCTTTCCTTCCTCAAATTTGGGTGTCAGGTATTTTGTCCCAGCAACAAGCAAAAGGTACCTGAGACACTGTCAGGGCCTGGAGAGATTCTAGTTCCATCATGAGGGGCATGACTAGTATCCAAAGAGGTTAGCATAGTTGTTCTTCTCGGCTGACACACCAGATGCAGCAGCAAGCAGAAACAGCAAAAGGACCCCCAGGATTTGGAGGCAAGTTATTTATGTCAGTGGGGACTGATCAGGATCACTGTATCAGGCCCTAACCTCTGGGGGCTCAGGGCTTATATGGGACAAGCAAGCAGTAAGGACAGAGGCAGAGTGGCTTATCACTTGGGAACTGGTTTATACAATGTGCAGCAGAGGGACCAGTCATGCATCACCGTGACCAGGCATTTCAAAAAGACAGGAGCCACCAGATGTGGAGCAGGAACTATGACATAACTGAAGTATACTGGCTGGGGAACGGTGGGGAATTTTCTGCTACATCAGGAGGCTCTGTGCTTAGGGCCCCAGTGGCCTCATTATGGCATCCTGCTCTGCCTTGAAGGCTCAGGATGAATTGTGCATTTTCAGTGGGTCCATAATTATCCAGGATTTGGAAGGGATGCACATGGGGAACTATAGTTTGATGATAGACTAATGGCAGAGTTCAATGTTACAGATGTATATTATCTATTAAAAGTCTCTAGCACAACTAGCTGCTTTTTTTCAATTAACTGACTTAAAAGAACCTTGAAGTGTCAATAAAGGAGCACACACACACGTGCATGTGCGACTACATGCCTGGGTAACCATGGAAGCAGTGTACATAGAGTTCCTTTTCTTCTGCTCTGGAACCTTACCTGATTGATGCTGGGACGTCCTTGCTTCTTTTTGGAGGTAGTGTCCAGACCCCAAAGCGAAGAAAACCTGCTCCTTCGCTTGCTGGCAGACCTGGACATGGCCTGAGTACGTCTCCTCACTCCAGTTTCACCAGTACGCGCTGCCACCTGATGATTATAGGGACAAGCAGCAAGCAGGCATCAGGACCAGCACCTGCCCTGTGAGGCTCCCACTCAGTCCCACTGTTCGAAACACCCTCTCTCATTCCAGTCCACACAGAGCCAGTGTCAAAGCATTTTGTCTACGCCTCAGAAGGATTCAAACCTTGGAGCTCTTCATGGATTTAAGATAGAAAGCAAACTGGCAAGCTCAGTCTCTGTATGAAATCATCACTAAAAATATAAATACTTAAATACTAATAAAATACATATGCTATGTTCCCAAGAATTAGATATCTTTCCAGTCTCAGGCTTGAACTAAAGCATCAAGTTCAATGAGCTGTAGACTTCTTGAGATTCTCCCCAAATGCTACAAAGCTGTTTCTTTCTTCTTTCTTTCTTTTCTTTTCTTTCTTTCTTTCTTTCTTTCTTTCTTTCTTTCTTTCTTTCTTTCTTTCTTTCCTTTCCTTTCCTTTCCTTTCCTTTCCTTTCCTTCTGCCCATAGGGTGTAAGTAGGAAAACTATTTTCCCCTTCCAAGAATTGCTCTCCAGAGAAGGAGGCTTCCTGTTATCCCAGGCACTCCTCCCTGGTGACCGGAAGGTCCCCCTCCCAGGATAGGGTATCAGGTAGAAAAGTCTTTTCAAATAGCAAAGCAACAACACAGAGAGAAACCGAGTCCCTAAAGCAGGTAAAGCCACTCACCAGACATCCATAACTTACACGTGCTAGAACAGGAAATGACATGTATTTTTTTTTAAAGCTACCTCTGTTGAGATATCTCCCAAACAGTAGCAACTCAGAGAAACATTTCCGAAGGGGACAACCCCAAATTTAAAGCTGCCACTGTGATAACTGTTTATACAGAACCTTTGAGACCCCAGTAACGTTCTTACAGGCTGAAAATTTTGGCTTGAACTTTATCCTACAGGTTGTAAGCAGAGTCCTAGGAACTGAAAAGAACTTCTGCCCTCTGCCCAGGAACCCCAACAGGCCACCCACGGCCTTGCCTTTCAACAGAGGCAGAAGGTCTAGCAAGTCAGACTTGAAACAAAATTCTCCCACAGGCAACTTGTTGTTGGAGGTGAATGTCTTGGAACCTACCTGTCACAGATTCCCACTCAGGAAACTCCCTATATGACAGCTGCCAACTGGCAGCTAGGGATGAGATAGTGTTGGCTAACCCAAGAGGCCTCCCTGGCAGGGATCACGCTGGCTCCCAGACACACCTCTCTGGTTCTTGACAGTGCAAGCCACCCAGAAGCCCCCGGGCATGTGGGCAAGGACCTCCATGTATGCTAAAGACAAGGGTCAGCACAGCTTCTCTGCCTGGGACTGGGGAGAAGGTTTTAATCCCAAATGAAGACAGCAAGATAAAGGAGCTCAGAAATCTTGCATTTTCTCAGCTAAGTAAATTTTTTTAAAAAATCATGCTATGAACACTGGTTGCCAACACACTTGTGGGAGTTTTTATAAGGAAGGTCTTTATGATTATGCTCAAGGTGTTCGGGGGAACAAGAACCACAAGACAAAAGGCAGCATTAAATACATAAAAACTTTTTTCTATTTTCACCACTTTCTCAGTTAAAAGTAAACAAAGGTTGTAAAAGGATTAAACCAGAAATGCTGACACACCCAGGATTATAAGACTATGTAAATACTAAACAAGTGATGTTAAGTTTTAAAATCCTAAAGAAAAAGGTATCTGTTTGATCTCTGGTCTACAGATCTATTTATAAACAGGTAAATCCAGTCATAAGTAGATACACACACACACACACACACACACACACACACACACACACGGCAGCCTTGCAGAACTATATATCCAGGGATCAAACCAACCTCAGAGTACAAATTTCCCAAATAAAAAATTCCACTTGTCTTGAGCATGTCTTGAGCATTTCTTCATCATTACTCTCTAAACAATACACTATAACAACTATTTATATAACACTCACATTATATTAGGTGTTATAAGTAACGTAGAGTAACTCTGGAGTTCACAATTTTAGCAAAAACAAACACATGAAAGAAACACTCACACACCCACAAATATTCTCGGTGACCAGCTGACTGGTAAGCTTAGTCTGTTGAATAAACACTGTATTTAAGGTTGCTATAGCAGTTATTCCCAACTGCTGAGGCCGTGTAAACTGCGAGAGAGTCACCACTACCCCCAAGACAACAATGACTCAAAATGAGCAAAGGGATGTAGAAAAAGGGCAGGCAGAAGAACCGCTGGCTGTCCAAGAGCTCAAGAGCTTCTCAGTGATCTCTGCCCAGACAATGCTGCCCTTTGTGGCAGGCACCTGATTACTCTATCATTCAGCTCATCTGTGCAAACAAGAACAATGATAACCTTTTTTCAAAGACTACAGCAGGGACCCTTCAGTTAATTGCGCCAAATCACTCAGCATTCCTGGAAGCTCTCCTACTGAATGGGGCCTCCATTGTCGCTCCAACCCCTCCCCTGGCCCCCGTTCCCCTCACACCTCCCCCTCCTCCCACTGCCCCCACTGAAAAGGAGGGAAAAACATTCCGAACAAAGGGTAAATTGAAGAGTGTTTCAAATGAAAAGGGGAGGAGAAAAAAAAAACTTGGGGTCAAATGACAAGGGGAGGAGAAAAAAAAAAAATTCTCTGAACCAGACTGTAAAATTCCCTCCCTACCCTAGATGTTCCCCAGGAGCTGAAACAAAAAATAGGAACAGATACCCAATAGGGTTGCCTCGCTTGTTCTGTCTCAAATGAAATCCTTCATGCAAAAGATCAGTTGGCAGGACACATAAAAGATTCTTGAAACAGCTAGCAAGGAAAAAAAAAAAAAAGAAGGGAGAGTTGGAAATATGAAATTAAATAATCTTCTTTAAAACCACTTGGTTTTAAAGACCAGAGGCTGGGGTTGTAGTTCAAGGGTAAAGCACTTGCTAAGCATGTGCAAGGCACGTTCAGTCTCCAACCCTGCAAAAACAAATGAATAATGTCACCCAAAAAGCCCTATGAGCTAGTAACTCTCCTGTGCCCATCTTCCACTGGTGAGATTTTAGTAGCCTGCCACCAAAAGGAAAGTAGACAGCAATCACAGACATTGCAATGGGGAAATCAGAAGGGCTAGATGTAAATCAGGGAACAGTAATGTTCTGGATTTTTCTACTTGCCTGTCTTATAGCCAGAGTGGCGAATGCCACTGGTTTGGAAGAAAATAACAGGCATATACGTTTTAGGTATAAGGTGAAAGTATTTTCTCCAAAGTCTACTAAGCCAAACTAAAAGGAGGGAGCAAGGCAGATGCCAGAGTTAGCACAGATGGTGCCTCAGAGACATCGTGAGTCCTCTTAACAAAAAAGCTCCCTTGACCAGGACATTCTGACAAGGGAGTAGTCAATTTTTATCCTGCTTTTTTGGGAAAAATACAACCTCAAAGAAACAGATCTAGATAATGCCCTAAGTGAAAACTGTTTTTAAGACTTATTCATCCCAGTACTTTGTATCACCATTGCTAAAAAAAAAATAAAGACATAATAGCTATACAGCGAGGTGGTAGGCAAGCAGGCCAAGAGCAGGGCTGTAATTAGCAGAACAAATCAGGATGCCAGTTTTAATAACTCCAGAAATTGGTTTAAGACTTCTTTAAAAATGTAAATCTACCCCTAATTATCTGAATGATGGCGCTAATCTATTTATAAAGAGCACAAACGCCTCTGACAGAATTACAGCTCTGAATTCAATGAGGGTACAGCTGACAAGGCAAAGCAAGAGAGGCCCAGCCGAGGTTTTCCAAAGCGGTTCCTGGAAACTGAGACTTAACATTTAAATCTGTAGCAAATGTGCTAAGGTGCAGTAGTACATTTCAAGTGGGTGTTGACTTGGATAAGCTAAAAGCATGTTACTCGCACAGTGATTTTTTTCAGCAGGAAGGAACCAAAAGTACACAGAGCTGTTTGCAATTTAGCAAGTACGTGAAATTACAGATCACAAACATACAGCACAGCCATATGTACTGTGCTCTGGTGGTCAAGGGAAAATGTCCTTACTCCAGCAAGGTATGCGTTGAGCTGGTGCATTGTGAGAATTCTTTGCCTTCCTTGAACACATCGAACACGCAGGGACAGGGGTTTGATCTGCAGCCTGACATGCCAGGCCCACCCCAGAGGTGCACTGAGACAGTAACTGAGATTGGGTGTGATTGCACTCACCTCAGTGCTTGGGAGGCTGAAAATAGGAGGATCACCATGAATCCGATCTGTGTAGTGAGACCCTCTAAACCCTGTACTAAATACATTTTAAAAAATTATAATAAATGAAGAGATCTCTGAAGAGATGTGTCTAATATATGAATGTGTATGTGAGACAGAAAAAACATGAGAATGTTTTTGCGTATGAGAGAAAGCCTTCCATTTACCATTACCGTAAGGTTATGCATTTTTAAATGCATCTCAGTTCAGAAGGCAGCACTGCCCATAGATAACAAGAGCTATCAACAGACGGTACAGCAAATATCTGCTAAGACTACATGTCAGGGCTGGCGCTATATAGCTGAGTGATAGAACATTTGTTGAGCTTGCATAAGGTCCTGGGTTCAATCTCAAGCACCAAAAAGACAGTGTCTTTTTCATTTTCTTTGCATAATAATTTAGGCCCCATCAGGAGGTATGCAAGTACTAAATCTCTAAATAGGTTCAAAGAAAAAAATCTGAATCTACTGTAAAGGAAGAGCATTTCAGAAATCTATACACAGCAGTAAGCTAGGAAAGCACTTCAGAGACTGCTGTCAGCTCCTGTTCAGGATTAAGCATCATCATGAATATTTTTCAAACTTTCAATAGCTTCTACTCACCAGGGCATGAAACGATGATACAGAAAAGATTCCAAGGCGGCCCATCGCCACTTTTGTTGGTCGGCTTGCAAAACCCAGTAGTCTTTTGGGATTTGGCAGCTCCCCGCCCTGGAGACTGGCTAAATAACAGCGGAACCGGAACAGGTCCATTTGGAATTGTTCGAGATTTTGCTCCCAAACAAAGATCTACAGTAGTGCAAATATGAGAAAAGGCGAGGAAAACAAAAAGCAAATGTTAACAACTTCACCTTGTACAAACCTTACAAATCTGTGTGTTGCAAAGGTACTAATTATAATCTTGAAAGGGAAACAATAGGTACTCTAAGTTTCTTAGCTACATGTAGTTTTTTGGCAAAGGCTTATAGCTACGAATTCATCATAAAAACAGAAAGCATATGGCTAGTTCCTCTGTGCTCCCAGGTATAGATGTGGGGAGACATGAAGAATCCAGCGGTTAAGATCCAGGCAGGGATTCCCAGCACCAAAGAATGGGCATAGCTTCCTAAGAGGTAACATTTTATAAAGAGAAGAAAAGTAAGGAAAACTAAAAGCAAACAGACCAAGAACTTTACAGAGAGATGAGGGCATAATAGCAGATGGCTCAAAGTGGAAAACAAAACATGGTAGAGAAACAGACACTGGAATACTGTTCCAAACATAGTGTGTATCCATGACATTCCCCTATTAGAAGGAAAACAACACCTACCCACTGGTGTGATGATGAAGTTAGATAATGCAAGAATAGGTACAGGGTCTGGGACATAATGAAGGCGCCATGACATTACTAATGATGCAGTTGATAAATAATTCTCAGACTCTTTAACCTTTTAACCTTGATTGAAAAGTACTGCATTAGCATAACTTATATCCCTAGTGTTGTTACTCACAAGAGCCAAAAGGTTATAATAGCTCAAATGCCCATCAGCGAACAGACAAATACCTTGTGGTGTGTACGTACAGTGGAATAACACCAGCCAAAAAACAGACATGAAGTAGGCACTAATATACAGTGTAATGTAAGCACTCTCTAAAACACCACGCTATGTGAAAGGAGCCATCCACCAAGGTCACGTATTACACAAGGTCATCCACAGGAAGTGACAAATCTGTAAGGACAGAACGCCAGGGGCCAAGAAGCAAATGCTTAGCAGTTGTGGGGTTTCTCTTGAGGGTGAATGAAAATGTTTCAGAGCTAGCAAAAGGTGAGGGCTGTGGTACTATGAAGGTACTGATTCCTACTGGGCACTTTAAAATGATTTTAAATTGTGTGAATTTTGCCTAAAATAATAGAGCAAACAGTGACAGAATAGAAAGAGGTATATCAAAGGCCACAGGCTGACTCATGTCATTAGCTGTTCAATTACTTAAATACCATTCATTTACAAAATTATTTCATAAGCATTAGGACAAAGCTTTAACTCAGGATCACGTAATAATAAAATAAATGAACAATAGTAAAAAAAAAAAAATCCCTATTGCATCTCTATGGAAAATGTACTTTATTTCTCATTATCTAAACATTATAGTATAACAGTTTTCTACATAATATTTCCATTGTGTGAGATACCATAAGTAATACAGATTTCAAACACAGGGAAGACATGTGCAAGCCACATGCAAACACTGCACCATTTTACATAAGAGATTTGCTCATCCTTCGATTTGGTATCTAGGGCATCTTGGAGCCAATCTCACACAGATACCTAAGGAATGGCTGTATACATTTTTAAAAGCCACACTTCACCTTTTCTAAATTTAGCATTCTAAATGTACTGGAGTCACAGATGAATCCCCCCAAGAACTGAGCTCGGGTCAGCTGCACTCTCCAATCATGTCATGCTGGAGGCTGCAAGGAGCCTGTGGGGGCGATCTGGGCAGCCACAGCTGGGGAATGAAATCGCAGACTTCCTAATTACCCAGATCCCCAGAATATAAGCCCATTGGTAAGCAGGAAGGCTCCTATTAGACTTCTGTCTTCCCCTCAATGTTATCTTGTTCCCTTTTACTCGTAACAATCAGCTGCAAACAAAGGGTGAAGGAAACTGACAGTCACAATACAAAATTGAGAAGCCTGGATGACAGGTTGACGAGGAGATAAGAGATGACATTTCTCGACTCCTAGGCAGCAAAAATAATATATGTAAAGCCCTAACAAGTTTGCTGGGGTCTAGACATAGAAGAACGATTACCTGATCTAATATAGTTTTCTTCTTCTTTGAGTCAGTGACGGAAGACAGCTGCATTTCACCCATTTTTTTCATCTTCTCATCCATGTCAATCTTCTGTTCCAGTTTCTTGATCTCCGACTTCAGCAGCCGGAGTGTGTCTTCTTTGTGGTGGTGCCGAGCAACGGCAGCCGCACAGGCAGAGTGAATGGCGGTGATCCAGTTCTCCAGTTCAGTCTGGCTGGTGGTCTGCACAGGAGAAGAGTGAGAAGAAAAAGATACAGCTTAGAAATGAGCAGTGCATTGCCAACAAAGACTGCACTGAAGGTGGACACTCCTGGGTGAGGCTAACCTGACCTCCTCCTCTGGAGAATCAGTAAGTCTCAGGTCAGTTAGCCTTAGATCAGATCTCTACCTCCCTTCACCTAGTAGACTTAACATAACTCACTTGTGCACCTGATGCTTCTATATAGAGAGCCTCATTTCCAGCCAAGATGGTCATGATGAGGCAAAATCCAGTTTCCAAGGATGCATTGTCAATTACACGATGTGGCTATGGGCTGAGGGACATTACTGCTCAATGAACCATAGCAACTCACACCTAAGTGTCCTACTCTAACCTAAATGTCCTATTAGCCATGACAAAACTAGGGGATGGTGGGGAGGAAGTTCAAGGGAACCAGCAGTGATACTGTCTTAGGGGACCCCATGAGTGGATCTATGAACAGCAGTCATTCTGCTGTGCTCTTTGCACTGAGTCAAAGACCGGTTAGAATGGCAAAGATGATGATGGTGACAGCCACCAACCAACAGGTGACCTGTAAGGGGGTTGGTATAAGTCAAAGAGCCTCTAAAAGGAAAAAAAAACAGCAGTTTTAGAGAGACAGCTCACATGCAGTAACTTGTTATTAATGAATCTTGGGAACTCAGTTAATGAGGGGAGACATTAGGCTTTTGTAGATATTCTACTAAATCTAGAGAAGGTTAATAAATGCTCAGAATTTAGCCCACTTAACCAAATGATCTATTCCCAAAAGAGTACTTAAGTAACTACTAATATTATTGTTTCATGCACAATTTCTTTTTCTTATATATATTGTCTCAGTTTTCTAATTCCCGGGAGTGAGGGCTTATAAACAAAATTCTACTAATACAGCCCCATAATGCATTACTCCATGCTAGTTGGCAACTAAAATTTTAGTCCAGAGAGCACTATAGTTAACCTGTGTTTCTGAACCTCAGGAGCTTTGCTTCTACCAAAGGATCAGCAACAAATATTAAAAATTTTGTCTGCCAAAGGAGACCCCACACTGGACAACCTAGCAATCCAGCAGTTGTTACTTTTTATTAAAAAAAATAGTATTTACTGGTACATAAAGAAAATTTCAATCACCTAGTCATCCTCATAAAGAAATGGCAGAGGAATCGGGTGACAAACCATACACTTTGTGAGAAGATGGGAGCAAAAGGACAAAACAAAGACACTGGAAGTCACAGGTTAATATTGGGAGGCTGGGGAATTTAGGGGAGATAAGGCAACACAGGTCTATGTACGAGATCCTTCTCTCACTCTGGAATTTGTTCAAAGTATTAAAATATTTACTCCTCTTTGAAGGTCATTATCTTAAACATTTTGCCATACATATGGTGCTGATGTTACATAAGAAAAACCTGTAAACGTTCCAGGTCCTCCCACACAATGTGAACCACCAAGCTCACTACTGTCCAGGACAATGCACAAGGGTGGATCTTCGGATCTCTCAACATGTCAGCATGAGCAATTATTTTATAAGGTAGAGTTGTTCCTCCCTGTCTTCATTAGTAGGGACAGAACCAAGTTAAATGGAATTCTACACAAAAATCAAATAAGGATCATTTTTTTAAAAAGGGAAAAAAAGAAAACCTCAAAACTTTCAGTGTTGGCAAATATTTGGAGCAACCAGAACTCTTAGAGTTCTGGTTTAGAGCAACAGTACTCGTAGGTACTGTTGGCTCCTGACTGCAAACAAGCTAACTGCCTTGAAAAGCCATTAGCCACAGTCTACTAAAGTTGAACATGTATGCGTCTGGACACCTGTGACCCACTGAATGCATGCAAGATATACACTCAACAAATATACATCAACATGCTCATAAGAAGAATGTAACTGAATGTGTACAGTGCCGTAATTTATAATGGGCAAAACTGGGAATTTCTAGGTAGCCGGCAGAATGGAAAAATATGTGGCAGAATCATCCAACATAATACAATACTGCAATGAGAAGGAAGGCTCTGTGACTGCATACTGACACTCAGATGAATCTCACACCCATGAAGTAGAAGAAGGGAGCATGCCACTCAAGAGGGATCAGACAGCAGTGACTACTCCAACTAACGATACAGAGACGATCATAGAAAACACGTTGCCGTGGCTCCCCCGACAGCACTTGCTCTCACTGCAGACACACTTAGCCCAGCACTCTTGGTCCATTCTGTGGCATCTCTGGGCAGCCTCTTTTCTGAGTGTTCTCATGGCTACCTGAATGTACTGAATGGATTCAACACATTTCTAGCAATTTCTGCCAAATAAATACATTGCATTGTGTCCCTATCCACCCTATTCACTAGACTTGGCTCCAGGGGATTTCCTTCTCAAAGTCAAAATGTCCCCAAAACATAAACATTTATGTATTCAAGGACAGGGGAGATAGTTCAGTGGTCTAAACACCTGACTGACAAGTGCAAGGATCTAGGTTTGATCCCTGGAACCATGTGCCAGCTGCAGCAAGTGCCTGCCACTGAAAATGGGCATGGTGGTGCATGCCAGCAATCCCAGAGCTGGGGAGGCTGAGACAGGAGGATCACTAAGAGTCCGAGCTGTATAGTGAGACCCTGCATCAAATAAATACATAAATAATTTTGAAAAGAATAAATCTTTTCCAGACACTGAGGCAGCCAGGACAATGCAACTAAAGACACTCCTGAAAGAGAACTTCCAGAAGTGCATCAGAAAGTAGCAAGAATGATGGGATACGTATGCTCCAAGTAATGGAGAATATTTAAAGGAGAATGCATGGCAATGTATCTTTTACTACAGTAAGTTTTTTTCTTTATTTAAATATTAATCATACCTTTTGATCATATCCTATGTGCAATAGGTTTCCATTTATATAAAACACAAACAACACTAACACAAATCCACATCATCAGAAATTAGGACGACGTTTCTTTGGTGGGGGTAGGGAACAGAATGAGCAAGGAGGATTTCTCCACCTTGATCTGGGAGTTGGTTACACAAGCACGTGACCTGGCTGTTCTGCTTGCAAACACCATCAACATGTGCACTTGTCAGTGTGTATCTCAGACTTCAACAGAAAGTTGCATTAAAAAAATCCTTCCATAATACATTACCCTAATATTCAACTATGATTTTTCTAGACCCACCCTAAAAATATCACACTACATATTCTATTTTTTCATTAAGAACTTTCCCTTACAGAACTATGAACAAGATTCCAAAAAAAAAGCATGACTGTTTTGTCATCATTTTTTTGTCCTCCACTGTAGCTCGCAACACTTGATAAATTGCTGATTCCTTGACTCAACCTGAGCTTTTGCTTTGTAGGCAGAGCTCAGGGGAAATGAGGAACGTTAAAACTGGAGAGAGCTCTGCTTTACCAACATAAAGGACAACATGAGGCGTTCAGATGCCACCACGGCAGAGTCAGAGAGCATCACCAAGGACAGGGCCCGTGTCCTGAGCTGACCCTTGGCAGGCTTCCAATCTATTTCTGCAAAGTCAGCCTCTCCATCTCCACCTTGGATACACCCCCCTGTGCTGCTAATCCTCCATGCCTAATTTACACTTACAACCTTGATGTCATGCCTGAGTAACAGATGGAAAGACCTTCTATTCTTCATAGCAAACTCTGCTAAATACCTGCCATGGACCTCAAGTTTAAATAGAAATGTTCACATGAAGGAGTCCCAGGTGACCGATTTATAGATGGCAAAATGAAAGCTTAGAGTAACTAGGATGGACACAGTAATTTTTAAAATGTTTCATTTTGTATTTTTGTTTTCTATTAGAACACACAGATCCTGATCTCTGAGCTCTTTTAGTTGCTCTACACGCCTAGCTACAGGGTCATCGCTGAGACTGTATACTCTGAGGTCTCATCACTCAGGAGTACAGAGGAAAGAAACTTCCTTGACCCCTCTGAAGCACGCGTGGCCATATCACTTGGCTTTGGCCAATGAAAGATGAGAAGACACAACAGGTTATCACTATTCCACAAACGCCTTGTTCACCACACTGGCTTCGGCTAGAGACCTAAGTGTGCACTACGACAGGGCTTCTCAGACTAGCTGCTGAGACGCTGAGGATGAGTGCAGACCTCAGGGCCAATCTCCATCAGACACATAGCAGGAATGAGGAGGCACATTAAGCCACTGAGCTTGAGGACTGTTCCTTACTGCAGCTTAACCTGGACTGGCCTGATTGATATATACAAGTTCCAAATCAAAACAGGTGATGCTTTGAAAATAAGGGAATCTATATGACACCCTTTTAACTCAAGAACAGTCACAATCCACGTTTTTTGTAGAACAACAGCCTCTTGCTCTCTTTACATAATTAGAGAAACCACCTTCCACCTCTTTCGAGTCTCTCTGCCAAACTCAACCAAAGGCAACTGAGACCATCCTGATGTCAGAGAGTCGATGCTTATCTCTCATTTAAGAAATGGAAAAAGCTGATGTCATTTGAGGTCAAGCATCCAATGAAAGTTGCATATATAACTTTGGTAAAGGAGTTTTCCAGGAACTTTTCTGTTTAAAAGAAAGGCAGAGGGTGATTCCCAGGGGCTGGGGTTAGGAGGAATAGAGCATTCTGGAATGGGGTAAGCAGATCTGGCTTTGCAAGATGAAAGAATGCTCTGTAGATGGATCTTGACATCTGTGGCATGCTAAAGCAAATTAGCATTAGTACTAGTATCCTCAAACTGTGCACTTAAGCATGATTAAGATGGCAAGTTTTATGTTCTGTATTGTACAACTACTTAAGAAAGACTAATGAGAAAGGAAACACTTAATAAAAGAAATTAAAGACCAGCCCTCAAAAGCTGGAGAATCATACACCATACAAAAATGTGTGGTGACAGCTTCATGAAAAATTTAGCCACCAAACCTTTTAAGCATGAAGCATTTCTCAGCCCTCCAAACTCTCCTAACGCCTGTCAGGGACCAAAGGAATGTCATTAGAAGGAGTTTGTGCTCCTGCTGTCCTGTCTAAATAAAACAGTGGTCCCTGACATCCTCTATCATTAAGCCAAGTCAGTTTCTAAGAAGCACAGTGCATTAGATGAGGTTTGCAGCAAAGTTTGTCCTTTGCTGTGGAGCTGGCTATGGCGGAAGAGGGAAAACTTGACAGCAATCTGGGGAGCAAGGGAAAGCCTTGAAACATCTCAGGAGTCCACAGGCCAAACAATTCAGAGCTGAACGGAGCAGACCACCAACCCAAGTGGTTGCTTTCCGGGTGGCCTCTTCCTACACCAAGAAAGAGATGTTCAAGCCACCAACCTTGCATGCTCTTTCTAAACCAAGCCAGTTTAGTTAAGAAAGATCCCTTTGTCTGGACCCAATGTCACAAAGGAAGGAAGGAGAGACCACCTAGCGGGGCCCTGGTCACACCAATACCACTCATCACCTTCCATTACACAAATGACAGAGGATGGGTAGTGAAGAGTGAGCTTTGTGATTCTTCCTTTGCCTGCTGGGGAGGCTATGAAAACTGTATGAAGCCAGAGAGGGAAGGAGCAAAGTTCCTGCCAACACTGGAACACAATCAGCCAAAACTGCACGCTGCATAAAAGTCCCTTTGAGCACGATGTCTTGGTGAAGCCTGGGCTCACTCCACACTTGCACTTCTAGCTTCCATTACCAACTGTGGAATGGACCCTCAGTGACTTCACACAATCACTGATTTACATGAGTGGCAAGAAAGGGGAGATCATGACAAACAGAAGGAATACTAGAGAACCAGGGATCTGGGAAATTGGCACAAGAATCACTGCAAAGTGGGTTGAACTTTTTGGTATTTTTTGTTTTGTTTTGTTTTGCTTTTAAGGACAATAAAAGAATGAATAAAGTTACCCATTTTTAAGAGGTTAGAAGGAAATGATGTTCCTGTGGGAATTGTCCTGAGACATGTTCTTGTTTCTACAGTTTAAGAGTTACACTTATTCAACCTTCAACTAAATGACCTTTCTTCCCACCCACCTGATCTTCCTTTTCATTTCTGTGGTTCTGGGGATTGAATTAAGGGCCTTCACACTGAACAATATCCTCAGTCCTTTTTCTTTTCTTTTTTTTTTTTTTTTAATTTTGAGACAGGATCTTACTATCTTAATAAGTTGCTATTTTGGCCAGGCTGGCCATGAATTCTCAACCCACCTCCCTCTCCCAAAGTGCTGGCATTACCAAGAACACATATACCTGGCTAAGCGATCAGTTTTCCTATCTGTAAAGAGCACTTAACCTGAGGTCCCCCCCCAACTCAAGAGAGCCACATAGCCCCACTCTCAGCTCACCACTCTTCCCCTAACCCTAGAACCATTCTTTGGAGAAAAAGGGAAGCTCCAGAATTGAGGAGCCACCAGAGAAGATAGAGTTGTTCACTGTAAATGAGAATAGAACCCAGTGCAATTAATAGGAAGGGTAGGATTCATCTCTGGCCGAGTTGAACAGGCCAAGGAAAGGCCAGTGAATACTGTTCACTGGAATTTTCAACACTGATTATAATTTAAGAATCCTCAGTGGTTGACCGTGTGCATAAATATGATCAAACAGGTTTAAAAAGAATCCATCTAAGAGCTCCTCACATTTGATGAGAGCCTCTAGAGTAAAGGGCAGAAGCAAACATGGAAACAAAGAAATGGATCAGATTCACTAATAGTGCCTGGACAGGATATCATGTCTGCATGCTGCACTACGAATAACTACTACAAAGACAACACTATGCACTGTATTAATTATTGTAACTGTCCTACTAACCTGTTTTGAAACTGTCTCATTGTTATTTGTTTCTCAGTAAAATTAATCCCAAAAGAAAAAAAAAAAAAAAAAAAAAGGAAAGAAATGAATCAAAGAAGAGAAGCAAGGCCTGAAGAGGAGAAAGCTTCCCCAAATCTACAAAGTCTCCAGAGAAGCAAGCTAACCTGCAGGTAAGAACAAATAATGGAAAAGAAATGAGATAAAAAAGAAAAAAGCACAGAGAGGGAAAAGGGAAAGAAAAGAAGAATGGAAAAAGCAAAGAAAGAGAAAAGAGAAGGGACATGGAAGGAAAGGTAGGATTTCAGGAGTTACAAAACTAGTAAGCATAGTTAAAAATCCAGTAAAAACCAAGCTGCCCTGAAGGATCACAATATCACTGATAAGGAAATCATCCCAAGTCCTTCAAAAGTGAAAACACAATAAAGCAGACCTTAGAAAATCAGAAATGAGAATGAGAACAAAAAATAAGTAAGCATCATTATTCAAATAAAAAAACAAAGACATGCTCAAACGTAACAATTTTTAAGAAGTAATGCATTTTACCGTCATGAAAAGATAAGAGTTTGTTTTTCAAAATGAAACTCTTGAGACCAAGGAATCTAAGAAAGTTGGTCAGGGGTGGCCAAGGAGATCCCAAGTGGCTGCTACACGAAAGGTCCAGTGGCCACCCCCAGCTACACAGGAGCAAGGAACAGAGGGCCAGGGGACCAGCTTCAAAGGAAACAGCTTAACACTTCAAAGATGCAGAAAATATCATGGTAATACCACCAGGGAACTAACCAAGCTAAGCCATGAAAAAGACAACAAAGAAGAAAAGGGAGACTGCAATGATAACTACAGAAAAACACAAACAACAAACTGCTCCAGAACAAAAGAAAAACATGATAAACTACTTCACTTAGAATCATCATAGTTACACGCTGAAATTGACTACTGATCTAACTATATAGGAAAATGAGTAGAAGAACTTGTGCTTCATGCTGCCAAACATTCTCCTCTCATTAAAAAGTCAATGCAGTACTCTTCCCTTATCTCTGCAGAAAACATGACCCAAGCCCCTATGGATACTTAAAATCAGAGATTGTATTGAATTGTATCCACTACATCTTGTTTCTTACACATTCATACCACAAATAAACTTATCAACTATATACAGTAAAAGAGTCACAGTAATAACTACCAGTAAAATACATTTTAACTATATATGTGCAGTCATTTATATCCTAAGAATTATGTCTGAAATTTTCCATTTTCCATTGCAGCACAGGCAATGAAAACCATAGAAAGCAAAAGTGCAAGTAATAGGAGACTGGTGTAGTTAATGCCTAAAATATTTTAAACAAGTAGCAGTATATGCATATTAATGAGAAACAAGGGCAAAAACACAAGCAAAGAAAAAAAAAAATACCCAACTAAAAAGGCTTAATACAGTTACTTCTGGTGAGCTGAAGCTAACAAAGGAGCAGAATGGGGAGAGAATTTCACTATTATTCTTTTAAGATTAATTGAATTCTTTTAAAGTGTGTATATATTGATTTAATACAAATTAAAAACGAGGTAGAAGGGAAGACAAATACAGAGTAGCATATTATTTGCATAAGAGCTAATGGCACACAAATTTCACAGTAATACCCAGCTCAGCCACAAGTAAACCACTTGTGGTTTGAATATGAGGAGTTTGCCCTGGAGAAAGTTAAAAGCTTTGCCCTCTGGGAAACGCTGTTGGGAAGGGCTATGGACCTTCAGGATTAGAGCCCAGCACATGGCCCTCAGTGGCATGGCACCTGTAGCGACTCTGGGCCCTGCCCACCCACCTCTCTTGCTCTGCTTTCTGGCCCAGGATGAGAGCCCTCCCTCCAATATGTGCTTCTGCCATGATGTGCTGTCTCTGCCAGAGACTTAACGTAACAGACTTCAGCTTCAAAGCCACAAGCTAAATACTGAAAACCTTCTTTTCTTCCTACATAGCTTGTTCTAGTATATTGTGACAGTAATGGAAAGTAGATTACCACCCATCTTCACCATAATTTTAACACATGTGGGAAAACCTAACAAGATCAGACCATCCAACTGACTTCTAACCCTGTATAGCATCAACCTATGGCACGTAAACACCCACTAAGAGGAAGATAAGTGGGATTCTGCCCAGGCTTTATACCTCAAAAGGCCCAATAATTTGGAATGCTTTCTTTAAAATTTTCAGTATCCCTGCTGAGGCTTGAAGGTAGCTTCTTCCCCATGGAAACTCATGTTGAAGCTTATTTTCCAAAATGGCATGGTTGGGAAGTGAAATCTGGTGGGAGGTCCTCAGGCTATGGAAGTGAGTGGATTTATACTTTGATGTGTGAATACTTGCTCTCATGAGCCTGGACCACTTACTGTGACAGTGCATTATTACAAAAGAAGCCCATCCTATGTGTTCTCCCTCTTTTGCATGTGCTGATTTGCTATTCCAATTTTCACCATTAAATGAATTGGTCTGAAGCCCTTAGTCAAATGGGACACATGCCAGTATCATGCTCTTGGATCTCACATATGCCCAAATCATGAACCAAAACAAACCTCTCTTCTATATAAGTTACCCAGCCTCAAGTATTCTGTCATAGCAACAAACAGTGGGCAAAGACAGCCTAGAAAGGAGAGATTTCAAGAAAGGTCTATGTATCATCTCTCCTCTTTGGGAGCTCTCTAATCCTGTATTCCATATATGAGGCCAATAAGATATTCTAAATTATGGACATATCTCTGTGGCTAGTGAGTCACTCCCCTGCTAGGCCATGTGGTATTGCTTGCACAAAACTGACTAAGACTGGTCTAGGAAAGTGGCATTGATAAGCCCCTCTAGGATGAGACCATTCTTTATATAGATATGGACCCAAGAAGCAAATATTTGTTTGGGGCTTGACTCTACACATCCTCCTACAAAACAAACTGGTCTATGCAAAAATCAAGATTCAATATTTCTCAAATGGCTGGCCAGGAACAAGGATTTCATCCATGGCATTGGGAAAACAGGCTGCAGACTAAGTCAACAAATCAATCAAGAAGAAGGAAGACGTCACAGGCAACTCACCATTGTGAAGTTCAGATAACATGAAGATAACGTGAAGTTCAGAGAGATACAAACACAGTAGGATTCAAGACCACCCCAACGCATTCATCAAGAGGACAAAATTCATGTGGACAACACTGCAAAGGAACACATTCATTTGGGGTCTGGAGAAAAAATGTTTTAAAATAAGACTGGAAATTCCTGTTGGGTAAGAGTGGATGGTGGGGGTTTAAAGTACCACAAGTTCGGTATGAGTCAACGGAATGATGTGGCTTCTGATAAAGGAACTGCCACAAGTGTTATAGAAGAAATCAGTACATCAAGAGCCCATTGTAGGAGGACAAGCACCAGCACAGGAAGGATGACTCAGGAACCTCAAGCCAGGGACTACAAAGAAGAGATAGGGCCAAAAGTAAACAAAAGCTGTACTTTGAGCATTTAAAAGGCTCCTGACAAGATAAGTGGGAGACTGGCACTAGACTCTGGAGGTGACTTGGAAAACAGCAGGAGTCACCAGAAAGAACATGTTACCTCAACACAACAGGCACATTATGGTACTTAGGGCTGACGAATCTAGCAGATGGCTATGAAACTGGCAGCTCCTCAGGAACGGGAGAAGGGGTCAGCAGGAAGGCTAACGTGCTGGCCAGGGTCTTGTAGCAATGCTGCCCATCCTGAAAGGAAGGCTGGACTTCAGGCTATGCAAGTCCACATGGTGCACACTCTCTAACACCTCTTCTACCAACCACATTGATGCTACTTTGTGAAAGGTGATTTCCCACTTTCCCCCAAGATGGCTGCCCTTCTCCTGGCCATCTCCTAAGGTGTTTTACCCAAGTCTGACAGGTCTCAGAACCATGGGTGATGAAACTCAAACCCTGAGACAATTCACAGGGAAGCTACACTCAACTTCTGTAAAGATAAATACTTAACAAGAGCACCAAAAATTAGTCTCTTTTTAATTACTAAAATGGTGATCATTACTTATATTTGCCAGGTATCTGCTACCTAGCAGATATTTAATCTGCAACTCAACACAATGGCACACACAATATTTTTTTTTTAGTCTCCTTTTGTATTGATCCAAATACACTAACTAGTACAAGTGATTTTCTAAATGATGGGGACTCTTTCTGTGGCAGGAAAGACATTTACCTCCCAGAGATAACACTTTCTATATTCCCTTAGATATAGAACTACATCTAGTTTTCCACTCAATCGGGCATCTTCCATATTCTGTCTCATAGCTATGTTCCCAAGGCATTTGATACAAAATTAAAAACTAATATCAGGATACATTTCCCTGGAAGTCACAGAGCTTTGTAGAATGGTGACATCCCCCAGTAAAAGAATGAAGGCCCAACAGGAAATTGTACTTTGTAGATGGTAGGCGCTGTCTCTCTGGTTCTAAGTTGGAGGAAAGAATTGTTTGCATTTCAGTGCAAGAGCTACAGCTTCACTTAATGCAGACAACATAAAACGTGTCCTACACGAGCTGTTCCAATGTTCATGCTGTTCCCACCCCCACCCTGAACACAAAACCTCTTTTCTACTTTGGCTGGAAACATGAACCTCCTCCTTTCCAGGGACAAATCTGTGGGTATCTGAGCAACAGCATCAGGCTAGCAGCATACAGGGTTCTGGAAACTGTGTGCCCTGAAGTGAGCCTGGGGGCAGAAATAACCTACAAATTATTTCCATAATCATGGTTGATCTCTCTTCCTTAACCTCACCCCCTACACACACAGGTTTCTTTCAAATTCAGCCCCTCCAGAGTTATGTGGATTACAATAAGTAGAAGGCAGAAAATGCCTTCATGGATCCCGAACAGCAGTAATTTCCTCTGAAAAGGTTCATTCTGTGCTTTATCCCACATAAATAGCATAAAAATTTCCCATAAAAGAAGACATAGAGGTTTCCTTGAATAAGGTCTTATGTTGCCACAAAAGAATTCTACATAATGTGACCTATTGGGTATTTAGAGTATTACCAGCAATTTTATGGTCCCGAAAGTCCTTTGAAAAGGAATTCCTACCAGAGAGGTGAGTACAGGGGAGGGGGCATGTAGGTCAGATAATCATACAACCTGAAGAGTTGAACAAGGCAAAAAAAAAAAAAGGTTAAAACCGGGTTTTAATCAAAAATACTTCCAACAAGTAGCTTAATATTAAAAATTAGATAAAAGTTGGACACTTTTTGGTATAGCCACTGAGTTTTGCCCCTGTCCTCTTCAGAATCAACAGAGACACTGGTAGGATAAACAACGTCTCCAACAAAAGGGGACCTTGGGAAAAGACAGGCTTAAGCCCAACCCTGACATTCAGCGCCTATGTGATTCAGTGTTTGTTCTGAGCTGTAAACCTCAGCTTCAGCAAATGGGGGGCACAATCCACATCACTGTGGTAAATATGGATGCACAACCCACGTCATCACAGTTCTAAGAACTAAACATGAGTCCCACCAGGGAACACTCTCAAGGTGGTGGCATACAGTGAGGGCACAGCAGAAGACTGCTGCTGATAAAGTAGGTAGGCATGCCCTCATGTGCACAATTTTCAAGTAATAGCTAAAAGCTAGGCCAAATGCAGAAAAACAACAGTTTGTAAGGTATATACAGGAATATTTTCATGATCTTAACCATACATTTTTTTTTAAATCAAAGAATGCAATTTATTAAGAACTTAATGGACAGAAGAAATAGAAGCCTGTCTTGGCCAGCAGCAACACAGGATTCCCGGATTAAGAGACAAGAAGAAGGCATTGATATGCTATGCTAGACAAAGGTATGCATGTGGGCTTTGTCAAGAACTATGAACTCATCAGAGGTCAGATAAGAGACAATCTGGGTACCATCAGGGCCTGGCTCCAGGTGCTCAGCTGACTGCTCTCTTCAGGGCTTTACAGGGCAGGGCATGGAATGTAAGCCAGGATCAGCCGATGGGCAAGATGGCGGTGATCACCCAGGTACAAAGCTAAGAGTCTAAGGTTTCCTCCCTTAAATACACTGACATAATTATTTATCAAGTTCACTATTACACTGATGGTAAATATTAAACTAGAACTTATGGCTAAAATATTATATATTTTTCTTCTTAGATTTATTACAATACACAAAGTATGACCTAGTAGAAGACTTGATAAAAAAAAAAAAAAAAACTACAGTAAGATAAAGTTTTACTATACACACAGAAGCACAGACTGGAAAAAGCAACTTACCATGAATATAAGAGGGAATATAAAAATACATAAGGAACCACCATTAATCATGAAGAGAAAAAAAAAATCCAGTGGAAAAAAGTATTTCACAAAAGTGAACAATGTTGCAACAGTCATCCAACAGAGGTAAATCTGCCGAACATCACACTAAAAGCTGGGGACCAGGGGGGTGGCTCACAATACCAATGTTGTTGAAGCTATGAAACAAGTAGAATTCTCCTAGACTGCTCAAAGAAGTATAGATTAATCATTTTGGAAATGGTTTGGCAATACCTACTAAGCCTGAACATGTGTGTTACGGTCTGTGTCTAGTTGTTTCCCCAAAGCCTCATGTGAGTTATGGGGCAGACACAGCTGAAGGAGCAGTGAGTGGCTTGAGGGGTGGGGCCACAGGACCAGGGTGGGGCCTGAGGGGCAGGACCAGAGACAGTCTAACCTTTAAACTGGCTAGCCTGTACTTTCTGAGATGTATGGAGAAGATCATCCTGGACAGGGCAGTGCCCCAGCCTCTCCTCCAGTGTCTTGAAACTTCCAATAATTGTGAGCTTAAGAAACTTGAGTGTGGGGTAATTTTCCTAGCAATGAGAGAAGAGTAACTAAGCCAATGTACCTAGACAGTGATCCATCAATGTAATTCCCAGGCGTGTACCCATCAGAAATATGGATACACATACCCTGGGAGCAGGTACAAATAGCAACACTGCTCTTGATTCCCCCTGCCTGGAAACAAGCCAAGTACACCAAGGGAAAGGTTGCCACACATCCCATTGGACTGAGACTGTCTCAGCTAGTGCCTGTCATCCTGGTGTAATTATTGAAAGTATCAAGCCTCTAAAGTTCCTTGTAAAATGTCATTGGCTTAGTTGGGGAGAAAAGACCTCCAAAAGTCATTTCTTCACAACAGCAAGAAAACCAATACTTTGTAGGGTACACAGAAGGCTATTTTTAGGGCTTTGGATCATGCACATTTTAGAAATGGGATGCATAAGTACGACCTATTAAGGAGAAAAGCTGGCAAATATTGCAAAATCAACTTTTACAGTATTGCAAAAAATGATGTAAGTCTTACAACAATCTACAGTGTACTTATTAAACAGAAATGGCCAAGTGTTGATAAAAGCAGCAAATTTCACTTCATCTTAACATGTCCTATAACTATCTCCATCTCCCCATCTCCACAATCCCATGGAAACTAGTAGCCTAGCAACCACTGGTCCCAACACTGTATGGAAACAGAGGTGAGGGCTAACACAGAGCTGTGAACTGGCTGCCTGAGCACTGGAGATGTGCTTCCATCTGCACCCATCTGTCTTTGGCAGAGAATGGGAGAATTGTTGCTTCAGCCAGTCACTACTGAACTAGTTGAGCAGAGACTTCAGTGGGATACCTGAGAAAGATTTTCCAGATTTCAGGAAGTACCATCTATCAACAATCACAACAAATTCTGGAGGATAGAGCTGGGTCTGCTTGTGAGAGCTGCCATTCTAGATAACAGGGTATGTTCATGACGTTTTAAAAATAAGATTCACAAAGCAGGACCTATTAGGGAAGACTTGAGAAGACACCAAAATAAAATAAATAAATAAAAGTTTCCCTACACCAAAGAACACCTTTAAAAGATCTTCTGCAAATGGAAAGGAAATCAAGAGATAAGGAGGGAAGACAGGAACACAAAAGGGTCAATATGTATCATGTGTGGGTAGCAAATATAAAGCAGTCGCTATGTATGGCAAACATACACTAGGAAATAAAACAAGCTGCCACTTTCTAGTATTTAGAACATCCATCATCTACAAAAAAGCATGGGATGTGCAGAGAAACAGTAAGGGGCACTGTACACGGGGAATGATGTTTGCTGAGGTGCACCCAGAATTACAGTGTTCTAGACAATGACTGTAAGTCAACGGTTTTGGATCTATTCAAAGAACTAAGAGACATCGTGTCTAAAGAAGTAAATATGAGAGTGATATTGTACCCTATATACTACAAATAGTGAAACCAATTTTTCTCAAAACAACATGTAAAGTCTAGGCTTAAAATGTAAAATAGCCAGAAAGGCAGAAAGGCAGAAAGGCTCAAAAATAGATATGAGTAGCAAAAAATGGAATCAATGAACTTGAAGTAGCTTAACTGAGCTAATACTATTTAATCTATAGAACAGGAGGGAAAAAAAGAATAAAGAGAAAAGAGCAGAATCTCAGAGACCTGGAGGACACTGTTAAGCAAACAAATGTAAACTGAATAGATGTCAGAGGAGACAAAAGAGAAAAATGGCAGGAAGTCTGAAGAGATACCTGAAAACTTCATACACACGCACACATGCACACGCACACGCACATCCCTATACATTCAAGGAGCAAAAGAAGCCCTACTAGAATAAGTTCAGAGATGGATACCTCCATACAACATAATCAAGCTATGTAAAGACAAGACAAAACCTTTAAAATAGCAAAGCAATTCACCATGTAATAGGACTCTCATACAATAAAAACCAATTTCTCGTCAGCATCTATAATGGCTAGAAGACAATGAGACAACACAGTCAAAAAGGTGAAAGCAGATGATCAATTAAAGACACTGTCCCCAGCCAGGCTGTCCTTCAGAAAGAAGCATCTAAGTAATCCCCACATAAATAATGCTCTGACTTGGATGACAAAAGTCACATTCATCCTATTCAGTTAGCAGGTTGATATGTATATGTGGGTGGAAGGCACCTTATACCAGGACTGAAATTTCCATTCCTTCTCCGGGTTGATGGTTACATACTTACTTCATGACAGTTAATGTTTGAAACATCGAATAGTTAATGTTTTTTAAGCACTTGTTTTTCTCAGTATGTTCTACTCCCAAATTTTCAAAAGCAGGTGCTTATATCAGAACAAACAAAATTACCACTTTATAACAAATTACCCTAGCAGTTGTGGCCAAAGCCACGCCTTGGTCAAACAAACTATTTCTTTCCCTAATGTTTTCTTTTTAACCATTTATGTATTCATTTATTTATTTATTTATTTGGTACAGGATCTATTACACAGCTTGGACTCAAACTGATCTTCCTGTCTCAGTCTCCCCAGCACTGGAGTTACTGGTGTGTGCCAACACACCCGGTTTCAGTGGCCAACACTGCACGTCCAGGGTCCCAGGTCCTGCACAACATGCTGTACTGGGGATCAAACCTGGATCCTTGTGCTTGCCAGGCAGACACTTAGACCACTGAGCTACCTCCCCAGGCCTTTCCCCTATATGATTATTTTTATTTTGACTCTGCTTGCACAGAAAGCTTTCACTCTCCATTTCACACAATTTGTTCCTTTTCTTCCCTAATATTCACTGAATGGTCTTGAAACACTATAAAGATACTCCTATCCCTGTCCCACCACTAGAACTTGAATAATTTTAAAAGTTGGAACCCTAAGGCATCCTTAAAAAAACAGTGTCCACAGAAAATACAGAGCACTGAATGATGGCTTAAAGAATTAATTCATTAATAAAGAAAGCCTTCTTAACTAAAACCACAACTTGCAAGATATATTACAACTGAGCAAATTCAAAACATTTGCTATAAAAGCAAATGTTAACTCCGAAGCAGTGAAGTATTTTTTAAATCAATTAACAGTCAAACTTTAAGATTGATAGTTAGATAGTTCTAATAAGTTGAAACTGTAAACCTATTTAGGGACAGCCAGTAATTTCTGGGATGTCACTATTTTACTTTATGATTAATATTAGAAGAGAACATATTACAATGAAAAAAATGACAGTTCCAATCATGTCTAAATTAAGGATTGCACGATTCCTTTCTGAAGTGCTATACAAATGGAACTGAAACTACACTGAGAAATTCTTCAACCCACAGAAAACACGATCAGTTTCTCAAATCCAATTCGTAACCCCACTCAGACTCCACTTTGAAACCCTTTGGCAGAGGCCTCTCATTTCTGCACCTCATTACAGATGTTTACTTTGCTGTTCATCATTTTTGTGTCTATAATAAGCAACAGATAAATCCCACCAACCATGAAAATGCAAACAAAATAGAGCAGGGTACGAACACAAGAGAGGATGCTGTCCCATTCAAATGTTAGAAACACCCGAGGAAGGAAACGCCCAACAAACCTGAAAGAGGAAGGCATCGCCCAGTGAGTTGCTGAGGCAGAAGACAAAGTCCTTCTTGGGGTGCTCAGGCACGGCCTGCACGATGCTGTTTTCTACCCAGACGGCATGCTTGGGGATGCTGTTGTGGTCTATCCCAGACCTGCCATCGCTCTCATAGAAGAAGAGCGTGCACCCTGGGGAAACAGAACAGAGTCAGCACTGGGCACTTCATCAGTAATGAGCCCTCAGTAGAAGCCAGCACTCGCCACAGGAAAATGTCAGAGATGAAAGCATGGGGAGCCAAGGGGGAAGGAGAATAGGGTCACGCTTGCACTAAGCTCTTGGATTTGCCTACAGAATGGGAAAGCTCTTAAATCACAGCTCTAAGTTAGCAAAGCATTCTGTTACTGTGAAGATCTAAAACATCATCCAAAGTTACATAGTTCCGAGTGAGATTTTAGGAAGGTGACTGGATTGCGGGGTGCTTATATTGATCGATGTGCCAAGCCACTGATGAGATCCTGGCTGATGCCCTGTTAGGAGTGGGGTTTGGCTGAAGGTGGTCATGGGGCAGAATCTGGATGGGCGTAGGTTTGTTCCTTCTCCCTCTGCTCCCTCTCTGCTGTGGGGTAAGGCTTTCTTCTGCCATGCCCTTGCACCATACCATTTCTGACCTAAAGCCAACAGATTTGTGGACTAGACCTTCAGAAAAAATGACCTAAAATTTAACTCTTCTTTAAATAGCAGGTGTTGGATATTTCGACTCAGTGATGGGAAAATAATTCCTTTATGCATGCCCTCAAGTTCTGTAAGGTCCTTACTTCCCATGTTAAAATGTTTTGTTATGAAGTATCTGCACATCAATGGGGTCTTGCATCTCTTTACTCTATGCTGGGTACAAACATGGTTCTGTGGATTCTATAAGATTCATGGTATATTTAACACTGTGTGGGCACACCAGCCCACTGCTAATTTGTCTCACAAAGATGTGCAACCAGGAAACTCTAGGACATGGATAGGCTTTATGGACCTCGCCCTTGGGGAAAATGATGTACAACAGGGTCTTTAGGTATATTCAAAACAAGAAATGATATGTTTTTGGTCTCAGGTATTATTTATATAATTTTTTTCCCTCTAGAAATATACCACATCCTTGTTTCTCCTGAAAGAGGAAATGTAGACCCATGTAGTAGCCTAAGTGAAGCCAGAACCCTAGTACTCAGCCACCCTATGAAACAAATGTGGGAAAGTGTCGAGTAGATATCCTCCATCAATGACTGAACTAGAAGCACAACTTAATGGAAATTAGTACTTGAACACTAATAAAAACCAATATAGAAAGTCTGAGTACAACTTTATTATTCTTCCCCAACTTCAACGTAAGCTGCTCAGTGAATTTTCAGCATTTTTTCTTACTACAGCCCTGTACCACAGTTTATGTGAATTGAAAAGCCCCCAAAAGTATAATCTATTTAGTTAAAATAGGAGTCTATAAAGAAAACCTACTCAGTGGCAATAAGTACTATAGAATGGTGCAGCTCAACAGAAACATCACAACAATTCAAAAGCAATTTTTCCTAGCTCATAATATTTCACATTACCATGTTATAGACACTAAATGCAATACCCCTAAGACAGCTTCCTCCTGCTGGCACAGCAAGGCCAGGGGTTCTACTGAGAATCCTCATGTCAGTGCTTCTAAATATTAGGGTACGGTACTTACTGTCCTTGTCTCCATAATTCAGGAATCTCAATTTTTTTTTTCTACCAATTCAACCTATATTCATCTTGTCTTTAAAAGATAATATCCTCTGCAAATGTGTTTTCAAAAAATTATAAATTTTCAGTAAAGTTTGTAGGGTGTTCTTTTATAAATTTGGATTAAAAATTGCCTTCATATAAATACATTGTGATGTTCCGCCTCAACTCCATTTTTTCCACAATCCCTGCAGTTGGGGGAAGGCAAGATGAGACAGTGTCTCATGTAGTCTACGGCTGGCCTGGAACCCACAGGATAGGCCAGGCTAAATGTGCAATCCTCCTGCCCCGGTTTCCCAAGTACTGGGATCCCAGGGCTGTACCATCACAGCTCGGCTAATCTTATGAGTTTGCAGACTTCAAGATTTTTCAGAAACACTTACATCAAAGAACCAAGTCATCTGCATCTCCAATTTTCCTGCCTTTCATTGGCAGAGACTGCACAGAAGAAAACAAACCAGAAGGGAGTCATTATTTCCCCCTAATCAAAGGTTCTCATGGACTAGCCATAGGGTTCTGTCTGTAGACATTTTTGGTTGTCACACCAAAGGGAGAGGTACTGCTGGCATGTAGTGCGTGAGGACAGCTACATTGGTCTGAACCCTCAATGTCTTCCCAAAGCCCATGTGTGGCAAGCTTGGTCACCAGGGCTGCTTCTATTGAGAGACAGGAACCTTTTCAGCGCTGAGTACAGCAGGAATTCAGGTTGTGGGGTGTGCCCTTGCTGGGGGGCTCGCTCCTTCCACTTCCTCTTCTTTTTCCTCCCTGCCATGAGATAAGCAGTTGTGCTTTACCACACACTCCCACCATGATGTGTTGCCTCATCACAGGCCCAAAACCAGCAGAGCCAAATAACCATGGGCTAAGATTTTGAAAACTGTGAGGCAAATGCAACCTGTCTGCTTATATCCCAATAACCTGACTCTTTGTTATGGTGTCAGAAGGCTGAATAGCATGAAGGAAACCCCTAAGTACTTACAAATGCCCCGCACAGCTCTCTCCAACAAAGACTTATCTGGAAAATGTCACTAGTGCCATTATTGAGAAATGCAGTTCTAAATCTTCATGAGTAATATGACACTGATGATGAGTAGACTCACAATATAAAAGGAGGAACATACTTTACCACAGATTGAGAACAGAGGAAGCAGCCTGTGCATCAAGAATTAGGCACATAGCTAAACCTGGTACGTGCACACAGGGGACACTGTGGTCTTTCCAAATAGCTGTTGCTTAATAATTTTTCAATTTTTCTTTAGAATCATCTTACAACAGTAGGTGGCTGATTCCAGCTTCTACTTGATTATCAACTTGTTCCAAATTTAACACCAATATGAAGAGGCAAATCCAAGAACCACACTCATCCCAATGAAAGACTGTTTACCTTTATCCTCACTGAAAAATAATCTCTAGGTTCTTCAGCTGTCCATGAAGTCACTCCAGAGATGAACTCTGGATGAAATCCATTTAAAATTAGTTTACCTCACAATAAAGAATCTTCAGCAGTCTCTAGCCATGGCCCCCAGGAGTCCTGCTTTGGCTTTCTCAGTATCCAAGGGTTGCAGAAAAAGTCAGCAACAAGTCTTGCTGCTGAGTGGCACTGCAAAGCCCCAAGGATGACAGCACATAATGGGAGCCTGTCAGCTTTGGAAAGCACGGGGTCAGTGGCTGTGTTCTGGGACTGCATCCTGACAGATGGTGTCACTCAGACCTGGGTCACCAAGGGCATGAAGGTGGCCTCCTAAAATGGGCACACGGCTCATGCTCCTGAATGCCTGCGCCCTAGCCTGCTCTGTCACTTATTCTCTAAGGAAATGACAGGAATAAAATAAACCCCTGTACAATGTCCCTAGTTTCTTTATAAAGAAAAGTTACTTTATCGTTTTTATTCTCAAACTTAGAGTAAGAGTCACCTGGAAAATTTATTTAAACCACAAATTCAGGGCCTGTTACCAGCTCAATTATGTCCTTCCCAAAATTCCTAGGCTAAAGTCCTAGCTGCCTCCACTTCCAGATGGGATCATATTTAAAGATACAAATTTTAGAGGAGCAATTAGAGAAAAGTGAGGTTGCCTGGGTGGACCCAAGTCTCATCAGAATGCTCACCTTATGAAAAGACGAAATGTGGATAGATACAGAGGGAAAACAAGTAAAAACACAGCTCCAAGGAAAGGGGTGAAGCTTCAGGAGAAATCAGCCTCGCCAGTTCCTCAACCCGAGGATGCTATCCTCCACAACTGAGAAACAGTAAATTCCTGTTACTTATTTACGACAGGCAGTCTGTGGTGCTTCAGCCCAGCAGTCCTAGCAAAAGCATGCAGGGGCTGTCTCCAAACCTGTGCTTGTGCAGATACAAGACAGACTTGGGAAAGCACCTTACATGGTTGTAGCACAGGTGCTCTTCAAATCAGGCTATGAGAACTCAGCACCAGTTACTGAAATGAATGCTAAGGATGGGCTGCTACAGGAACAGAGGGACCATCTCCAGTGGTATGCACACCTGGAAGAGGTACAGGAGGTGACAGACAAGAGAACTTTCCCCATGTTAACAAGCAGCTGGCTCAACCTGGGCCCCTCTGACACATAACCCTTTAAATTAAGTCAAAGCAGATGAGACACGGAAAGCACAGTAACGGTTCTCCAAAGTGTTCACACAGGGTGACTGTTCATACTGTGCAAGCAAGCCCACTTGATCAACTCGTCAAACAGTTGAGTTTTACCTACATGGTAAAATCCTGCCTGGTTTTGTTCTTCATTCTGGGTTTCTGTGACACATAGCCAAATCTACATCCCAACCAACACACTCTCTCCCTGTTGCTTCCCTTGAAGCAACATCTGGCAGCTCCAGCACGGGGGCCCATCCAAGTCCTGTGTGCCCCCTGCGGGTGGCCTGCACATCCCTGCTCCAGCATGTGCTTCCCTCACTGAGCGCTCTGGAGCCTGCCACACTGGAATCCTCCAAGACGAGATGCTCCCACAGCAACCTCAATGCCATCCAGTGTCGAATGAACAGTCTCATATAGCCCTGTCTACCTGGTCAGCTCAGTCTTCTTCCTCCACATTCTTTCTTTAATTTCATGAATCTGTCTAACCCCTCCTGCCTATAATAACCCCGATTTAGATCCCTTTCATAAAAAAACACTACATGTGCTCCAAAAATGTATCTTCTCTTCAAATCATAGAGCTCACAAATGAATTATTCTTATTTCCACCACAGAGACACTTGAAGGTATGTGTAGAAATTAATATGCATACTTCACAAATGGATGCAAAATGACAACCAATAGCAACACACAAAAGTAGTAGGAAAAGAAAGCACAGTGACGTGTACACATATGTATGCAACTGTCCATATCATAACTTTCCCTATAAAGTACAGACCAAATTTTTCACATGATGGTTTAGGCATTCCATTCACAGTCAGTCTTATGAAATTAGTGAGGCCCTATCAAATTTTAATCTTAAAAACCTAATGTTTAACTTCTAACCAGTCACTTTAGAAGACAAAACTTAAAACAGTTTGAAATATAATTTTTTGAAGAAAAGACTGTCCTTCAAAACTATCCATAGAACCAGTTGTTGGGTAGGAGGAAATGAGCAATGATATGCTCTTCTTGCTTAATCTATGAAAAAGGTATAAAGAAAATAAAACATCCTTTGCAAGGTGTTAAGAGACTCGCCAAGGAAATTGCTAATCTCGGAGCAGAAAGCTCCGGTTAAGTCAGGTGAGGAAGTTCTAAAGATCTACCTACAGTAGTGCACCCATATTCAACAGTCCTGAACTATGCGTTTAAAAATGCATAAGGGGTACATTTTACGTTAAGCACTGCCAACATAATAAGTTTTTAAAAACTTAGGCAAGGCAATTCGATAAGATTATAAGAGGAAACCCCATCACGTGGGTGCCGTGCTCCCTGGACTACAGCCCTTGATGAATTTGTTGCCTCCTGCATGCTCCTTACCTTTCAGTGACACCCAGTAGTGCTTCCACTTCCTCCGGGTGGCCGATTCCACCTTCTTGTTCTTCTTGTGCACCAGGAAGTTCTTGACGGCCAGCGCGCCGGCCTTCCGCACGGTGCCCTGCGCGGCGGTCAGCAAGATGTCCGACTGGCCAGGCGAGCTCAGGGTGCCACTGCTCTGCTCGTCGCTGTGCGCCGAGCCCGCCTCCTCCAGGCTTTCGCTGTTGGTGCTCATCTCCAGCTCCCGCCGGAAGTTCTCGTACACCCCCTGGCGAGCCGCATCCCCAGTGGAGCTGCTGCCACTGTCACTGCCCACAAAGGCCCGGCCGGTGGGGGGCGAGTAGCTGGAGTTTGTGGCATTTGAGCGCCGGGACAGGAGGTCCGTGTCGGTGGCGGCCCCTTCAATCCCACTGTCTGCAAACTCACTGCCTTCGCCCGCATTAACATCCTTGGGGGCCAAAACGGAGAGAGAAGACATGCATTACGCAGAGCAAGAAGCCAGGAACTCCCGAGGCCCAGCCAGGGGCCCTGAGCCGCAGGAGACCCGCAGGGCAGAGCCTGCCTCACTCCTCCAGGGCCAGCCGCTCCTCAGCCCAGCACACGACAGAGCACAGGAGACCTTCAGCCACCCAGCGTGAGCAAACGACTTAAGGTTGAAGAAATATAAAAGAAGCAGGGAACATTCAAAGAGGGAGGGTATCATTTGTCTGACTCAGATAATTAGCTAACTAGCAAATCAGCTATTGAGATTCCACCATCACCGCAGTGAGCGCTCACCCCTACCCGGCTCCTCCTCAGCAGGCCTTGAGCTCCAGAAAATTCTGCAGACAGATTAGTTAGCTGTTCTACAGGTAGGAGGTGGCCATGCATAACTAGGCCTTTACACCTGATAACTACTTTAAAAAAAAATTAAATGAAAGTCTTGCTTAGGAGCCTCTTTTATAAGGAGGTGACTAAACAGATAGTAGTGCACAACCTCGCCCACTCACCCAGCAGGGTCCCATATCCCAGGAGCAGGCAAGAGTCCTCATGCCCTAATCAGCTTCACTTCTCAAAAAACAGTCTCTCCCTTGGCATTGTGCTAAATCAGTCTGTGGGGCCCACAGCTCCTACGCCTGCTCTCCAATTACCTTGCCCTTTCAAAGCTGGGATGCCTTTAAGAGCCTGGAGCCAGTGACTCGCTGCCCCTGGGCCAAGAGACAGCTTGGGGGCAACTGCCAAGATGCTGGGGCATTGATATCTAGTTTAAAATATGGAGATCTTCCAGAGCTGCCCCAGCTCTGGAACGGAAATGCCGTTTGACATTTCCGGGACAGACAAGTCTGTTGTTAAATCAGAATCATAATTGCTGGAAAGCATGGCAGGCATTTCCATAAACAATAATTAAATAATGGTAGCAATCAAAGGGAGGATAATGACGGCTGTATCAGAATGAGACAGCTCTACCGCCTTATGCATAAAGGACACTGAATTTTCTCTAAAGAAAAGAGCAATGTGTTTGATACAGAAAAGATGATCAGGTAGGATATGGCACCAAGGCTTCAAGGTTATTTTGTTTGTTTGTTTGTTTGTTTGTTTGTTTTTTGGTCTTTACCCCCCAAAACAACTATGGTCCAAACATGTGAAAAACTAACAACATACTCTACATGCCATAAAAATGAAGGCTTTGGGCCCAAATCTTCAATGAGAGGCATGGAGAATCCTGAGCCATGCCACACAAATTAATACTGTCCCATGGAAGGCCCAGAAGATGCCTTGCCCACATCTCCTCCACGACTCTCACTTAGTCAAGTCCAGAAGTGGGCAGCTAAATCTGTAGATGGAAACCAGGGCGAGGTGGTGGAATGGCAGCAAGATGTCACTGGGCAAGATCCTGAAGCTGACGTCCATTTCTGAAGGAGTTTAGAGACCTCGGGAGTAAGCCTGACTGAAGGGGACAAGGAAACCACAGGGACAGCTCAGATACAGAGCTCTGTGCCACAGTTTAGATACAGTCTGCAATCTATCTGGGAAGCTCAGTCCCTAACACAGCACAATGGAAAGGGGGCGAGTGACCCTTAGGGGTAGAGCTTCGTGGAAACTTACTAAGTTATTGAGGGTAGCACTCCTGGGAAGGACTGATGCTGGAAGGAATGAGCCTAATGCCTGAATCCTTCTAGCATCCTGCCTCTCTGTGTGACTTGTCCTTCCCATACACATTCCCACAGAGATGCTAAGAGGCAGAAGGCCTGGTGATAGCCAGCAGATGACAGTGCTACACTCTTGTATCACCCAAACTGTGAGCTAAATGAATGTCTTTCCTTTATAGATTAACCAACCTCAAATACTTTGTAGCAACAGAGCAAAATGGGGTAATCCATCCAGTAATTACTGATCCCACTGCTTTCTTATCCGCTCTTCTACCCATTAATAACAATAAATGGTCATGATGAATCCAAATGTAGTTGGTAAAAATCCTCTACATAAACAGAAAAACACTGCTATCAACCCACATTTCTCTCTCGTGAGGACATGGACCATATGCTTCCTGGCTGATATGAGACAATAAGATCTGACAACCGTTGGCTGCAGACTGCCATGAATCACGGAAGAGAGAAGAGTTTGTGAGTTTCACGTATATTGGTCTTTGTATGCACCATCTGCTAATAAAGGCATGGCTTATGGTAAGGGATCAGCTACAACTGCTCTCCTCTAAGGGCCAAAGAGATGCAGTGCTTACGATGCTTCTGTACAAGACACAGAGACATAAGCTAAATAGGTACTGTCCCTGGTGCACAGGAAGAAACGCTACCTCCAAGGAGATAAGTGACCCCACGTGTCCTATGAGCATCTGAGTTCCAAAACAGGAAGGAACTTTGAAAAGCCATCTCTTTGTCTAACAGATAAGAAGATAGAGACTCATAAGTTACAAGGCTGGCTAGTGGCTGATGGCAAGTTGCAACTTGTGCTTCTGAGCACCTTTCTCCCTATTTCAAGGTGGCCCAATGGCTCACCCCCTGGCAACACATGACAAGAGTTTTGTCTAAATGTCAACTCTCTGGCTTCCTACCTTGTTTATCAACAATGCCTTCCAGTTTTTCCAAGAAAAAGAAATTGAGTGATGATTCACCTATTTGCCTTGACTTGCCCACCCAAAAGCTAACCCCTGAAAAAGTAGAGAATAGAAAGGAAAAAGTACACAGAGGATGAGGAAAGAGAGCCAACAGGCCAACTCTCAAGAACATGTCCCTCCAGTTCGCAGCAGTCCTCCTCACCCCTTCACAGAATGCCACATAAAACAGGAGTTAAGGCCTCTATGGACACTCACCTACGTGTCCAAGCTGAACATCTGCTCATGCCAAATGGATTCTGGAACCTCACAATGACCCAGGCAGTGCATGTTTCACTCTGAGACAGCCATCAACTCAGCGAAGAAGTGGCTCTTCCATGTAAGGGGCCAGATTGCTTCCGCTGAATGTGCATGCTATTCAGTATAAGTGCTGGGCGATGCTCCTGAGTCTGTCACCCAAGATGGCTCCACCCAGTCTCTAGAAGTGGTTGACCTGGCTCAGTAGTACACATTCCCCCAACTGGTATGTGACCCCAGCCCACTGGATGCTCACTGCCCTGCCTCAGCCACCATGTAGTCATGATGTTTGGGATGTCCCAAATACCTAGAAGCTCAGTCTCTGGCGTCATGGCCAGTGATACACTACTCAATACTATTGTTCCTTTCCCGCACTTCCATACCAACTGTCTTATGGGCATCTTTTCCCCCACCTCAAAAACCAAGGCATCTCAGAAACTGAGAAACCTGACTCTTTCCACATTGAGAAGAATGGTAAACCTCCCAGCTCTTTCTAATAACAAGTAGTACTGGTACCAAAAGAGTAACCCTGTGGGCCAGACATCCAGGAAGTTCTGCCGTCTTTGAAGCAAATGCAAAATACGTTCTCTCTTACCTAACTACATGTCTTGGACTTGCCGAGTCCTTAGCCAAGTCCTATATTTCAACCTGAAAGTCAGGATATGGTGTAGAGTACTTGTGCTGCACATATGAGGCCCTGGGTTTAAGCACTGCACAAATAAATAAAGTAGGATACAAATAAATAAACAATAAAGGTAAAATAATGTGTCCAGAAGATAGTTCAGTGGTATAAGCACCTGCTTGGCAAGGGAAAGGACCTGGGTTTGATCCATGACATGTAGCAATGGAACCTGGGTGTGCTATGCCAGCCACTGAAATGGGGCATGGTGGCATATGTCTATAATCCCAGCACTGGGGAGGCTGACACAGGAGGATCCAAGCTGTATAGTAAGACCCTGTACCAAATAAATATTATTTTAAAAAGTAAAATAAGTCAGACAGGGTCGAGGGAAATAGTAAGACAATAGCCAAAGAGGAGAACAAATTCTAGCGTGGTACATGATTCAGTAGACACTTGCAGAAAAATCAACTTTCCTGTTAGGGACTCTCCACTGAAGAGGCTTCCAATTCTGAACAACATTCAAGGGATTAGGCGATTCTTAAACCCTCCAGGACAAATCCTCCTAAACCCAATTTTCAGAGCACTCACCAGTTTCCATCCCATTGACAACTTCCCAGATGAATATATGTACTTCCCTCCTGGGCACAGAAATGGCCAGCTGGAGCCCTAAATACACAACAGCTGCTGGACAAGAGGTTTCTCAGTGCCCAAATGTGCTCCAGTAGGGAGAGGCAAGACCAGAGCCTGCTACCAAAGCCTGCTGTCACAGTCCTAAAGACTGGAGGGTCTCACCCCTGTGCATGAATATGGCCCAATGATGCACTATAGTAAAGGCTCCAGTTGTTTTCACAGGAGACCTGCATATACTCTGAGGAACAGGTGTGCTGGGTTGATAGGCAGGCACAATTTCAAGAAGGTAATTAGCTATAAAGTGCATGAGCCCTGAGACAACCTAGAGACCAGCAGAACCAATTGACTACTTGTAAGTTTTAAGTCAAAGGCAATTAGAAGCTGTTTTTCTTGGTCAACCTTAATTTCCCTAATGGGTCCAGCTTAGCTTGGATATACCTGTGTAGAGATGTTAACTATAATATAACAGAACTCACTGTATTTCAGTGGGGTAAGGGATCCCCAAATTATAGAATCCTAGAGTTAGAATGATATATGCCTCATTAAATCCTAAGATATTCTCCCTCTGGTTTTCTCACCCTCTACACCAACCTCTATTTCATTTTCCTCATCTGAAAAATGAAGAGAGGAACAGTGTCTGCTTAGTAAGCCACTTTATAAGACAATGTGTGGAAGCTGGGGAGAAAGCTCAGTGGGATACACTCCTGCCTGGCACAGGCAAGGACTGGAGTTCGATGTGGGGTGGAGATTTAGCCCAGTGTTGGAAGGAATGCATGCCTACAAGCAAGAAGTCCTGGATTTGAGCTTCAGCATATATATCTATGCTGAGTTAATCCAGGCAAAGTGTCTAGGCTTGTGCTCAGCACTTAGTATCAGCTCAAAAATGTGAACTATAATCACGGTCATCTCTGTCTGCAGCCTGATTCACATCTCAGCCCAGGAAGAAAGGGCTCTGCCTATTCTCAGCTACTGGCTTCTGGTTCTAACAAGGAAGTAGGATTGTTTCTGATAAACTTGAGGAAAATAAAAAGCAAATAGCCATGGGCCTAGTATTGCTGAGTTTTGTAGCTATTTTTACATACACTAAACTAAAAGAATGGTAACACCATCTTCACTGTGAATTAATGGACGTTGCTGCTAATAATGGTCATTCCTGATTCTCTACAAATGGAAAACGTTCCCTTTGTCTCCCCTTTCTTAAGGCAAAATCTTCATAGCTTTTTATGTTTCCAACACCAACTCCTTCTCCACTAATGATTCCCACTGGGAGTGACTCATGCTTTCTCTCAAAACAACCACTGGAACTGAAATTCCTATTGTTACTAAAAAGGGATTGTGAAGTCAGTTGGCAAGTGCTTGAACTTCAGGTAATTCCTGATTGGAGAGGACTTTATGTCCAAGTTAAATGAATCCCCTTTCCTTTATCTGCCTGTCTATGATTGTGCTTCCACCTTATGGCCATCCTTCCTCTACTCCCTGCCCCATAACATGTCACATACCCAGTGACTTTCTTCTAACTTAAGAGCCGTCTACCTGGTTCAGCAATTGGCTCTCCCCCCTCTCAAAACTTCCCTTCCACTAAGCCCCCTGCACTTCATTCCCAGAGGAGACTTCTAAGAGCCAGTGTGAAGAGCTCCACAAACTGTTGCTTAAGACCCCCTCCTGCTGACCAGTGCTAGCACTTGTGTGTTGGATGCCCTGACCACTAGTGCAACTACAGAGCTCTTTCCAGGACATACTCCCAACTTTGCTTGCTTCCAAGAATGCTTCTTTGCTCAGAGCTGGATGCCTTCTCTTTCCCTCCTCCAGTTGCCAATCCAACTTCTCTGAAGCATCCCCTATGACCCATCTCCAGCCCTATTTCCATCACACCAGGCTCCTTCTTTTCTGTCACATATTCAAGGCATCCTCAATAGTCCACTCCCTCCAAGTCTCTTCCCAACCCTGCCCAAGTCTTCCCTCTCATGAAGGCCCAGCCTGACCACATTATCTGAAATAACCACACCTCCCACCTGGCCACCTCACCACACTCTTCTTACATAGCAAGTGGTCCGTGTTCTTAGCATGCTCTCTGTTTTCTGCCATACAACCCCACCTCCCCACAACAAGCTCCGTGAGCTCAGGATCTTTCTCACTGACGTATCCCAAGTGCTAAGAATAGCACCTGGCACAGGGCAGGCACTTCAAAAATAATTGTTGAATGAACTAACTACTGCTCATTTTCCAGCACAATCTCAAAACAAGGAAAACAAGTTTCTCGTGGAAAATATTTTAGTTTGATTTAAAGGTTTAATCTTTGCCAAGCTCAGCTCACGCTTAACTAAAGTTGAGATGGCAAATTAGTCTTAGCTGTAAAGCTTAAATTTGCAACTCTCAAGCAGTCCAGTTTCATTATATCTTGTATAAATGCAAGCAGAATTCATTTAAATGTTTTTTTTTTCTTTTTAAAGCACAGAGAGTAAGAGAGATAAATCGGGGTACCTTATGGCCCAAGTAAGACACTGTCAATGGGTGGTCCAATACCTACTAGGCCAAAACAGCAAAGTAAAAAGCCTGTTAGCTGCTTCCTAAGATCCCCTAGTCCCTGGAGACCTTGTGCGACCTTCAAGCAGGCCAGCTCCAGGGCCTCCTTTACAGAGCCCCACATGCTAGCCCAGAAGGCTCCCCCTGCTCAACACCTGCCCTTCTTCCTCCCAATTACACTGTAAAACCATCACTTACATGGTTGCCACACACTGGAGTTCGGGGGCACAAACTCTTTTCCTCCTGTACTAAATTTAAAAAACATTACTTTCAAAAGCCTGAACTCTCCCCACCCCTATTAGCACAACTGAGTAGCTCTCAAGGTGTGAGCCAGGGGTCCCTAAGATATCTGCAGAGGTATCCCAAGCGCCTTCTTTTCCCATCTACAGTGCAACGGACAAATCTGGCTCCCACAGTCCAGCAAGCAGCATAAGGCAAGAGAGTGGTACAGAGCCTATATGGGGCTCCAACATCTTAGGGTAAGCCAGGAATCTCAGAGATCCACAAAAATCCAAACCAATGCCTCTCACCTGGATTTATTCTTTAGTCTTGGAAAAGTTGTTTAAATCTTAAAAGAAAAAGACTTATTATGAACACGTAATTAGTATACTCCTGTTAAAATTAATTAGTAAGCCTCTTTTTTAGGTTTTTTACTTCAATTACTAAAATGATAAATATTTATAGCTATACCCCATATCAACAGAAGCCCTCAGAGTCCAAAATTCTCTTTAAGACTAAGAAGGGGTTTGAGAAATGCTGACATAAGCCATCTCTCAATTGCCTACCCACCCTCCCTCTTCCCCCCAAAAAAGATCTTGGCAAAGAAGACAGATATTCCTGTTGAAAATAGATGGACTCATTCTCAAAATAAGTAACTCGTTGCTTAATTTACTTGCCAGAAAAAGAAAAATAAAGTGGCAGTGGGCGGGGGGAGCAGCAAACAGAAAGAGGGAAAGGAAGAGCAGGGCTATTTAAAAATAAATTTACTTGAAAATACTTTGTTGCATGAAGAGATAAGGTGAGGCTCTTGGGCAGAAACCTCTAGAAGAGGACATGTGGACGCTGAAGTGATCCACAGAAGGGTGGTCTGTGTGTTTATCCACAGAAAAGGTCCAAATTTTTCAACTGCTTCTCAAAGGAGTCTGAGAGATAAGAGGAAGAATTGGTGCCAATTTTCATCTCAGGAAACAAACTTATTTCTGAGCCATTTGAGCTAAGTTGTCAAACAATTTTTTTTAAAAAAATCAATGCAACTTTTCTAGGAACTCAGAATTCTCCTCCAATCCCACTATGCTCTTTATTTACTTAGATCCCCAGCTCAGCCATTTGCTCAACCAAGAAAGCAGGGACAGGGACTGCTCCTCCTTTAGTTCTGCTGATCCTCTCACCCTCAGCCACTGTTTTTGGGTGATGGGACTGGGCGTACTGATTTCTTTTTCAGCCAACAAGTCCACTTGTTTGTTTCTATATCAAATTGAGGATTTTCCTCTTTAAAAATTCTAAGGATCCCAACAGGTACTGAGTGTAAGATATGCTCCAGAAGGAAGGGCAGCCATCTGGAGTCAGAAGACACTGAGATTCTGTCACCTTCAGTCTTTAGATGTCCTTGCCCCCACCAAAAAAAAAAAATCAAGAAGGTTGGCTAGACAGGTGACTTGAGAGGTTCCCTTAAGAGGCCGGCAACTCAAAATCAACCTTAAATGACCTCAGCATGAGGGCTCTGCCTCCACATAATCCTTCTCCATACAGTGAAATGCACAACTCCTGAGAAGGCGCAAGTGTGGGAAAGCGGTCGGTCAAACCCATAAACTCACTTGCCAGGGCCGCACCTCAGCCAAGAGCCCCTCTGCAGCTTTCCAGGGGGTGTAGCTCTGTCACAGATGCTCAGTACACAGCTTAGGACGCACTTTCACCTTCCAGGCAGATGAACAAAGCTCCCCTCACAGGTGCACACATGACTCCAAAATGTCACAGAGAGACTCAGAACACAGCCACAAGCTGGGGGCCATCGTGGTCACACTATCTAGTTCTCTCCAGAACTCTAAAACATTAAGCCAACCTTCAGCATCACAACTAGTGACCACTATTTACTGAACATTTGCTGTATGCAAGAGCCTGCAGCATGAGTTCTCCCTCATTCCCTCCTAAAACAGCCTCCTGTGAGAGGCACTGAGACCCAGGAAGACTCAGTGACCAAGAGAATGGTTTCAAACGAGAGAGCTCAGCCATTCTGACATTCTCACATTTCTATGACATCAGGCTGTCCCTCCTCTGTCTGTATCCAAAGAAACACACAGACTCAAGTTCAGGAGTCCAATTGGCAACCTACCACATGCTGTTGGAGAAATCACCAAAATATAAATTCTGCTTTGAACTGTATAAAACTCTATTCATTCTGAAATGAAAACTTGAATACACTGCGCTTGCACACATAAGCACACGCGCTCAAATATATCATTGAGCAAACAACTGTGCATCGGACCCTGTGGCACATATTAGCTGTCACTGTTTAAAACCTAATTGTGGGGCTGGCCTGATAGCTCAGCAGACTAAAGTGCCTGCTTAGGTAAAGCACAACAGTTCAGATTCAATCCCCACCATGCCATGCCAGCCCTGTGCACTGAGACAGCAATTGAGACTGGGTATGATGGTGCACGCTTATAATCCCAGCACTTGGGAGGCTGAAAACAGGAGGATCACTATGAGTCCAACCTACATAATGAGACCCCGTAGACCCTGTCCTAACTAAATACAGAAAAAAAAAAAAAAACCCAACCCTAATTGAACTCCAGCCCTTCACATTTCAGTAATACAGCCAAACACAGAATAAAAACAGGAAGAATGGCCAAAAGATCTTTCTTGATCATTTTCAAATCAAATGTTCAAATGAAATTGTTCACATTATCTTGGATAAAATGTTATTTTCTCCAGGCTGAGAGGCCATGCTCTGGGGATAATGTTCGCCAGGAACTTTTTTGGGGGAGAGTCCAGTTGTTGACAGGACCATTAGAGATTCAACTGCAGCACCAGGGCAGACAAGGAGACTGTAATGTCTAGGGTTCAAGTTTGCAGAAGAGGTCCCCCGGGTCAAAAACTTTTACTAAAGGAAAAAAAGAAAGAATTCTTTTCGAGGAAGCTTCCACACCCACTGTCTCTTAAAATACACTGTTTGGAACACAGTGGGCTCCAACTTAAGACTAGGAAATGTGGGTGGATGGATAGTGTTGTGCATAATTCTAGGGTTTGTTTCAAGTCATTAAAGATCTTCACTCAACAATAAAGTCAATACAAAAATAATACTTCCACACACTTCATAGACTCCATGGAAGGCTTGTAAGAACGGTGTCCTTTTAGACTCTAGTTCTAGTGACCCTGGAGAAGGCTGCCGTCATTCCACAATCGACAGGGAAGGATGCATAAGACAGGGTGACTTGCCCAAGGTCACCCAATGCAGAAGCAGATGAGCAAGGATGCAAATGCCCTTTTTAAGATTCCCAGCCCATTGCGCTTTGCATTACATTAAGCCACCACTTTATGAGACGCCACACTTAGATGATCTCACTTCCATATATTAACAATTTTAGAAGGCGACAGGCCAAAAAAATAGAAACTTCAAATAACAATTACACAGGACAGCTTCCTGTGGGGCCAGATCCAAAGGGAAAGACTGTCTTGCATTGCCCCTCTTCTAGGGGTGCCTGTGACAACAAAGCTCACACCCTTAGCCAGCTGGGGGAGGGCAAACAAGGGTCCAGCAATCCCCAGCATTAGGATCATGGGTACAGACAGCTGGCACAAAGCTGGGCACCACTCTTCAATCTCATGCACATCATATGCTAACTTAGTACTGTTTCAGGTAAAAGGCTTGACTCAAAGATGGTGCTCCAAGCCAGGCGTAGGGTGCATACCTGTAATCTCAGCACTGCAGGAGGCTGAGGCAGAAGGATCATGATTTGAACCCCAGCCTTGGCAACTTAATAAGACCCTGTCTCAAAAAATTAAAAAAGGGACTGGTAATGTAGCTCAGTCCAAAGGTCTTAAGTTTAATACTTAGTACGATTAAAATGGTATTTCATTTTTAACAGCTGTATCTATTTATACTTCTCCAACTCCAGGCCAGTCTACCTTCTCTGAATTAGTCCTGTGATGCCAATCAAATATCTCCAGTACAGTCTTTCAGAGCCTTCCTGGTGACCCTTTAACTACCTGTCAAAATATCAATGCAGAAGCAATACTTACAGGGTAGGCAAAGGGTCCACACCGACCTATCCTGTCATTTAGGTCTTAATCTCAATTCAGAAAAGAGATGTGTTAAAATTTAGTAGTGCATCTAAAAGTAAGCTTTACATTAACTTTCTTGGGCCACAAATTCAGTCTTTTTATTCGCCTCTTCTCAAGGACCAGGATTATGTCCAACTACTTTATGTGTACATACCCAAAATATACAGGTACCACTAATATTAATGAAAGCTAGAACAGGTAACAAATTCTCTCTCATTGGCCTCCTTCTGTGCACCAGGCACTGTGCTTCAAATGGTATTTCATTCCATTTTCTCAAAAAATCTTACTGTCATCCATACCTTAGGGACAGTGCTGGGGATGGAACTCAGGGCTTTGTACGGGCTAGGCAAGTGTAATCCAACCCTACTGCCTGGAATAACTTGGCAGTGAGCAATTAGCCCAAAGCCTCCCAGGTAGGAAGAGGTCAGGCCTGTGTGGCCCGGACCCCATCAGCAAAACTATCTTCAGGAAGAAATACAGGGGGCTTAATACAGATGTTCAGTTTTCCAGCTCCTCTAGTCCCTCCATTGGTCCACTCTGTCTGGATCTCTGTTCCACAGAAGTGGACCTGCCTGTGCCCATGTGACCTGCACTGGGGCAAGCCTGGGGAGCAGCACTCATCCTTGCTGGGAATGGTCAGAGTGCTAGCTTCCTCAGGTTGGCTGGGCATCCCGAGACCCATGTGCCCTTCCAAGGCAAATGTGAACAAAAGCACAAGCAACCAAGCGCCTTCCCAACCTCATCAGCAGCCAAAACCCTCTGACTTCGGCCATAGGGAAATAGAAAAGGAGCCAAGCATGCAGGACTGCTGGACTATCCGAATAGTGACCATCACAGCAAACTAAGCAAATGGGCTTTCCTTTCCTAAGACACTTTCTTACTCCTTTCAAAATGTGTTCACACCCACTCTCTCCTGTACCAGACCTCGACACTGGCCAATGGAATAGTGTTAGCCCCATCTCTCAGAGGAGCAAGCAGAAGCCAGGGCTCGCCCAAGGTCAAACAATCTGGCTGTTAAGTAGGGACTGGAACCCGCCCATGTCATTCCTTCCGCTACACCTCCCTCTGGAGACAGGGCTGGCCAGCATCACAAGGAACAGGAAATTGAAATGGCTCCTGGTAAGACAGTAAGCCTGCCAACCCCAAAGAGAGGCTGACAAGTGACCCGAGCCCACCCTGAATTAGAAACATCTCTGCAAACAAGCTGCCCATGAACCTCTTCCCACCTGCTGCAGTGAAGAAAGAAGCTCCAAGGGCCCGCAACCCACCATGCGTCTTTGTCCACAGAGGACCAAGTTAGGAAGGCTGCGCAAATCAGGGAGTTCTTGGAGAACTGTTTTTGCAGAGGCAGTTTCCAAGTATGAACTTATCAGCTCTGTTCCTATTCCTATCATGACACCCCTCCCCATTCACACGCATGCAGGCACACACACACACACACACACACACACATAGTCTCTCTCTCTCTCTCTCTCTCTCTCTCTCTCTCTCTCTCTCTCTCCCTTTATCCCCACCCCTTAACCACAAAACTATAAGAGGGAGGAAATACAAAGCCACACCAGTTGCAGCAAGCACCAGGCACGACCCAATTTAAAGATGGGAAATTTATAAAATCAAAAGAAAAAAAAACAAATCATGCATTTCCAGGGTCATGCACCACTTTCAAAATACTGAAACAGATTCCGATCACTTTACCTGAGTTGTTTTTGCTCTTCTCCCTTGCATGCTGTTGCTATGGCTAATTTGTGGGTTGCTGACACCTTCAGAAAGGCAGTGAGATTTCCTACAGGGAAGTGTGTTGTAATTACTGTACGGAGCGGTCTCTTCGGTAGCAGCTGGTGGCATTTTATGGTTTGCAAGCTCAGGAATATCAGACACCAAATTCCGACAGTAGCCTGAAAATTTGCTCCTTGGTCCCCCGTTTGCCGTCACCCCAGAGTTTTTCTGCGCGTACAAGTCACCCAGGGAATTGGCCCGCTGACAGGTGCTGAGCTGCCGAGGACTCGCCTGCGTTTCCATCCCCCGAACCTCTTCACTATCCTTCTCTTCCGCGGAACCCAAGATTTCTTCGTTGCTTGTTAAATGTTCTTGGCTCAGATCAGAGAGTGAGAATTCCAGGCTGTCCTCCCGCCAGATGTCTGCAGATTTGGAGCGTTTCTTCTTAAAGCTTGCTGTCTCCATGAAAGTGGGCCCATTGGATGTATAGGGATGCTGCCTCCTGCCTCCCTCTGCCAGATACGTAGCGTCATCCGCATACAGCCTGCTCTCCTCCGAGTCTGGCATGCTCTGCACAGAGGCTGCGGTGAGGACGATGCTGCTGTCCACGCTGGGAGTGACAGAAGCATCGGTGTAGGACACGGGTCTCAGGCCCATATCTACTCGATCCACCCAGATGGGGCTCCCGAAGTCCTCTAGAGCGCCTTCCTGGGCAAAAGGCTCCAAGCCGTTTTCGGCCAGCGACTGTGGGATGCTGGGTGTGCTGCTGGACCGCGTGCTCACTTCAGAGTTCCTGTGGATCGCCTTCCCCGAGGACGCGTGTCGCGTGCGTCGCGTCTTGTGCGACAGGCGCAGCGACCTCGACGTGTGCTTGCGCCCCAGGCTGGCATGTTTTTCTCCATAAAACTCATGGTCTATATTTTGACTTTCTGCGTTTCCCATGGTTTTATGGTCTGTAGCAAAGAGAGGAGGGGAAAAGGGGAGGATAATTGAGTCACTATTAGAAAGGCCTCAGTATTTTGGAGAGCGCGGAGCGTGCAGTGCGAGCTGAGCACACCTTGGGGTGGGCTGCGTAGCTGCCCACGTGACCGCCTCCCCAAGCCTGGCAGCTGCGGGGACTCTCGCTGGACGGCCCTTGAGAGTGAGCATCACCTGCCAGCACTGCCCCTGGAGATGTGGAATACGTGCGTGAATACGATCATTAGAGAATGAGACTTGTCCTTGCCCAGAGGGCACATGCCCAAGGGGAACTCCGGTGTCTGTACCGCCCACAACTCTGTTCACCTCAGCGTTCTCCTGAAGCGCTACAATTACTAATGTCTACTCCTATTTGTACACTGAACGTTCTATAAAGTACAAGCCAAGGTGCCCAACAAGCAGTACTTTTCTACTTGTACCATAAATATATATGACAAATTCACGTGCACTCGGTAATCTCCCTTTCCCCTTCTCTTCTAAGTTTTCTTTTTCTCTATTTGGACTCCATACTTCAATCAAAAATGAAAAACCTCTAGATGAAAGCCCAATCAACTTTTCCTAACAAATCAAAGTCAAAGGGGTTGGGAGGGGACGCTCTTGGTAGTCATTTCACTGGGCTCAGATAAGCTGGGCTTGGGAGGGCTTTTGGAGGGGTACAGAATGCGGGTGGGGTGGGGATGGGGAAACAAAACAAACCCTGCTCAGCAGCAGGCTAATGGGTTTCTTTCTGGGAGCCGATCCAGCCCTCAAACATTAATCCGGTACAGAGTGCCCTGCTAACAGAAATTCACATCATGGAACCACTAAGTGATTCAGCCTTTCAGGGCTATCTAGATTAATTCAAGCTCCGCCTTTATGTCTTCCTGTCTCTGACACTGACCTGATGACACAGTTCTGTTAGGCCCAGCAGACTAAGAGAAAACTCTTCAAAGCCTGACAACTCCGGCACTCCTCAGCCTCTTCTCCTTGATCCATGGGTCTATTTCATCTCTAACAGTACGCCCTTACGATAACACATAGGACAACAGGTGGAAAGCAAGATAGTCGCTGTGCAGAGCCCTGATCTGGTTCTCTTAACCACCTACATATTCATTCCGTATATATTTTCTGACCACCTACTGTATTCTAGAAGCCAGGCATGTAGCAGGGAACAAGACGTCTCCTCCCCCCACCCCCCTCTGGTGCAAATGGGATTCTAGCCTGGAACAGCAAGCAATAAACAAAGTCAAAGGTGCCATGAGGAGCCAGGAAACATTGTTGCTATGATCACTGCAAAGAAACCCACTGGAATATAATATATTATACTCCACGCTGGTCCAGGAATCACTCTACAACCTCACCTCCCACTCTAAAGCATCCCATAAGCTCACACCAAATACATCTTTACAGAATAAAATTTGTGGCCACAGGAAGGTAAAGGCTCCACTTAATGTTCCTGTGAGTTCAGAGGTAATTCATCCAGACACCAGATGTGAAGCTATTCTCGTCCTGGGATATTCCCTATGATGTCACATATCATAGGACTCTCAGAGGTAATTTTCCAAGAAAGGGGATCTCCCACTTAATAGCAGCAAGTATATTTGAAAACAGTATACTCATACTTCTCTGGCTAAGATCTTTAAGAAGCAAGTCCGTATCAGTAAGGGTGAGGAAATAAGATCAACTATCCAAGAAGGAGCAAGAAGGTCTTATTTCCTAAGACCAGTGCATGCTACAGTTTTTACAAGTAAAATAAATAAATATGCTTTTCAGTATCATTAAAGGCCAGAAAAAATTCTTACAGTTCATCCATTCATTTTTGGAGTGCTGGGGTTCAACCCTAGGGTCTTACACATGCTAAGCATGCACTTTAACACTGAGCAATACTGCCAGGCCACAGAGTTTTTGATTGTTTCTTTTTTTTTAGTATAAATTAAGAAGGCTACCCGTGTAGCTCAGGGTGGTGTCCTGAGCTATGTATACATATACAGTGAAATTTCATGTTTTCCTAATAAATAATAAAAGTGTGTAAACTGTATGTTTTGCCAATAAAGAATAAAAAAACTTATGTTAGTCATAGCCCCATGTTAAGAATCACGTAAGTTTAAATTCAAAATCAGAAAGAATTATGGTGAAATAAGTTCCCTGGAAGAAAAGGCAAAACTGTCACCTTAAATATGTTCAGATTTACCCTCTTCTGTCACACGTATCAAAAGTTTGCAAATATAAATCGACAGACATATTTTCAACAACAACTTTCTGGTTAGGTTTCTTTCTGCCAACAGAAAACTAATCAAGTTAAAAGCCTCAGGAAAGGTTTTGGAAAGGAAACGGCCCTAACCTTCAAGACTTACAGCACTCTGGGCATCTTGCTGATGGGTCTGTTATAGTAATAGCATTTTTAGTATCGAGATTCTTTTCAGGCAGCCAAGGTAGAAAAAGAACTACTTTTATCTCCAGAACTAGAATTTCGAGATGAATGCCAAATCTCCTAAATCCTATGAAGAACAGTTCTCAGGGGATGACCAAAGCAGAGGCAGCTTGAAGTTCAAAGCAAAGAAAATAAGAAAAATCCATTTTCTGGGGGCTGCTGAAACCCCCTTAATTGGAGAGCTTTTCCCAAAAAGTTAGGGGGCACCAAGAAGGTCCATGTTGGGTCAGTGAACACAGGTGTGGGGCTGAGGGGCCCTGAAAAGCTGAACTTGTGCACTGCGGATAGGACATGAACTTCTCTTTCCAGGAGGGCCCCTCACCAGGAAGGAGGGCGAGCCCCCAGGAAGCTGGTGAGCTGAAAACTCAAATCCTTCTCGTGAACAGATGGAATACGTCAGAAGCCTTCATTTCTTCCCATTCTATCCTGTTTACACCTTATGATTTATTTTGACTTCAAACAAACAAAACCTGGCTCACAGTTTTCATCTGCACAGGTCTTGGTCCTACAGTATGGAGGCAGCTTTGGGGCAGAAAGTGACTTGTGCAGATTCCTCTCCTTTTCTTAATTATCTCCACAAAGGCTAAACATATCCCACTCAGCGTAAGGACTTAATAGGTGTTCCTGTACTTCAGTAACAAAAGCAAAAGGTGACTTCATCACCACACAGTCATATAAGGGGGAAAATCTGCGGGGCAAGAAAGAGACTGAGGGCCAGAGAGAGAGCTCAGTGGCACAGCACCTGCCCAGCAAGTGTGAGGTCCTGAGTTCAATACCCAGTACCACAAAAACAAAAGAGAAGGGAAGGAAGGGAGGGAAGAGGTGGAATGGGGCAGGAAAGAAACAAAATAAACAGAAGGTACAAAAAAATGGCAGCCCAAATCCAAACATCCAAATTCTGAGCTACTGTTAGTGTTAATATGATGCCTAAATGGAAAATTCTATCTCTAATCTCATACAACAGGTTGTAATCAAAAACAGATACACTAAAAATATTGTATAAAATTACCGTTGTGCTAACTGAAGGTTTAACTAATGTGTAAAAGAGATATGAAACATAAAGTTCATGTTTAGAGTTGAATCCCATTCTCAAGATCTCTCATTATGTACATATGTTCTAAAATTTAAAAAAATATATCTGAAATTTAAAACACTTTGGTCTAAGTATTTGCCTAAAGGATACTCAGCCTGTATTAGATTTCAGGCCAGGAAATATGACCAACTTTAAACTTACTTATCTTAGTGGAGGTAAAAAGATGTGTCGTGAACACAGATCAGTTCTGACCAGTGTAACCATACTGTACTGCAAACATACTAACAGAAAAATTTTAAGATGTAGAAAGTAAACACATACACGCTTTAATCTCTTGTCTTCAGATTGTTTTTTGCAGCTCATCACAGGTCCTGCTTGCTCTTGCATTCAAAGGATAACTAGAGGTCGTGGGCAAAACTTTAGCACCAGAACAATTCTCAGGGCCCTGGGGAGATGGTTCAGTAGCATAGGCACTTACCTGGCAAGTGCAAGTTCAATCCCCAGTACCGCAAAAAAAAAAAAAATTCCCAGGAATTCAGTCTCAGTAAACTGCAAACTTCTTTCTTCCCCAGGATCTACACCTGGGCTCCCCTGCCTGCCTCAGGGCTCTGTTGGGCACTCCCTCTTCTGCCCAAACAGCTTCTTCTTTCTGGAAGCTATGGTACCAGCTCCTTCCCCTGAGTCAGGGGCCAGGTGTTGCCTGGGGAAGAGGCCTTTCCTGGCCTCTCTTTCTCTACAGTCACAACCCCCATGTTCTTTCCATCCCATTTAGCCCAACTGGAACACACAGGACTAAGCTTCAGGGGAATAGAGCATCTTACTTCCCTTAGTTCTGCTGTAGGCTTGGTGCAGGTGTTAAATTAGGGGGGGGGGGAACTGAATGAATGAATGAATGGCAAAACACAATAGAGAATGGGAAATTCCATCCAATCACAATTACATACAGGCAGAACATATTAGTCTTAATCATAGCCATTAACCACATCAGCCTCTCCTGTAGGTGTCTGAGAGCCAGCTTCCAATGTACTCTCTTGTCCCTGGGTTCCTCCTACCTGCAAACCTGGGTAAGTCCCTTGCACCAGCCAACTGGGTTGCAGATACTCCTGATCCACGAAGTGGGCTGAGGGATGCAGCTGGTACTCTACTATGCCCGCCCACCTCTGAAGCTCCTAAGGAAGCAGATAAGCATTTGGCTCCCGTCTCGCTCCACTTAATTCATGCCTACCATTTCTTCTACTGTGGGATGACCAAAAGCAAAATGTGGGTCGGCAGCCCAGGGTTTGCCTGTCCTCAGAAACATAATCAAAAGGATGACCTTACCACAAAGGTCAAACATCTTAGGAGCAACACGTTGCTTAACGTCACCAAGTAAAAACTTACATTGGCTTTGCATTTCCAACCACAAATCTCAAACAAGTTAAAATTACCAATAAGAGGATATAGCTTAGCAGCATAAGTACCTGCCTTTGGCAAGTGCAAGGTCCTAAGTTCAATTCCCAGTACAAAAAAAAAGAAAAAACTTAAAAAAAAAAAAAAAAAAATTTTAATAATGCTGAGTGTGGTAGCACTTGCCTATATTCCCAACACTCTGTGAGCCTCGAAGTGGAGATCAGAAGTTCAAGGCCAGTTCAAGACAATCTAGTGAAACCCTGTCTCAAAATAAGAAATAAAGGACTGAAAATGTAGTTCAGTGTGAAGGCTCTGGGTCCAACCCTTAGGAGCGTAACTAATCATAATATTAATAACAACAAAAACAACAATAATAATAACAAATACTATATATGATCATGATCTATTGTGACTATCGAGCCCATGGGTTATTTAATTTTCACAGTACTTTTTATTGCTATTTTCTTAAGTTTCTACACTAAACGAGTATTTTTTTTTTTTAAGGAGAAAAATACATGTGAACAGGTTTCAAGTGACTAACTTTTTTTTTTTAAAGTCAATGGAACTGAGGGTGTGGGCACCATGAAGACAGCTACGAGAAAACCCAAACAGATGGCCAGGAAAAGTTACCTACGACAAAGAGAATACTACGAGTTGGGATTTAATCACTCTCCTCTCCTCTCCCCTCCCGTGGCACTCGACATCAGCCCGCAGTCTGTCTGCGGCGAGGCCCTTGCACACAGAGACCCTCAGCCGCTTCTGTGTACCCCTTCCCATCTTATCGTAATCTTCCTGGGGCAGGTACCATGTCTCATCACTGACCTAATGGCAGGCATTGCCTAAGCTTTAGTCCTGAGGGAGCCTATTCACCACAGAGCCACCGCTGACCTTGAGGGTCAAATGTTCAAAATACAAATCATTAGATACTGCCATGTAGTCCAAGCTGATCCCATTCATATCATAGTCCAGTCAAAAGTTAACTGTCCTGGGAAAGTTAGTGTGGAACACATCCCTAAGACGTTTAGCGATGTGTACAAGTTATAATTATTAATTATATCGTTTTTCACTCCCCTGAGATATTTAAAAACCTATTAAAATAAATGTAATGATCACCTTTGGATGACTTAAAAACAGACCTCCGAAACTGCAGGGGGAAGGATGAAATGTATTTATTTCAAAGTTAAATTTGAAGCGAAAATCACAAGACAACAGATTGCAAATTTAAAATTAGATTCTAGTGGGAGGTCTTGGTTTCAAGCCTGTTTTTTCCCTCCAGGATGCCTCGCTTGAAGGGGGGGGGGGGAGCTAAGATTAAACTGAGAAAAAGTGCTGAAAGTTTTCACTGAATTGTTACAACCCGGGCAAACACTTTGGCCAAGTCACACACAATCCCTCTGACCCAAGAGACTAAACAAGAAAGTTTTGCAACAAATAAAACATGATCTTTCAGTTTAGAAAAGATTATTATTTTGACTAAGTTTTTTTTGTTTTGTTTTGTTTTGTTTTAAGATTATTCAAAGCAGAAACAAAATATATCATGGTTTTGAGCATGGATTTTGAAGCTTGTTTTACCTTTTTCAAATATAATCCAGTATAAAGACAGTGAAGCTTAGGAATAAAAGATGTTCAGGGAAATTCACACAGCGAGAAAATATTTCATAGGTACCTGCCTGGCCTTTTCATTTTGTTTTGTTTTAACATTAATGCTTCTGGGGGCCAGGGAGATAGCTCAATAGAATAAGCACTTCCCTGGCAAGTGCAAGGGCCTGAGTTCAATTCCCAGTTCCACAAAAGAAATTAATGCTTCTGAATTGTTAGATGGGTGTAACCCTAATCCAAAGAAGTGATTCCAGATTCTTGTTCCCACAAGCTACATACAACCCAGCAATTTTAAGCATAGTAAAATATATCTGTCTCCCAATCTTTGAAGGAAAGCCTCTAATTCCTGTTGTCACAAAGGCTCAAATTCACAAGTGCACACCTACCTTAAAAGGCAACAGTGGTCCCCAGCCCAAGTGCCAAGAGCCGTGTGGCATTTAGATGCTGAAGCTGAAAATGACGTCAGCACCTGCCTGGTGGGGTGGCCATCTCGGCCTCACCTGAGTCTGGGAGAAGGTGCCCGAAACCTGAAGGGGAGAGGAGCAGAGGGAAAGAAGAACACATTAAAAATGGTCAGCCAGAAGCAGAGACCCGAAGCCCATTTTTATCAACTTTCAGACACCAACTTTGCATGAAAAATTTTGCCCCCAAATCCAAGAATGTAATTATGTAGCGACAGGTGTAGGATGGCAGGTGTGGTCACACAAGTAAATACCAGTGCCTTTCCCCAACTAAGTCACTGTGCCATGTTCATCTACTGCAGTTGCCCTGGCTGTTTCCAGTGTCCTCTACAAATCTTCAAAGGTTCTCAACAAAGAGAAAAAGGAAACAAGGAAGTCTCCACTATTCTCAACAAGAGTGAAAGTTAGAGAAAAGACTAAGGCCAGGGAGATAGTTCAGTAGACTTAAGCACCTGCCTGGCAAAGTGCAAGGTCCTGAGTTTAAATCTCTGAGAGAGAGAGAGAGAGAGAGAGAGAGAGAGAGAGAGAGAGAGAGAGAATGACTAGAAGATAGCTATTTAAAAAAAAAAGCAGACTAACTTAAATCTACAGACTTTCTCCGAGTATGCATGTTTCCTTGAGATGGCAAACATCACATTTATAGATGAGAAATGTGTACAAGAAAGGATTTAGGTATAACACCGAAACTGTTGGCACAAAAAATAAACTGACCACAGCTCCAGGTCCATGCAGAGTTCATGGTCACCTGGTTTTTGTTTTCTCTTTTGTCTTTTTTTTTTTTTTAAAGTTCACATTTTTGCAGGTGAGGCTGCAAATACTAAGGCAGAAAGGCTTGAGGACTTCCATCCAGAGGCTTCTGCCTCGCTTGCACCTGCACTGGACACACCCCCGTGGGCTGCTCCCTGCTGCTACCCTTTCCAGTGGTTTCTGCCAGATAGAAAGCTGCAATGCCAAATCCTTGGGGCAGGAACATGGGCAGAACTGCCTCCTTGGTGGAAAGTAGCCACAAGATAGCGAATAAATACACACCACTCTCCAGACCAGTAAGTGAGCTTTCGGTGTTTGCTTGTCTCGGGATATGTGTAGTGTCACCACCAAGTCAGTGTGACTCACGCTTGCAGGGGAAGATGCCTGAGCCCTAGCACCACCCCATCGTTACCCCACAAGATTTGCCCTTTTGCCACTCACTCCTGTCTCGGGTCTGAATGTTCCATTGGCCTGGGCCTCCTTCTTCAACTGCTCCCTGCAAATTTCCAAATTTTCAAAGCAGTTTTTGAATTGCTTAGGAGCTGGCAGAAATTAATAAACAACAACCCATTGATATTGAAATGGACTCATTACGGTGCCAGCTGCCAATAATTTGCAAGGCTGGATTCTTGCTGGCAAAGAGGCCTGTGGGCGGCTGTCCTTCCACCTGCACTGTGGAGGCTGATAGTGCACTTTTTCTTCTTGAATGAAAGAAGGAATGAACACTGTATCTATCAGTTTAAAATTTTATTCTACCTATATTCTTCTAGTACTTGAACAAAAGAACTACATGAGCAGCAAGATCAAAGTTACAGGGTATTATTTATAAAACAATATTGAGCCAATGGATTTATCTTTTTTTTTCTAATTTTGATATAAAGAAAATTTTACTTATGACCCAGGCTATAACACTGATCCCTAAGAGAAGGGGGAATAGTAAAGAACTCCTCATTTATCCATTTGCATTCAACAGATATGAGAAGATCACAAGGTACCAACAAGTATTAATTTTGCTTATAGCAGATTAACACACCATGGTCATGTAGCGACGCCCAGGAGACTCCAGCCCATGAGCTCTCTGGGTTTTCTTTCAGAGTTGCAAAGAATTCAATGCTACCAAAAGGCACAGCTGTACCCAGCTCTAGGGTGGAACTTCTGAGTCTGGAGTCACACTTCACACACTGAGTCAATCTAGGTTTTGGAAGACAAATCTTTCCTTGCAGAATAATTCAGGGCAAACTCTGAATGCTAGTTGACCCTCTTCCAATGAGAATAATAATAATTCCTTAACCACTGAATTATACACACTAAATGAGATCATCTTTGTTACATAATTTGCTGCATGCACAATCCAAAATGAGCTTTATTAAATATTACTATTATTTCCACTGCAATTTAGCATCTGTAAAGCAAAGAGTGTGCTCTGTGGAATGCGCTAGCGATTGTTATCATTTAACATGACACTAATTCATTGAGACTGAGGGGAAGAGTGTGTGTGTGTGTGTGTCTGTGTGTCTGTGTGTCTGTGTGTCTGTGTGATTTGATTGAAATCCATCACTTTGAGCTTCTACAGACAACACAGGGATTGATTAGCTCTACTGGATGATGGGGTGCACTCAGTTTGCTAAGCTCCCACATACTTGACCAATACCAACAGAGCTTGAAGCACCAGTCTGTTTACATTACATTCTGATGACCCCAGAAGTAAATGCTGAATGGATCAAATGTTTCACTCTCTGATTCACATCAGCTTGGCGTCAATTTCCATGCCAGGTGTCGGGAGAAGTTATTACCAAACCAAAGTTCCAAAAATCTGAAAAATACACAGGGCTGAAAGTCTCACTGCTTCAGCCTTTAAAATGATTGAAGATGAAACTATGGCATGTGTCAGAAATATTGTGTCCGTGGAGTTTACTCTGTGGTTTTTCCTAAAAAGTCTGCTAGACTAGGATGTTCCCTTTCATGTTTGAAAACACTCAAAAAGAGCATTTGGCATTTTTAAAACCTTGGAAGTTCCAGGAATCAAAGTATATATTTAAAAAAAGCATTGTACTTGCCCTCAAAATACCACATTCAGTTACCTCACTCTACTACTTAGAAAATTAGGAGACTTTGGGCTAGAGAATTACCCATTCTGAATACCACTGAGGAGAAAAGGAGAATACAGTGCAATCTGCCTTAGCAACACCTACCCAAAGGGTGGCTACATTAATTCTTCTTTTATCTTTTTCTCAGTGTCAAAGAAGTTCCATAATTAGCAAATTAACGAGAATCAAGAATTTCCCTCTTTTCCTGAACCTAAAAGGAAGGTGTAGAGACAGAGGTCTTTGTTCAAAATTCTGAATATTATATAGATAATAAACACCAAAAGGATTTGGCTTTGCCTTGCTATTCATATTAGGATTCAAGCCAATATTAACAAGACATGATACAGATCGATGCATAAGTCTGGGATACTGTAAAACATTAAGCCACTTAAAAGTTAAAGTGGAAGAAAATATGCCAGTTCGACTTATTTCTTTCACTATTACTTTATCAAAGAAAAGACTCATAGTGACTTCCATGTATGTAATTTAAAGTAGAATAAAAGGCCAAACATGGTGGTGCATGCTGATGCCAGAGGATCACAAGCTCGAGCCCAGCCTGGGTACCCAGCAACTTTCTGAGACCCTGTCTCAAATTTTTGAAATTGAAAAAGTTTTAAAAGGGCTGCAGACATAGCTCAGTGTAAAACCACTGGGTTCAATCCCTTCACTCAAAAGAAAATAAGTAAAGAAAATTACTACTGGGGGAGAAAAAAGAAACACAAAGGTGAAAACAAAGTCAAGGCTTGGGGAAAAGGGGCAAAAAGGTAACAGTGTACCCTCTTGAGGTACACACCTAGCCCATTTGGTAATATCCAACTCAAACAGGGACATGGCAACCACAGAACTCACAGTGACCAAAGCAATTTGAAGGGCATACCTTTTCAGTATTAGGCCTTTCCACAGGTGACCCTCTAAGACATGATGAGCCAGGCTCTGATGGCTGTTATGGTTCAGCTCTGAAATGTCCCCCAAAAGTCTCATATGTTTGGGGGTGTGGCTCTGGGAAGGTGATTGCATCAACAGGGCTCAATACTCATCAATGCTGAATGTGCTGTGAGGAGAGGGCACTTGGTTGGACATAGCCCACTGAGGGTATGACCTGGGAGCAGTATTCTTATCCCAGCTCCTCTTTTCTCTCTCTGCTTCCTGGGCACTATTACTTCAGTAATTTTCTTCCACCATTCTCTCAGCCATTCCATTTCTGCCTTACAGACAACCAACCAGAGACTGAACCCTCAGAAACCACAAGCCAATAATAAACCCTTGGGCCAGCCAGCTAGCTCAGTGGATTAAAGCATCTGCTTAGGCAGATGCATGGACCAGGGTTTGATCCCCCAGCACCACATGCCATGCTGGCCCCACCCCCAGGGCACAATGAGATGGCAATTGAGACTGGGTGCGGTGACACAGGCCTATAATCCCAGCACTTGGGAGGCTGAAAACAGGAGGATCACTGTAAGTGCAATCTGTGTAGACCCTGTACTAAATACATAACAATAATAATAATAATAATAATAATAATAATAATAAACCTTTGCTCTTTTAAATTGCAAATGTTGAGTATCTTCTCCTTGCAAAATAACTAATGCATGGCCTACATGACAAATTTCATATGGATCTTTGTCTTGTTGTCACAACGGATTCCAAAAACTCACAATGTGGCAAAGGAGCTCAGACAGGCTGTTTCCTCCCCCAGAAGACTCTCCTGGAACTCTGCTTTCCCTTCCATATGCTGGCTCTTGACCAGGGGAGAGTGAGCTGGGGTGAAGCTCTCAGGCCCCAAACACACATAGCTGGCTTACACCACCAGACAACCACACCCCAGCTGGTATAAAGGTCAGTTCCACCAAGTGTGTACTTGTTTGGGTTTCGTAAGAGCTCAGACTGCCACCTGGACTTGTGCAGGGAGGAGAGATCCCTTCCCTCTCAGTTGAACCACAGGCAGATGAGCCTTGATAGGGGCTTCAGATTCCTGCTTGCACAGCATGAATGAAGTGATTTTAACCCCAACACTTTCTTAAGGCAGGTATAAACAGACACTCCAATGAGCCAAATAAGATCCTCAGAAGTTACCATACCTGTAGGCTGCCCTAGTTTTGAGCGATATAATATACCTAATATACCCAAATGCATCCCAAGGTAACTCAGCGAAGAATATATTCATAGAATCAATATTTTCAAGCAGAGTATAAGTTGGGAACCATCTACTAAAATAATACCTTTAATTTTAGAGCAGGGACTCTTTGGCAACACTTAACAAACAGGTTCAGCTGGGACAGACATTACCATATTTCTTAGGAGGAAAGTCAGTGTCTGGCAAAAGGAAGTAATATGTTCTTCCGCAACCCGGGGAGAGCTACCATTTATGGAAAGCTTACTATCTGGTTTACACTGTGTTGATGGCTTTAGGCCAAAATATTCTTCTACGTTTCCCCTAAGTTCTTGGTGTGTATCATCTTGCAACTACACTGAGACATCTAACTGGTAACTGCCAAAACACTGCAAAATCGCATCACTTTCTGCGAAGCTTCCCACTAGTATCATCTGAGAGAATTTGGAAATCACCAGTCCCCAAAGACTCTGCTCCACAGCTGGCCACCAAATCTCCCACACTTCCATACCACCTAATGCTATGCATGGCTCTGAGGAGGTCTCTGTTTGCTGAAACAGATTTAATAAGCTTTTTAGGACACACCATGAGAATCATATGATTTCTCAAAAACTCCAGGCAGCACCATTCCCAATGCTTAAAAGCTGTGAAAACACAAAACACTTAAGAGGTCCACCCAGTATTCGAAGAGCAGTAACCATGTGAGGCCAGGGCATAGCTTTGGGCTCTTGGTCCTACGCTGTCCACTACAAATTTGAATCCCATCAAAAAAGGCACACCCATGTTACTGTGTCAAGAGAGTGGAGCACGGGACCCCAAAAGAAAATAGGAAATGGGGCTGAATGTAATTCACTTCTAATGTTGAACTCTGTCCTGGACAACTTCACCCATTTATAACTTCATTTATAGGGCATTCCCAATGACCAAACTAGATTATCTGGGTAGGAGAGGATGGTATTCTTTGAAATATCCTTCCATGTCCCCTGTGAAACATAACAGAGCATAATCCTTAAAGTGCATATCAGAATAATCTTCTCAAGACAGCATCAGCACCTTAGTTTAAGAGAGATTTCAAATATAATTACTTTGCTCAACAACTTATTACCTAAAACTCAGGCACCCAATTCTATACCTTTAACAGACTCTGTCCTGTTCCCACGGAGGCCAGGGGAGCTTTGCCTTGCACAGGGAGAACCCACATCTCCTGGGATGTGCGGCAGGGTGCTGGTGGGTGCAGCATACTCCTCCATCGCTGCAACACTGAAGATTCAGGGCAGGGCTGTGGCTCTGTTTCTCTCTGGTTTTCCAAGTCTCGTGTTCAGTCAGCATGGAAATGGGAGTCTTCCCTTGAAAGGGTGAGGCTGAAAGGATGGGTTGAGGCTAGGCCTGCACCCCAAAGGAATCTAAGCTCCTGTGCACAGTGGGAACATGGGTTGGGAGTTATTGTGGGAGTTACACAGTCACACACAGCTATTGTCCCCACCTGAGTAGTGTAGAAGAGATGCTGGAGCCCTGATGCAAGCAGTCAAGTCCAGGAGGTGTCCTGAACTGGAGACTAGAAGGTGGGGTCACCAGGACTACATGAGGAAGGAAGGAGGGAAAAGGAGGTGACAGAAGGTTCTCCTAATTGGGCAAATGAAAAATCAGGTGACAATAACACCTTCCACTCTGGAGTCTCATAGAGCTGTATCATCATTATCCATGAAAGCAGAAATATCCTTATAGTAATATTACTGGATATTTAATGACCAACTCACAAACAGTCTTAAATGAAAGGGGTTGGAACACACTAATAAAATTAAAATGAAAACTGCTCCAATTTCTAGGGTTACCTTGAAGGAAATTAATAATACTAAGTACTCTGACGCCCTTTTCTCTGTCTTAAGCTTTGTACATACACACCCTTGTACACATAGACACTTTCTTCAGAAGTTACACTGTGGCACGCACCCAACTTCCACACGCATCTACACGCATCCCGCCTTGGAAACAGTTATTATTCTGGAGTGTTAGAAAGTTGGAGTATTTTTTTTAGAGAAAACACATTTCAAAATAATAAAAAGAGGTCCCTATTATATTCTGCATTTCATAATTTTAATTTTTTTCTTTTTCTCCCAGAACTGCAAGCAATATTTGAATGATGTTATTGCTTTACTTTAAGCCAAACTCAGTGGTAACCAATATTTAGTCAATTAAAAATGCTTTTTTTGAAAGAAGAATAAAACATAGCCTCCTCCTTCGTGTAGGCTATTATAACAAACTATCTTAGACTAAATGGTTTGCAATCAGCAGCCATGTGCTGCTCACAGAGTGGACACTAAGAAGTCCAGGATCAGCATGTGGACAGATTCAGCGTCCATTAAGACCCATCCCTTGCAGAGGGTGGCTCCCAGCCTTGTCTTTACCTGGTGCAAGGGACACATAGGCTCCCATGGCCTCTTTGAAGAGGCTGCTATCTCACTGAAGAGGATAGAACTCAAGACCTAACCACTACCCCACTTACCATCATCATCGTGCTCCAACATATGAGCGTGCCTGGGACCCAGCACTGACACCACCATGCCTCCCACAGAGCTTAGAGAGGAGACCCAAAAAAAACCTCATTGGAAGGTGCTGAGGACTGAATGTTGAGATAGTGCAACCATTCCACTGCACAATCAAAGAGTCAAACAGAAAACCAACAAAATAAAAACAGGAACAGAACACCCCTCTAACCTGTGAGAGGCCAGAAATCTTAAGACATTAGCTCAACCACATCTTTTACAGACCAAACCAATATCTATCCTAATAAAATGCATTCAACATCAGCAATAACTTAATATAAAAAAAAAGAAAGTGATGTCTCTGGTTTAGAATTGTAAAGTTAGACAAATCAGTTCAGCCTCCAGAACTGTCTGGACTTACAGGGCATCCACTGTTCCCCAACTCCCTCCTTGCGCTTGATCATCCTATTCAAGTAAGACTGTCGATAGCAAGTAATGTTCCAAGCTGCACAAACCATAGTGAGATGCATCTGGAGCACGTACATAGGTGCGCATGAGCGCCACTTCAAACCAGTGTGGTAGTTAAGGACAGCAGTGTAAGACAGGAAATTGAGGAGCCAGTGGCCATGCAGATCTCCACCAGGCAAATCTTGAGCTAGTCTCTGCTTAAGTCAGTAGACAGGCCAGCAAAGGCCAGTGGGGAGCCTGGAGCATGGAAGGACAGAGGCAGAAGGTAAGAAAGGAAAGGATGGGACATGAGTCCCAAGTCACTTAGTCCAACTTTCCCACTGTCCTTGCTCTTTAAAGTTAAGAGAATGGTCTGGAAGTTTCTATGCTTTCTATACCTGAAAAGAAATCTGTCTTTTTCTGACTGATGCACATTAAAATCCATAAGCATCATAATAGTAAGTATCATAAGATTTTTCTCTGCTGAGATTTCCTTCCCAGCAAATAAGTGATTTGGTGAAGGCAAACATCCCACCAAATAGAACCTCAGAAAAACAAAACGAAGGGCAACAAAGTCTCACTTTACAAATCTGGTGCAGGATCTTCTTGATTGAATGCTGACTAACATTCATCCTAGCCAAATTACAAAGTGGGAGAGAATAAAAAGCACATGAGTTAGTTGCAAACTGATTTTTGGGGGGGAGGGAGACACCAAACAGAGTACAAATGTGGGTTCCTGAAGTCATGGAGGATAATCAGCCTCTTCACTACAAAGGCAACTCCTGGGGAGTCACTGGAATGTTTGAAACAGTGATACATCAAAGTCTGGCTGCAGAAAACCAATACATAAAATTACAAAGCAAATCTGTTTCTTGTACAAGAGCAACTGGCTCAAAAAGCTTGACAGTCACTGCCAAGTAATATCTATGGGACCACACACGAAACAAGTAAAGCAGCGATCAGGCTTGCCTCGTAAGAATTAGCAAGTACTCTCCTGTCCAGAGTGCTAATACGCACAAGGCTGATAGACGAACTCACCAATGAAGCGCTCCTCCTCATGCCCACCCTAGGAAGTATCAGTGTGTGCCCCTGCTTCTTGATTTCATTAATAAATCACATATATGAATTTATTAAATGTGTATCCAAAGAATAATGCACATTGCAGCTTTCTATGTATGTTCAAAAACATAATTTATCTGAACCAAGTCGAAGTTCATAGAACTTTAAAAGGGAATAAAAACATAAATTCTGAAATTTCCTTGCATACTCTCTATTTAAATCATCTTGCCCAGGAATTCAACAAGGAAAACCACCATATCTAGGCAATAGGAGACTGATCTAACTCCCAAGAAAAAAAAATGAGAAGACTGAAAAACTCAGGTTGGGCAGGAGGAAAAAAAAAAAAAAGAGGAGAAGAGAGGTCATGATGCTGAAAAATATCCCAAAATCTGTTGCTAATATCTGTTTGTGGCTTTTTTTGATTTTTACAAAAAAAGTCTCAGTTCCTCATCTGCACTCTCATGAGGAAGCAGCACGGGGGTTCACATCTCCCTGAAACTTGAGCAACAGCGCCTTTGAGGAGCTGTGTGCTGAAAGCCGCAGGCTGCTCTGACATCTTCTGCTGAGAGCCCCCACCCTCACTAGGGACCATTAAAATGTGTTTTTGCAGTGCAGACCGTAATAAATATCCTTTCTCCAGTAGTTAATAAAACAAGGCCACATGCAGAAAAAGAAAACAGACAAAGGACTCATCCTCGCCCAGCACATAACACATGATTGGCAAGAGGCAGCAAGTAGGAAATAAGGTTCCAACCGTGACTGCACCTTATACTGTGACTAATCTCAGACACAATCAGGAAAAGTAGTTAAGAGATTTCTAATATATAGTCTGGAAAAAACAAAGTAAGCAATGAAAAAAACTTTTTTTTTTTAAAAGAGGCACTTTCAAAGAAATAATTTTCATTAAAACTGTGATCTTCATAGATTGTGGGGAGTGGGGCATTTTATCTTCCAGAAAGAATTCTGTCTCTGGCTAGCTTCCAATTCAGATGGACGAATTCTCATTAGGTTCACATGACCATCCGCTGGCATCTGATCCTACTGACTTGTACCCCCCCCCTTCCAAAAAGTACTCCCTTCTCTTATCTTCTGTGCTTTTCCTCAGGTTCTGTCTACAATACAAAAGTTTTTCTTTCTCTCTTTTATAGCTTCTCTCAGACCCTTATCTACCTAAATCTCTGTCTTCAATACAAATTCTTCTTTCCAGACTCCTGCTGGACAACCCCATGTGGCTATCCATTGATAGTTCTGACTTCCATTCAGAGTCAAAAACCTAAGGGGCTGGGAAGATGGCTCAGTGGAATAAGCACTTCCATGGCAGGAAGGACCATAGCTTCTTACTACCAGAGTGTCCAATTAAACATACCTCCTTCTGCCATCACTCCCATAGATGGGAGGTACTACTGCAGTTGGGTAAACAACTGGACACCATAACCTACACAAGTTTACAGGTAAAATGAACTATCACCCCTCTCCAACATTTTTTTTCTACAGTAACTAAATAATACCATTAATATTAGCCAAACAAAGAAATAGTAAAATTTATTTCTCCACGGTGGAATATCCAACATGGACTCCCCTGGCCCACCAATCCACTTGTTTTGCACTCCCAAGGGAGAGCCATTTGGGGTGTTCCAGACAGTAACAAGCTCCACGACACAGAGGTTGTGGCTTCCGGCATATCATATTTGTCATATATTGCTAGACAAGTGCATCCATCCAGAGCCTGTATCTCTTGGTAGCCAACATCATCAATCACTAAGAGTTAGGATTCTATTACTTCAACATGGAAAATAATGTCAAAAATACATCTGTACACAGGAAAACATGAACACACACAGACAATGCAATCAATTATAACTCAGCTTCTGGTTCTTTAGCTCTTCTCCTTACCCTGCCTATGACACACATGTAAATCATGGAGGTCCAGGGTACATAAGCTTCCCTATTACTTCTGCTCCAGTCTTGAAATCACCACTCTTCTACCTCTGAACCAAGAGTTCAAGCACACAGCAGGGTTGGGTGTGGGGTGTCCCAGCCAGTCCCCAGTTCCAGCACAGCTGGGCTTCAAGTTCAGCTTGAAAGCCCAGCAGTGGGAAGGAGGGTCGGCATGACTCTTCAACACCCTCCTACACCCTGCTCATGACTAATGCATCATGCTGGGAAAGCACTTCCTCCCAGCCAGTCAGAACTGACAAGTCCACATTTAAACCAAACCAGTTCTGAGAATGCTCAGGAGAGACTCAGCCCCTCCAAGACCCAAATACAACCATTTCTGAAAATATCCACCTAGAGAAAAAACAAGCTGAGAGTTTAGGTTTAGCAGTCCTTTCTAACGTTGCCTCCATGTGGAGCAGGGAGATGGAGTTTCAAAGGTCAAACCAAAGAATGTACACAGTAAGTCAGCAGCTCATATTCCTTTTTGAGTGCCAGAATAACTTGTGAAATTGGTGCAGGTCACTTCCTTTCTCTAGGGCTCCAGATTCTCTATCAGGAAAATACAGCACCTAGTAAGTGCTTTAAAACTGTTCCCTTTCCCAGAAGAAGGAGCTGTGGGTATGGTGTTGTGTTAGCCGTTTAGGAACACCTGACACAAGCAGTTTATAAAGAGGAAAGCTTTCCTTTGGGTCACAGTTCTGGGGGTTGCAGTCCTTGATTAGTCGTTCCTATTGCTTTTGGACACACACAGCATGGAATGAGCACACCATGAAGCAAAAGTGCTCATACTTCACGTGCAGAGAATAGAAAAGAGGGGAAGAAAAGAAGGCTGAGGGTCCCACTATCTCCCTGAAGAGGATGCCCGCATCAACCAGAAAACCTCCCGCTGGACTCCATCTCTTAAAGGCTGCATCACCTCTCAACACAACAGGAGCCAAGGACCAAGTCTTGACCATGTGGGTCTTTAAGGGAGACTCCAGATTGCTATGTAGAAGGGGGAAAGCATTGTGCATTTATACTCATTGTAGAGATTTATTTCTCCAGTGTGATTTTCCATTCAAAATAGCATCTATAAGGAGAAGGAGGGGATTAATCAAGTGTATTCACTAAATAGAGCTTGATGATCAAAATAACACCAGCCTTCTGCTTCTGCTGCTGCTTTGCTTGCACAAGCAGAGGGAAATGGAGACCGAACTACTGTTGGCACCAGGACACCAGCTCCCAAACCTCCTGTTCTGATCTGTTTCTCTTACTCTGTCCCCACACTCCCGAGAACAGCCTGCCATCTGTGCTGTACCACCCTGCCTGGCTTGGTTTTTCACAAAGGTAAATAAGGCCCTGACATCACTTTCCATCTAAAACAGTTCCTTCCATTATTGCTTCTAGACCTCACTCTCCACTCAGCTCCACCCAATTCAGGCTGCACACGGACTGAGCACTGGCTCTGTGGACGGCACGATGCAGGACTGCGCACAAGACGCTAGACAGCCTGGCCTCCTCCCTTTGCAGACTCTTATTTTGCATGTGAAATGTAAAATGTATTCAGCCTCCCAAAAATGTAATAGCAGGCCCAGTAAACTCAGAGTGCATGCTGTGCAAGAGCGAGGGATGCAGCCTAATGAAATATTTTATTCCCCAGAGTATGTTGTTACAACTAATAGTCCTTATAATTACACATGTGCCAACATCAGGGCAAAAATATGTATTTGACTATAATTTTTTAACCTACACTTTATGTTTACTCAGGAAGAAAATGATCATCTTGATGTCCTATTTAATCAATAATTAAAATACTACTAAAGTCCTTGGAAGAGAGAACACTTTTTAATTATGTGGGTTGATAATGGACCTTGAAATCATTTTCCCATAAAATCAGGGTCTACAGGAGAACACTCATTCAAAAAATACAATCAAAAGGTCTCTTCAAATTTCCCGCTATCTAATCTTGTAGTGGATGATGCCACCCTGAAGTGACAAAGGCTTTGCCCCTCTAGCAGGGGATACCATTTTAAGACAGGCAAACATAGTGAAATAGGGCATTTTCTTTCAAAAACCTTGTCTGCTATAAATCATACATATAGCATGTGCAAGATGATTTATCAAATTGTAGTTGTTGAGACTTATGCCTGTCCCTTCTATTTCAAAGAACTGGTTTTACAAGAAAGAAAATGTCTCTCTCTGTCGGGAAGAGTCTGGTTCTTTTTAGTTTCGGTTTGAGATGGGACCAGATCCTTGAGTGCCTCGTCCCAAAGGTAGAGCCTAACAGCACACACTGACCCAATGCTAAGCTCCTGGGGCCGATCTGAGGACACTGAGTAGTACTGGAGGGACACCTGAGGGACATGCTAGCCGGTTGAACAAAGAGCAAGTGAATTAAGAAAATAAAATTCTATTAAGATCTTACTCCATGTAAGATTAGAAGGTAAGGCGGGGTGGGGGGGAGTGGCACACACCTGGACTCTCAGCATCCTGAGAGGCTGCAGCAGGAGGACTGCAAGTTGGAACCCAACGTGGGCAACTTCGTGACTCAGGGAGACCCTGTCTCAAAACAAAATATAAAAAGAACTAGGGATGTGAAGAATCAGGGATAGCGCAGTTCAAAGGCACTGCGTTCAGCTCGCTGTATGCAAAAATGTAAAATAAAATAAAACAAAATAATAAAATAATAATAAAATTAAATATAATCATAGGTATGAAAGCATTACTGAAAACAACAACCTCAATTGAGACAGACAGTGGGAGGGTGGTTGATGGGAGGGTGACAGAGGGGTAAGGGGAACTGCTGTTTAATGGGAGAAAAGTTTCAGTTTGGGAGGATTTGGAGATGGATGGTAGCAGCGATAGTTACACAACAGAAGGAATCTATTTAACGCCTCTGATTGAACACCTAAAAGCGGTTAATATAGTAAATGTTAGGGCCAGGGAGATGGCTCAGTAGGATAAGCACTTCCTTGGCAAGCACAAGGGCCTGAGTTCAATCCCTGGTTCTGCAAAAAGTAAATGTTGTTATGAGTATTACTGTACAATAAAAAAATAGAAGACAATAATAACTAACACAGGAAGGGTGTGCCATAACCTGAGAACTGTTTCTGTGCATATCAGATCATTGAATCAGGGCAGCAACATTCGGCCAGGGCTCCCGAGTTACCCTTGTTTTATATCTACACTAAGGATGTGCGAACTGCATGAGCCACGGAGGAGGGGCCTGGCCATCCATGGCCCATGCCCACTTCTGTCCAACTTGCTGTCTCACTCCACTACTCCACACACTCTTGCTGGTCCACTCTCTAGAAACTGGGGGATGTTCACAGAAGCTCCAAGAAATACCCAGGCATGGCCAAAGTTGGGAATTCCAAGTCTAGACGTTAAGAAATAGATTTCACTTTATTTAACTCACTGTCTCCCAGCCTTTCTTGATGATAAAAGCCCTAACTTGCGGAACATCAACTAACAGTGGAAAAGTCAGTATTTTACTTGTTCCGAATGTGGGAAACAACCTGCACAAAATGTGCTCATTTCTGTCACTACAGACTCCATCTAGTCGCAGTAATCAAGTAATCAAAGTGCTCGGGTAATTGGCAGTTACAGGTATCAGCGTCATCGCCAGCACGGCCTGCATCTGGTAATCTTCCCTCTCCAACTTTTTTTTAATCTTCTCTCATCCAAATCTTTCCATTAGCCATAAAAGAGCCACACAGACCACGAGGGAGACAAGGAGGAGCCGGACAGACATCAGCCTTGGCTCCTGTACGGCTTACTCACCCCGCCTGGGTCAGATTAGAGCCACCTGGGTGTGCATGTGCATGTGCATGCAGATGTGTGTGTGTGTATGTGTGTGTGTGTGTGTGCACACGCGAATGTGTGTGTACACATGTATGTGTACATGAGAAGGCCGTGTATGTGTGTGTGTGTGTGTGTGTGTGTGTGTGTGTACAGGAGAAGGCCATTTATGACAAAGCATAACTGCTGATGTGAGCGGTAACAGAAAAAATATATATATATTTAAGTATGTGGTCTATAGCCCCCATTGCAAGTCCTCTTGCCTAAGGTCTGGTATAAATGAGTCAGAGAAAGAAAAAAACTATTTGACTTCGCGCTAAATAAACATGTCGGAGGATTGAGGGGCAGCGCCAACAGGAATACAGGTTTTACTGGTGATTTTGTACAGCAGCAATACTTGGACTTGGAGTTTAATGAACCTCATTAGCAATTTCTTCCCACTAATTAAAATAACTTTTTTTTAAAAATGCTCACAGCACTGGGTATCAAACCCAAGCCCTTAGTACATGGTAGGAAAGTGCTCTACCACTCATTAAAACACACCAATCAGTGACCATGAAGCAAAATGTCTAATTATAGATTTGCTTTGCTTTGTTTTTAACACAATGCATGTAAAACTCTTTGGGATAAAGCAACAAATTGTTCTAACGTGATTTGTCACAGGATATGCATATTTGATTGTTGAAAAGATTTCAATCAAGAGTACATTTCCCCAGTGTGCAAAAGCAAACACAGCCACCGTGGTGTCCAGGTCTGTGCATCCAACCCTTCCACGCCAGGCAGGGCAGGTCTGAGGCGGCATGAGCTGCCTGGGCCTCCTCCGAGCAAACACTGAAGCTGTCAACTGTTACTTCTTGTTGGGACTTGTGCTGCTTATTATGTACATTCACTTTATGATAGGAGCACGTCAGCTCCTTCTGTGTGAACCTGACACAATGGGAAAAGCCCTCAAGGGTTAATTATTAATCTCGAAATGAAATCTGAAACAGATAATGAAGAAGGCTTGAGAAACTGTGAAACACATCCCACGGCATTTGTCAAAATCAGTGCTGTTCACAGGCAAGGATGGTTTCAAGCCTGAGTCCTGACGCAGGGGAACTTAGCAGTCACTGCTCTGCGTGAACCTGACCCAGAAGGCAGGTAGAGTCGGTGACACCCGCGTGAGGGAGCAAAGGCACTTCCCATCATGACACTCAGTTTCCTCCTCATAAACAGGGAGTAAGAGCACGTGGAACGACCGGTGGGAAAGCGAAAGCGCTCAGCCTACGGTCTGAGCCACAGAGCTGATCAATAAATAATAGCTGGTAAGAAAACAGTGCAAGCTTTCCTCACATCCTCTCATTGATTAGCCACCATTATATCCAGGCCACTGAGCTGTAATTAGAAGTTTTTAAAAATAAACAAGTTATGAAAAATGTTCTGTGCAATTAATGTCTAAATTTATAGATTTGCATTCCTTATTGATTATAATCAAAAACATGAGCTTCTCACATGGTGTGGAAAGATAGGGTCTGTATCAATCTGGACTCCTAGTTCTCTCTCTGATTCTAAATTTCAAGCCTGAAAAGGTTGAACATCCATTCCCTAACCCTGTAATTTACCAGTTCTCTTGTATTTTACCGCTTTTTGAAAAGTACATTGTTACGCAAAAGTAAAGTCACTGATACTATAACTTCTAAATATACTTTTAAATAAAGTATACTTTTATCTTCTAAACCACTTTTGAATAAAGATGAAGCCAAAAATGCAAGTATCTTTGAAAGAACATGGCCATGGCAATCCATTATCTATGGTCCCTGAATTTGTCAGAAAGGCACTAAGCAAATCAGACTTAGTATAGATTTACTGAATTTACTAATTCTTTAATACTTTTATCTAAAAGGTCATACTTTTCATGGATTAAAAAAAAAAAAATCTCAGCAATCTCATGATAGCACATGCCAAGTAGTAAAAGAGATTTTTCTGCTAAGTGAACTCAGAAAAACCAGTAGATCCACCATTCAGATCCACAGTAGGTAGCCACCACCCCCATGATGGTGTATGGATGGGTTAGAATGGAGGATTTGAGAACCCTGGTCATCTACAAAGTGATCATAATCATACCATCTGTTCACCAGGTTAATAGCTATAAACAAGGGCTGTTATGTGTGAGACACTACACACCCTGCTCTTAGGGCTGGGGAGCAGTGAGGGGTACCAACTCTATGACACAGACATCACTGTTTTCATGGGTGACCCTGGAAGACCTCAGGCCATGGGCACCCATGGTCTGTATCTGTAGTACCTGATTTATAAGAGACAGATTAGAATAGGAGAATTTGAACCTGTCCACTTAAGAACAAGTGTGGTTTCCACTTCATTTTTCTCTAAATGTCTCATGTAGATCCTAACTGTGGGACATGGATGACTCAGATAAATAGTGATTTTGGTGAAACTGTGAAGTATAAAAATGGAACCTACATAGGAAGTCTACTCCAGGTAAGTCGATCAAAATACCAAATAAATAGGCAGGTGTCAATCCCTGTTATCAAAGTAAAATATTAGGCTAATCCAGACTAATATATACCTGAGATTAAAAATACCCTGAAAACCCATCTCACAATTGTATCAATAGTCAATTATAAATAACTTCTAAATTTAAACCTCTTGGATTACAGAGTAGCATCATTTCCACACTGCTCAATATCACAATAATTTATAATAGTTAAAGCAAAACTAAACAACTCTAGTACAAGAAACAAGCAGAAAACAAATGAGACAGTAAGTCTGGACATAACTCCACAGGTCCTATCTTCCAAAAGCAATAGGATGTCCAACAGGGGCCCTGACAGTTACAGCTCCCAGCCTGCTGAGGAAGCTACACACACACACACACACACACACACACAACACATACACACACACACACACACACGAATACATACTCCCATGGCAACAAGGAGTCTTTTTCTCAATTGTCTCAGAAACTCTCAGCCAACCTAAAGGTTTCTCATCTAACTTAGTACCAGAAGTTTAAGAGGTAGTAAGCAGCAGCTATGAAAATGGAAAAGAAAGAAAAAAAAAGTATGGGGGGAAAGAAACCAGAAGGGGGTGAGGGAATACCATAAAATAAAATGTGATTTTTTTTTTTTTTTTTAATCTTGGAAGCTAGAATCAAAAGAATCAAGGTTGGGGTAGAACCTGCCTAGCATGCATATGATGCCCAGAGTTCAATCCCCAACACAAGGAAAGCAAGAAAGAAGAACAGAGAGAGAGGAAAAGGGAGGGGGGGATCAGTATTCACGGATTAGCTTCCACCCCTGGACTGTCAAATACTTTTCATTTCTAAGATGCCATCAGAAGAAGCAGTTCATAAGAAATCAATCCTGCTGGCTTCAAAACTGGAGACCCAGTTCCATTACACTCAGCAAAACCAAGTGCCACAGCCAAACGTAAGGTCGGCACACTGAAAAGCAAGGCTCATGATGGCTTTTAAAAATACGAGTGTGGTGACTTATTTTAAGCAGGCAAAAAGAATGTTTTCTGTCCTTGTATGTTCTGATAGCAGTTAGAATGTTGCATTGTGGGTGTGTTTTGCATTTCTAAATTTACCCAATCTCAGGTAAGCATCTTCCAACACTCTGGCAGGTGGTAACTGTTTATGTGCATGTGTGTCAGGAGTTCATTTGTATAAAATAAATAGTAAAATCTGAAGTATTTTGCTCACCAAAAATGTACACCTGGTTCATTAGGATTCACTAAGGTGTTGACTTTAAAAATTTTTTTTAAAAAACCCTATTTACAAGCAAGTTTTTAAATTAATGTGGAGCACAGAGTTTCAGTGGATTCTTTTTATTGTGGCAAAGTAGAAAACATATACCATGTTCAATGACAGTGCATAAGGGTTTGGCTCTACAATGTACACACAGCTAGCTGAAGAATAGGTTCCTGGCACTGGGACAGAAGGACAGGAACAGGGGAAAGAAGGGAAAGGGGAGGGAAGGAAACATGAGCAAAACAATTAAAAGAGAATCCAAAATTAATAAAACAAAGAGAGAGAATCCAGCTCTCAGCTCTCTTCTTTCCTTGTAGTCCCAAGATCATGAACAAAAGTAATCCCTGCAGCTTCCTCTGATAGCTTCCCCTTAGCGAGCGGTTGAGGTTCATCCATTTTCTCACCCATGCGTGTCTCTGAAAAAGCTGCCCTTCCACCTCTTTGGAATTGTATCAAATGAGACTGCGACACTTCCAAACTTGGATTTTAACATGACTGAACTGCTCCCGAGTCTTTTAATAAACTGTATAAGAATGCACCTGAAGGCTCCAAGTTCTCCTTCCACACCAGCTGACAAATCCTCAACTGGCCTTGCTGTTTTTCAGTTTAGAAAGACACCGCAATTCTCCTTAAAGCCTTCCTTGGGGTTGATCCAAAAGTACAGTGTATATTGAAAGTTTTTTTTAAGTAGAACAGTACATTGTGCTGAATCCTCTCCTGAGTACAACCACTCTGGTACACTTATTCCACTGCTCTTGCAACTGTCTATCGCAGTTCTGGAGGTCCGCTTCTGTGAGGGTCTTTATAAGGTGTCATTAAAAATGTGGTGAATGCTGCTGCCCACCATCCCCCAGAAAGGCAGGCTCAATTAAGATGACGGGGTGCCGGGCGGGTGGACGCTCCTGCAACTCCAGCACTTGGGAGGCTGAGGCAGGAGTTCAAGGCCAGCCTGGACTCCATAGCAGGTTGAAAGACAGCCTGAACTACATGGCAAGACCTCAGAACAACAGTAACAAAATCGTGGTGAGTTCTCATCCACTGCATTCACCAGCTCTGACACTGTGAGGTTTCTAGCTCTTCCCCAAAGTCAAATAAGCAGAAAGGTAAAGGTTGTGAGTCCACTCAGGATGTCAAGGCATCCAGGACAGTGCAACTAAAGATACAGAAGAAGACTTCCCACCCGCTTCAGAAAGCAGCAAGAGGAAAGATGTAAGCGTGTGTGGAGTGAGAAGGGAGATTTTAAGGGGCATTAACAGTAATGAATCTTTCCCCAGAAGAGTTGTCTGATAACAAGAAATACTGAACCACTGGCAAATAAGTATGGATTGTTCTACTCTTCATTTGGTGATTTCTTCTACTGAGAATAAATGAATGATTAGGAGCTACTGTAACACTTACTATGAGTTTTTTTTTTTTAATTTCCCAAACTTAGCTCATGTGCGAGTGTACAGTATATTTTGTACACTCCACAATATACTGATTTTTTAAAAAACATTTATTATTCACCATATTTTTTAAAATCACACCTTGTACCTTTTTTAAAAACTTAGTGTCTAAAGTGGGCAAACAATGACCCTCAGTGTCTAGAGTGGGAAGGGCAACCACCTGGGAGATGACTGGCGTAGGGGGTGTCGGAGACCCTGCAGGGAGTGTTTGGGACCATGAGAGCCCACAGGGTACAATGGGACAGAGGCACCTATACAGAAGGGTTCCCAGAGGGCAAGTCAAGGATTACCTGGGCACAAAGATAAGAATCACCACTAGCAGACCGTTAGCCAATGAATAAAGGAAGTGTTATGTCCATTCTCTTTGGCTACAACAGAATGCCTGAGGCTGGGCACTTTATGAAGAACAGAAGTCTGAGGACTGAGAAGAAAGCCAAAAGCACACATGGCTGGCATCTGGAAAGGGTCTTCCCGCTGCAGCAAATTGTAGTGGAGTGTCACTGGGCGAGACGGAAGAAGCATCATGCACAGGTATCTCTTCTAAATGGTCACTAAGGCCATCAAGGGTTTCCATCTGTAGGACCCCTTCTAACTGTAATCACTTCCCAATGACTAGGTTTTCTAACACCATTAACACACAGCTTCAGTGGTAAGCTGCTAACATAAGCACTTTGTAGGGCACTTTTAAGCTCTAGCTCAAAACCATGAATCTGTACAGATGAATAAATAAAACTAAAGCTGGGTAGTGGATACCTGTAATCCCAGCACACTGGGAGGCTGACACAGGAGGATTCAAGTTTGAGCCCAGCCTCAGTAATATGGCAAGACCCCATCTCTAAATAAAATATGTAAAGGATTAGCAATGCAGCCTAGTAATAAAGACCCTAGGTTCAATCCCTGGTACCACCAAAAAAAAAAAAAGGCAGGCTGGCTAGATGACAAATAAGAAATCATAAAACATCAAAGTATTCCCTACAAAACATTTACAAACAAAGAAAGAGCAACTTTCCCAGGCAAGAAAGCTGGCAAGTACCACCATCACTGACAACCCAGGCGAGTAGATCTCGTCAGGAGAGGAAAAGGTCACACCTGGCCACTCCTAGGAGGATGCATCCTTTGTCACACATCCTGAATCTTCTACCAAACACACAGACATGGACTGAGCACATCCAGAAACAAAGCAGAAAGGTACTGTGCAAAGTACCCTCAACTGTGAGGGAAAAATTGCGGGGCTGCTCACACTGACAGGATCTAAGGACACACGACAGCGCACAATTCGCAACCCTAAACGGTAGGGCACCATCACGACTGTACCGGCTAACTGGCAAAACTAGAATGCAGAGAGGGCCTGGGCAGTGGCTTCAGGAACACACTGGGTTGGTCTAGGATTTTGGACCCCATATGATGGTTACAGAGAATAAAGTCCTTTTTTAAAGGATGATTCAGATAAAACACAGTTATTTATATATCAATGCTATCTTTTCTCCAAGTCTGCAGCAATTTTGTTAAAACAAAAGTTAAGCCTGATCATTATTGTAAGTTATTGTATAAGTACACATACGATTAATTTATATGATGAAACAATGAGACTTTTTAATTTTTTTCTTTTTCACACAGGGTCACACTTTGTAGTTCAACCTGTCCTTAAACTCAGTACACAGCCATGAACTCACAGAGATCCTCTGGCCCCAGCCTCTTGGGCTTGTCCATATGCACCACAATGTAGTAAGGAGGCACAGTCCATCAAACATTTGCATGAAATATGACAACAGAAGAACATTCAAAACTTGTGATTAGAAAACACTAAAGAACCCTTCAGCCACACAGGACAATGTGCTCTTTGTGTTCTCCTGAAACACCCAAAGCTGAGTCAGCACCATGTCCATGCTCTGCCCCTTCACGCCCAGCCACACCCAGGATAGTGACCAGGCAGGGCACAGGAGGGGCTCAGCCTGTGGCCAGCAGGAACACTGCCAGATCCCTGTCAGGTCTGCTGCCTTCAAGGTCCAGGCAGTGGCAGACTGAAGACCTGGGTTCAAACCCCACCTCCACCTTCGCAGGCTCTGAAAACACCACTCATCGATCTTGTTGACCAGACAATGTGTGCGCACAACCGTCTCCTTGTGACCAACTCTTGCATTTCATAGTCCTCCCCTGGTGCCAGGCTCTGGCAGGGGGGCCAGGGCTCAGATCCAGCAGAAGGCCAGGAGTGCAGGATTAATGCCACCAAGACAAGCTAATGAGGAGGGAGGGTGGGGTGGCATGGTCCTGCCCCACCATGAGATGAAGGGATGGGGAAGATGCAGGAATCGGGGAAATCTTGGGGGTTAGGGTTTGAAAGAGGAATGCAACGACAGCAGGGAGCATACCACCAGAGAGCCAGCCACCTCGGAGTGGACACTGCACAGTGGACGCGCTGGTATCCCTTAGTGTATGGCTTCTGGCCACTGAGCCAACCTCTGCCTCTGCTTTCCTATTAGCACAGGGCAGAAAAGGACATCACCCAGCTAGGTCCTCCTGGCTAGACGCTTCACCACATTCTTTATGCCTACATCTTTCGTGCATTTAATATTTGTCCTTCATTTCATTACTGTATTATTGATCTATAGTATGCATATCTTAATTATCTATAATGAATTGTTTATTACCTTAAAATATTGACCAATTTATAATTACTATATCTCAGTGCTTCAGGCTTTGGGAATAGCGCTCAGGGCTCTAGCCTGTCCATGGGAGAACCAGGAGCGATGCAGGCACTCCATACACATGCGTGCTCATTTATAGCAGTGAGGCCGGTCAGACTGATCTAGCTTAGGGTGATTTGACAGGAGGGCGTAGGCTGTGCTGAGGGCGGGGCCATAGCAACTTGAGCAGTCAGCTGGGCCCCATGAACTGGCCTCCGGAAGGCTGACAGATGCCAGAATGGGGGTGACCCTGTCGGTGTTGGGGGTGGCCCATGCAGCCCTGGAAAGCCCGATGACTTGCAGGTTAACGAGCTTGGCTATCCAGTCTGACAGGCTGCCCAGGAGTTAGAGGGACCACTGCTGAGGGAGGAGGACAAAGCGAAGAAAAGCCACAGCAGAAAGGGAGAAGTTGGACTTGGTGACATGCCTACAATCAAAACATCGGGGGGGAGGGGCAGAGGCAGGAAGATTCCCACACATTTGAGACCAGCCTGGGTGAGAAGATAACAAACAAAAACAGGAATGGCAGGAAAGAACAAAGAAACTGAGAAAACAAATGTAAGCCAGGTGCGATAGCACACACCAGCAATCCCGGTAGTCTTGGAGGCTGAGGCAGGTGGATCCCCAGTTGGAGATCAGCCTGGGCGATTTAGCAAGGCCCTATCTTAGCAACCCCGTATTTCATCCCTACTAGGGAGAGGATGGAAAAAGGGGGAGGAGGGGAGATGGGGAAGAGGAAAGGAGGAGAAGCAGGGGCCAAGGAAAGAAGGGGAAGGAAAGGAAGGTGGGGAAAGAGGAGGGAGGGAAGAAAGAAACTACAGTGAGAGCAGATCTCCCTAATCCAGCCCTACAGCCTCGAAAGCCTCTATGCTACCAAACAGCAGCCCCGTATCATGGCTGGCTCTGTAGGAGGAAAACAAAATCCTGGACAAAGAACAACTTACGTTCCACGTATTCTATTGAAGATGAGCAGTATCATATGAAAGGTTTAAAACTCTTCCAAAGATGATTTCCAAGATGGAAAGCTTTTGACTCTACAGGGGGAAAAATGTTTCATCAGGGCAAAGAAAAAATCACCCAGATGGAAAGTGACATTGGAAAGCAAACCTGTGCATGGTCACCACCTCCTGAAAATCAAGGACTGCTTCACAAGTGACCCATGAGGTTCTTGAAGCAGCCTTCTAGCCCTGAGCAGATGCAGATTGCAAGCAAGCAAGGAACAAAGACAAACTTTAGGTGATCTCTGCAGGTTTTAAACATAGCATTGGGAAGAGAAAAAAAGTCCCCAATACAACACTCTTTTACTTATTTATTGATTTATTTATTTATTTTTAGGGAAGGGTCTACAGGGAGTTCAGGTACCTGTTTACAGCCTCCCAAGAGCTGGAATTACAGGCACGTACCACCATGCCCAGTCTCAATTGCTGTCTCAGTGTACCCCAGAGGTGGGGCCTGCATGGTAAGCCTGAGGATGGAACCCCTGGCCCCTGTGCCTGCTTGCAGGTGCTTTAATCTGCTGAGCTATTTGGACAGCAAGCACTCCAGTACAATACTTGAAAACATCAAAAAACCCAAACTTTCCATCCTTCCTCCAGATGTAGGAAGCTGCACATAAAGCACGAATGAGTCCAGACACTCAGGTCAAACCTCTAACTACCAAGTCAGCTGTACCGCCTGTCGAGGTCTTTCACTTTGCAACGCTTTGCCTTCAGTGCCAGAGACAATAAATCTGTCCCTTTATGCCTTGGGAACTGAGGAAGTGTGTGGCTCCCAACCCAATCTCAGTGACACAGGAGCCATTATGAGTTCTGGCCAGTGGATGTGTCCTGGGAATGCTAGTCCCTTCTAGCCCCAGCCCCTGCCACCTCCCCAAGAGCCTCCAGTCATTCCCTCCAACCTAACAAAAGCCAGGGCAGCATTCTGAGAGCCGAGGCCAATGAAATGGAGGAACGTTGGGTCTCTGCATGGTGAACCACCATCCCCTTCCACTGCCAACCAGCCTTGGCCCAGGACCCAAGCGATGAACACAGGGCCTCAGAAATCTGGGGGAGACATTATAAGCAGCCCACCCACCTGGGCAACACCCTGCCGCCTTGGGTTAATGAATTCTGTGAGAATCTGCCAGATGGTACCCAAAAGCCTTCAAGAAGTCTGGGAGATTTACTCTCATGGAGGCTAAATTAATTTCACAGATTTAAACTCTGGACACACTCAATTCTTTCAAACCCGAAGTACTAGCTGCATTGCAAAATCAGGAGCTAATCTCTCCCTCACGGAAGCCCCTAGTGGCCGCACTTCCTGCCACCAATTTGAGGACACCAAAATGACAGGGCAGGCAAGTTTGGAAGGGATTCATTCTCCTTTCTGTGGCCACCACCCTGAACGAACATTGCCAGGATGCTAAGCGTGAGAAGGGGGTCGCACTAACCACATCACCGCGAAGGCAGCTTACAGCAGAATGTCGATGTTTATTTCTACAGCCAAGTATAGAATTCATTTTCCTCCATTTACGTTGAGCTCGTGCCTCATGCATGCAATCCTCTGACAATCCTCGTGCATTCCAGCTTTTCTGAAGAGGAAATAAGGGGCCAACTTGTCTTAACAAGTCAGCAACACCTGCCTTGGTCTGCAAGACTCTCTCACAGTAGGTAAATAATGAACTGCCAAGGAGCGGGCCCAGCACAGAGGAAAAACCGGAGAGAGATTTTCTTGCCTGATGTCCCCTCTGTGGGGAAATACTTTTCCTTCTCAATGAAGCAAAAGGAGAATTGTCCAAAAGTGCTGACTCAAGGAAAAGAGTATCTCCAAAGTGGAGGAGGTGGTCCTGCCTTAGCCAACCAGTTACCTAACAGAGGGATGGACTATGTTTTGGGACAGGTATGACTAACAACCTGTCTTCTATTGAAGGTGTCACGCAGGGAAAGCTAAGCTTTAAGCCTTTAAGTCAACTCATTTCAAACAGGTCTACAAAGGCTGCTAAGGATTATGGCTCAAATAGCAAAGGCAAGCAGTTTATCATCGGCCTTGGCCAGATAAATTCCTAAAGACAGTCTTACACCTGGCTGTAAGCAAAAGTAGCAAACCATCTCCACTTCCGCCACACTGGAATTCATCAGAGACCATGTCCACACAGGTGGGTGGAAGGTGAGAAGTACAACTATGCTTGCATCTGATTCACCAGCACACTCACTGCTGATGTCCGTATCTTCCAGGGATACATGGGGACCAAGCAAGGGCTGAGAACTTAAGCTCTGAGGCCAGAAAGGAGATTAAATGAGTTACTTAACCTCACTGAACTTGAGTTTCTCATCTATAAATGAGCTTTTTAATAATACCTACACCCCTTCTGGCTGAGCTACTAGAATTACGCACATAATGTAATAATACAATGTACTAATTACATACTGCCATGCAATGCAAATGATATAAAGTACAGTCATTATCATTAGTATGGACTGTACAGCCTAGAGTCCGGGAGTCCTTGCAAATCACAGGAAGGTGGAAATAATGAGATTTCATGGGTTCTAAAAAAGATCCTCCTTCTTGACAAAACACTTTCCCAAAAAGGGAAAAAAAAAATTTTTTTTAGATTTTTAAAATATGAACTCATTCTGTTCTTAAAAATTTATAGTCTAAGGAGAAGTAAATTTGAGCTTTATCAGTATGCAGGTGCTCACTTTATCTGCGGATTACACGGGGATGTGCCTAGAATCCACAGGTCATATCAAGGCTGCTTTGCAAATGGACAAACTGAAGCTCCAGAAGCCCATGTTGCCAGCTTCCCGGAAATGCCTGGGTAGAAACCCTAATGAAAACTCCCTCGTCCTAAAGTTGTCCTATCCTTTGGGACACTGCCTGAGAGCAGCAACTTCATTCCTCCCTCAGGGAAAGTTTATATAGATAGAGGAGGTGAGGAGCAGAAAAGAAAAAAAGGGATATGAGACTGTTTTATAAAAGAGAAGTGAAAGAGATCGGGCCAGACACAGAAAGCACCGTTGGGAGGCACAACTGTTAACAAAGGTTAGGCAGCCCGTGGGACATGACTCAGCAATTTTCTAAATCCCATGGGATGCATACTTAAATCACACACAGTATGTAATAACATGGTATTTAGGGCTTCTTTTTTTTTTTTTTTTTTTTTTTTGTACAGGGTCTCACCATACAGCCCACATTCATAGTGATCCTCCTGCTTTCTGCCTCCCTAGTGCTGGGATTACAGGCGCGCGCCACCACGCCCGGGCTCCATCGCCAGCTCAGCGCGCCCGGAGGTGGGGCCGGCGCGGCATGCGGAATCCAACCCTGGCCGCTGCGGTTATCTAAGCAAGCGCTTAGTAATAACATGGTATTTAATAAGCAATCTCTTTTTCGTGTGTGAGACAGGGTCTCACTATGTGGTCCACACCAGTTCTGAAGTCACCTGATAGCTCAAGCTGGTTTTAAACTCATAGCCATCCTCCTGCCTCGGGCTTCCAAGCACTAGGATCTGCGCCACCACACCTGGCCTTAAATTTTTCTAAAAATGTAACTATATTTATTGAATGTAGGCATTCACTTTCAGTATATTTGATAATACTGGAAATTTAATAGTTCCTTTGCTTAAAGTTCAGCAATACTTACAAAACATACTTCCACAAGGAAAAGTATGCCTGGCCAATTAGCTCTCTTTATGTGTGTGATTTCTGTTTCCCACTACATGAACTTTAATGACAGATCCTTGCAAGTGAGTTTGAATGTTCTTCTGAATCTATGGGAAGACTCCCATCTGCGTTCTAAATACTTACTATTTGCCACGTTGGGAGGTAAACAGAATGGTGCCTCATAATCCAGAAAGAGAGAAGACAGATTGCCTTGTTCTTTTCATGTCATTTATGAAGTGTGGGGGGAATCATTTATACAAAAACTCGGGGCTTAAATGAGACTGCTTTTTTGAAAAAGCAAAGTAGATGCTTTTAAAATAAGGGCGCTACCCCATGCCCAGGGTGATCACCCTCAAGCCAAAATGGACAAATTCGCAGATTCTGAGGATATCCACACAGGGCCTGGGACACGCTTCCTGCAGGATGAACAATTATTACTCCTGGAAAAAATGATTAATGTCTATTGACAAGCTGTGCTGCATGTTTTATGAACAGCAGTTTACCCAATCCTCAACAATCCTGAGAGGACATTTTATTATCAGGACCATTTTACAGAGAACAAAACAGAGGCTAAGAAGGATAAAGTTTCCTGTCTTTGATAGTTAATTAGAGGCAGAAGGTGAGGCTCACACTAATCCTCAGCTTTTTACTGCCTTTAAAATAAAAAAAAATTATAAAAATACATTTTCAAAATTCTTTTCTGATCAAGTGTAGCTTAACTGAATTGTAAAAAACAAAAAAGATTAGAGAATTTGAATATTATGGGAAATCAGGAGATTCAACAGTAGGATTTAGCTTGATCACATTAGAAGTATCTTAAAAACAGTCATGAATAAATGATGGTTTGGAACAGGATGTAGCATATACAGGTATCAATGGGACCACCAAACTTTTTGATCCTACTTATGAGAAAAAAAAAAAAAGCCATCAAAGTCTATCACAAAAGGAAGACATGCATTTGTATGTATTGTACCCACAAGGCACACACATACACACACACACACACACACACACACACTCACACATACACACACACAGTACAGATTCAGACCTGTAGTACTTTTCCTATTAACCCAGTATACAAATGTATAGCCTAGTTTTAGACTTTGTTACATTACATTTATTTGATGATGTCAGTTCCAAACCACTAAAATGATTTTATAGACCTTTAAAGGGTCCCCACCCTCAGGTGTAGAGCACCCAGCAGAAGGAATCATCACGGGGGATCCCCAGGGAACTTTCAGAGGTTTTTTTAACTTTCTGGTATTCGATGAAGAATTGTGTACGTGGGTAGGGATGTGTCTACATGGGGAGTGGTTTTTTGTTTCTACTACTTTTTCAAAGAAACAGGACCCACAAAATTAATTTATTTCTTTTAGTGAGTCAGCAAACCTTGCTATAAAACCAAGCTACTCACAACTTCTGGGAAGATAGTAGAGGGATGAATAGCAGTGAAACAGCCTCTCAGAGATTAGATGTCCAAATGCTGCAGTATGCAATGTGAGGGGGAAAAGGAGGGATGTGGGTCCCCAGGACCCAGGAAGGATATGAAGCAAGAACTGAATCCCTCAGGTAAAGCAAAAAGAGGTGGCAACAGTGCCCTCTCCCTAATCCCTGACTCACAGTGCAGGAGGGGCCGCTAGATCCTGCTAATATACAGTGCCTACTCATGATGAAGACCTACACAGAGAAACACAGTAGTGGAACACAGCCATGGCCATGTTCAAATGTTCCCCAGGACAGACAGCAATTGGCTGGCTGCCACATGGAGAGGGGCCAGCTGAGCTGGGAACTCAGAGCAGCCGTGGGCTGACTCCGCCTAGCGGCTGGCTCCATCCCCAGGGATGCAATTCAGCAGGAGGTCAAGGAGCCAAGTGCAAACCAGCAGGGAGTGCAGGTCAGAATGGCTGGAGCTGGACAGACAGAGGGCTGTATGTCGAACAAATTGAGTTCTAGGCTCACAGCCAGAAACCAACCTGAACTGCGATGGAACTGAAAGTGCAGGCTTCCTGGAGTTATGCACCCACCACCACACACCTAAGGCCGGTCTGCAGGGATTTATCAACACAGAGCTAGGCTTTTCTGTACATTCTGTCTACCAATGACAGCAGAGACATGCCCTAAAATAAACATTTTTTTCTTCTTCTTGCCTTTTCTTGCTGTTTTTGTTTCATCTTGTTTTATTCTTGATTATTTGTTCTTATATGAGTATGAACATGGTTCTCAATTCGTTGTTCTATTCTGGTTTTGTGTTTCTGTTTTTATTCCCTCTTCTCTTTCCCTCCTGTTGTTTTAACCATTTGCTAAAGTTCCTATAATCTTTCTTTGTCCTCCAACTTCCCATCTAATCTCTTCCTCTTCTATTTCTTGATGCATTCACCCCAACCCCTATTAAATATGAACTACTATATTGGGGGCATATTTACTGGCTACAATTTCCTGGTTCATTTTAGATTCTCTCCTATCACCACAAATATAGTTCATAGATAGGTGGCAAATTGACAGTCAGTGAAATTCGTCATTTTCTAGGTGAAGTTTGATACTGTTATTGCCAATTTTACCACTTTAGCCAAAGGAACAAAACTGTTCCATTCAGTTGTCCCACCTGGTCTGCCAAGACTCAGCCTAAGGGTCATAAGCGACACTAACAGCATGTCAAAGAACAAGAGGCTAGGCCACGCAAGCAGCAACTTCTCATTCCCTATAAATTAAGGAGGTGGGATCTTATAATAGCCTCAAAACACAGAAGGGGCTACACCTGGAGGAAATCTCTGAGAGGCAGTCGTTTCCTTAGCAATAAAGCTACCTGCCATGAGCAATTAATCACCACCAACCCAGGAATTACACTAGGAAAAAAAATTGAAAATGAGAAGACACTTAAGATGTAAACCCAGACTTCCAGCTCACCAAAGGCAAATCCAAGTACCAATGAAGTAGAACAATTCGAAAACCACCATCCTGGGCTTTCTGAAATGGTAACAGTGGAAGTAACAGAGCCAATGAAAGAGACTCTAGGGGAAAAAAAATAATTAAATCATAAATAATTTCTGAGACAACTAAAGAGATAGTGACTATAGTAAAAGACACACTTTGTAATTCTAGAGCACATATAGATTAAAAATAAAATAGAAGAGCTTAGAAAACTGATGGAAATCCTGAAGACCCAACATAGGAAAGAAACTAAATCTACGAAACATTCAAATAGAGACCCAAGACATTGCAAATTTTATTGGAAGTATATGCAGCAGAATGAGCAGCTGTGAGGGCGGAGTATCTAATATCAAAGACAGGATTATTCTACTGACCATGAAAGGAAGATTCCTTGGAAATAGCAAGGAACCACAAAGAAAATCAATATCTGCTGGATGATGCAAAGGAAAATAACATCAGTTTGATTGGAGTCAATAAAAAAGCAGGAGATGGCAAATAAAAAACATGTTCACAGAAGTAATGGCAGAAAACTTGACAAGTACAGAAATATAATTTAATGTACAATAAGTAAGGCATATAGAACTCCAATCAGCCATGACAATAAAAAAGGAAAAAACCTGCACAGAAACATATTAATAAATATAGTTCTGGAAATATTAGTCAGAACAATTGTATAAGAGAAAGCAAGAAAAGGAAGAAGGATAGGGAAAGAAGACATTAAATTATTATTATTTGTAGAAGATATGGTGCTCTACACAGAAGATCCCAAAAGCTCTAACAAAAGATTTCTAGTTTTAATAACCAAATTTGGTAGTGTAGCTGGACAGAAATCAGCACCCAAAGACTAAAAAATTCACCAAGAGGTGAGTCAGGGAAAAAAATGTTTTGACAACAGTATCCCAAAATGATGAAATACCCAGGAATTAATCTAACAAAGGAAGTAAAAGACCTTCACCTTAAAAACTGCAGTACTCTGGAAAAGCAAATCTAAAAAGATATCAGATATTGAAAGATTTCTCTTGTTCTTGGGTAGGAAGAACCAATACTATGAAATACCCATGCTTCCAAAATTATTCTACAGATTTAAGGCAATCATGATCAAAATTCCAACCACATATCTCACAGAAAAAATAAATAAATAAATAAATCCTAAAATTCATTTGGAACCAGAAGAGACATAATACCAAAATCAACTTTGGGCAACAAAGGCAAGGAAGGGAGAATTTATAATCTCTGACTTGAAATTATACTACAACGCTTTTCTGATAAAAACAGCATGACACAGACAAAAAACAGGAACAGTGTAATTCACTAGAAGATGGAGAAATAACTCCACATATACTCAGCCACCTTGACAAAGAAGCCAAAAACCTTCACTAGAAGAAAGGTAGCATCTTTAATAAATAGTGCTGGAAAAATGGGTTTTCCACATGACAACAACCAAAACTAGACCCATATCTTAACATCATGCACTAAACTAAAATTGAAATGGTTCAAAGATCTACATATTAAAACTAAGACACTAAATCTGCTGGAAGATAGGATAGGTAGAACTCTTAAAGACACTGGTGTATGGAAAAACTTCATGTACAAACCCTGATCATATAGGAAATATCACAAAGAATCAACAGCTGGGAACTTACCTTATTAAAAAAAAAAAAAGAGGTTTTGCACAGCAAAAGAAACCAACAACAGAGTGAAGTGACAACCCACTGTGTGGGGGAGAAAAGGTCTGATATCTAGAATATATAACTCAAAAAATCAGACACCCCCTCCCGAATTTAAACACCTAGTCCAAAAATAGGCATGTGAAATGAACAGACACTTCTCCATTGAAGAAGTACAAATGACAAATAAATATGAAAAGATTCATCACTGTTGGCCAATAAAGAGACACAAGTTCAAACAACACCGTGATTCCATTTCACCCCAGAAATGATGGCTATTGTCAAGAAATCAACCAATAACAGATGTCTGCAGGACTGTGGTGAAAAATGGACCCTTCTCCACTGTTGGCAGGAGTGTAGAGTGATGCAACTGTCATCTCCTCAAAAGACTAAAGCTAAAAGTTTCATTTGGCCCAGCTAATGCCTTTCTGGTTATATTTCTGAAAGAATTCTTAATCATACCACAGTTATGTATGTATACCCATGTTTATAGCAACAGGTTGTAGTAGCTAAATCTTGGCAACAGCCCAAATGCTCATCAACCAATAAATGGATGAAGAAGATGCTGATTTTTTTTAATACAGTGGAGTCCTACTCTGCCAATAAGTACATGCTGGAGACATTTCTGGCTAAGTGGATGTACTTGAGACTACACTTTTAAGTGAAATGACTCAGACCCACATGTTTAAATTCTGCATTGTTTCTCTGCTGTGAGAAGCCAAAAAGATAAATAAGGACCGAAATGTACAACAGATATTGGGAAATGGAAAGAAGATGTTCAAATGAGAAGGGGGACAAGGTAGGGGGCAGAGGAAGAAGGAAAAGACAAGAGAATAGAAGGAAAAAATGGAGACAAATCTTTTGTAAATAAGGAGGTAAAGAGATGTTGAAGTAAAGGGAGGGGAATAAGAAAAAAAGAATGAAGATAGGCACGGGTGGGAATTCCCTATCATGATGACTGATCATTATGTGTATCTAAAATGCACCAGTAAAGTAATAAAAAAGTACTTTAAAAAGGTCAAGAAAATAAATAAAACCAAGCTCCTCTTACATATAAATAAAACTATCATGCCACAAGAGGAGATGAGTCCAAATAACACAGCCATGACCCTGTATCACAAAAGCAGGGTGGTGACAATGGCAGACCATACAATAGTCATTCATTTTTTGTACAGCATGAGCACTTGCTCTGAACTACACTGAGATTCTCAGTGTTAAGTTGGAAAGGACACAGTTTCAACAGGAGAGTCCTTGATCTCTGCAGTACTCTAGTATTATATGACGGGTCAGAAAGTCACAAAGCTGAAGATTATTTCCTGTTTCATGCTTCCTACAGAAAAACCTGACAAAATGCTTATAAAGATGACTGCTTCAGAACAAAAACCACACTGCTTTATCCTTACAGGATGTCAATTAATAGATAAAGTATTTCAAGGTAAGGCTCACACTGATTTAGACAATTAGGAGCTCTAGCTGCTTGCAGGTGAAGAGGCAAGAGCCTTTTTCATACAGGAAAATATCCTATGAGGGCTAAATCAAGAATGGCAATGACATGTGACCATCAACTCAAAACCTGAATGCGGCTTTCTCTCCTCACCCTGTGTCCTGGCCCAAGCTGTGCTCTCATTGAAAAGTAATCAAGGGGCCTGATCTGTAGCAGATCAAAGTGTTGAAATTAATTAAAACTGTGAACTCAGAGGCCACCAAACTTTGTGGCACATGGGTGCCATGTTCCCCAGGTCTCCTATTCCCTTTCATATGAATGCTGCTCAATTATAGAAAATCCCTTGGCCCCTCCACCTCTCCTGGACAGACCTGGGGAGATGGACAAAGGAGACCTGGATAAAAGGACAGGGTTGGTAGAACCCCTGTACTGGACCTGCCAAGAGGGATCTTCCAGGACCCATGCAGTGCAAGGCCTAGCCTGCTCTACGGCACGCAGTAGGGGATCTCAGACCCTGCGCATTGGGGGAAGCTTCCTACTGTCCACAGCTCAGCCTGCAGCAGCGGGAGGTCCTTCTACCTCCACAAGTCAGGAAGGCCCCAAACCTGCTGCTGCTGCTACTGCATAGCCAGGTGCTGGGCTGCTGCTGCATGGCTCTGCTCTGACACTCACTACCATAACGCTGGTGGTTTGGCCTCCATCCGCTGTCTTCTTGGTCTCTCTCAATTGGCCCAGAACTTGAACAGAAAGGAGTTTTTCAAATTCCAACAAGCTCTCTTCTCTCCTTAGTCTCGATTTCAAGTGGGTTGACAACACTTAAAATATTGTGCTTAACTCATCTGTTCTTGCTAATTTTAGGGCACGCTAACATGTGCCTACTTGATCAGACAACTCTACCACATATTCGGATTCTCAGACGGCTCCCACCCAACAGAGAAGTTCCTGGAAACCAAGCACAGAACCAATGCCCCAATTCAACACAGCAGTTCAAGCAGCAGCTGTTTCTCTGAAGGTTAACAGCCCAACTGCAGACTCAGGACAAGCTGCCGGGTAGAGTTAAACTGGAATTTGGCTATAGCTCTTCTATCTTCATGGAAAAAATATTCCATTGCATGATTCACAGTGAATTTCCAAAGCAACAAATATTCAGCCATCCCTGCTAATAGAGTTTGAGAGGAATCACCAACTAGCCTTCACCTGAGAGATAAAGCATATTTCTAGGGACCCAAAAGCAATATTACAGCCCCTACTTAACATTCTCTATTTGAAGGTGTGATCTGTAAAACCTGCCAATTTTATCACAGTACATCCTACCAAACTTAATACTTGGAAATAAATCTTTTGGGCTCTGAGGCTGGGAGAATAAAGAATCAAAGTTCTGTACTGTATATAAATCTTCTCAACATTTATTTTAGCTTCACAATGTTACCAGAAGGATGAAATCTTACCCAACCTGGTTCTCTGTTAGCACATTTCCTCTGGGTCTCTCTCTGCACAGAAAGAAGGTCTCCCAAATTGGAGCTCAACTTCCCCTGTGCCCAGAGCAGCAAAACTGGGCCTCAACACCCACCCCTCGGGCTCTGTACCATCACAGACAGCATAATATAATGGTGCCCAAGTCCTTTGTTTGCGGAGCTCAGATCCATAAGGTGCTACCCTTAGGTAGGGACAGAAGTCAATCATCCTTCAGCAGTAGGGCTTGGGAAACAGTGATACCACATGTTTAGAAGTTAATCACCTTGGCTACATGTGGCAGCACACACCTGGAATCTCAGCACCCTGAGAGGCTGAGGAAGGAGAAACCCAAGTTCAAGCCCAGCCTGGGTAACTTAAGGACTTAACAAGACCATGTTTCAAAGATTAAAACTGTTAAAAAGTGGCTGGGGATGTAGTACAGTACAACAGCCCTCGGTTCAGTTCAGCAAAGGGACAAAAAGGTGCTCAGTTGGAGATTTCGCTGAGACAGGACTGAGCTGGGGTATGAGGCATGGGAAACTCAGAGCAACCCCAGCCAAGAGGGGCTCCCTGTAGTGCACAGAGCCTGAGCAACTTAGCAAGACCCTGATGTGGGGAGAGGGAAAGAGAGGAGTGAGAAAGCAGGCTGAGGAGGGAGCTCATGTGAAGGTCCTGGGCTGAATCCTCACCACCAAAGCAAGGAAGCCGATGGCCTCAGAGGGTCACTTCAGGGGCACAAAAGTCACTCGGGCAGACCACCCAGCAGGCACCCACAAGGGCAGCTGTCAGTAGGCATCCAATGCCCTGCACCTCCACCCACACCTGAGGCTCTTCCTTGCGACTGGGCCCAATCTAGACACTTACCTCTGTGAGCAGGCTCTACTCCATCCTCTTCCATAATGTCCAGGACAGAATTTCAAAAGTGAGTACAAATGCTCCATATAATCCATAGGAGGCCAGAGCTGGGAAGATACAGCTCCATGGTCTAACCACCTGCCTCACAAGTGCAAGGACTTGGGTTCGATCCCCAGTACCATGCCAGTGCTGGCCACCAAAACCAGGTGTGGTGGTAACACGCCTGTAATCTCAGTGCTGGGGAGGCTGAGTCAGGAGGTTCACTATAAGTCCAAGCTGCGTAGCAAGACCTTATACCAAATACATACATACATGTGAGGCCAAACTGATAGGAATTGTGGGAAAATTTAACCCTACGGACCCCTTCCAAAACCAACCCCATAGAGGAGGAAAAAGGAAATCTAGAAGGAAAACAGCCAGACATCACTAGAGGCTTCCCCCGAATGTGCCTCCTTCTTATGTCACTGTTGGCTTAGCTCCTCTAAATCATCTCGCGTGTTTTATCTCTTCATTGCTTACACCATGCCATGAGTGAGACACCATCATCCCCTACCTAACAGGGGCTATGGCTTGAGTGTGGCCCCCAAAGTTCCTCTGTTGGAACCCTAAACCCAGATGTGGCAGCATGGGGATGGGGCACCAATGGAAGGCGGCACCCCGCCCTCGCATCACCCAGGCTCGACCCTCATGAGCCACTAATGCTGTCTCACTAGAGCAAGTGCCTTCCATGGCAGTGGATCCATTCTTGCAGGGAGGGCTGCCACAAAGGCACTCCCACACCCTCAGTTTTTTATCATTCCAGTTCTCTTGCCCCTCCAGCATCACAAAGCAAGGAAGCCCTTGACAGAAACACCTGCTGGGCTCTGCTCCTCAACCTCTAGACTTCAGAACTGAAACCAAATGCATTTTTCTTCTTCACATAAATTACCCAATCTGCACTATTCTGCTATAGCAATGAAAATCAACAAAGAAAGAACTGAAACCCCAGGAGGGGCAACAGCTGCCTCTGAGCCCCCTGAACAGCTAAGACAGAGGTGGCTTCAGATCCACACTGCTGGCTTGCACACTGCCCCCTTCTCTGTACCTAGAGAGCTGTCACTGCTCTTCTCCCTGTCGCTGACTTTCCTGTCACCTCTTGTCCCATTGTAGGCCAGGGCTACAGCCTATCACCATCCCCTGGACAACAGCTAGTTTTCTAGTAAGTGCACTTACCTGAGTTACTACTAAACATTAGGTCCTGGGCCAAGTGAATATTTAATATTATGTAGATCCTATTTCTAGTTCAATAAGTGAAAGAAGTATTTTTTTAAAAAATTCAGTACTATTAGAGAAGATTCATAGGATATACTTTCACAGAGTGTGGTTTTAGAATTTGGTCAGAAAAGCTCTTATCTGAAATACTATAAACATGCATCTTCATTTTATGTCACAAAGATGGAAAGAAACCGGGTACCGGTAGGGTGGTGGCATCACAGAGGCAGCATGAAAAGCCCGTAACTTTCAGTCCTTCTCTGTCGTGCTATTTAGCTCCACATGCAGAAGTAGATGAAGGCACTGTTACACGGTTAAGTCAGGAGGGACTTTAAATTGGCAATGGACCTGCAGACTTCCTGTTCAAAATCAAAGTCTGCTCCTTTGCAAACGACCTGGGTACTCCACATGCCTCACACCTGCTGGGTGTCTTTCCCCAGAAGAACTGCCGTGCAGTGCACATAGCACCCCGGCTCTCAGTAATCTTTCTTCCCTGGCATCCAGAGTATGTCTGCACCACTTCCTAATTTTTATGATTTATTCTACTTTTCCTGTGGCTACTATCAATGTTCCACCTGCCAGATACATAGCTTGCCCACTGCCTCTCTAGGGTCCAAATCTCCATGGGAACTTTCCTGAGAGACAGCATTAAAATAAGAGGGTGCCCCAGGCTAACAACTACCTGCTGCCAGGTAGTTTAAAAGCACCTGACATTTTAAAAGGAACTTCCTATCTCTTTGTGTATCAAATCTAAAAGACAGAAAGAACCAAACCATCTTACCAGCCAGCAACGCCACCCGGCAATGCACACTGCGAGACCCCAGATCACCCACAATTAAGGCCAAAGATTCAATGACCGGGGTAAAGAGACGCCCTCTGCATTGGCAACATGAAAAGCTGAGGCACATCCTTTGGACCCCAAGCAGTCCCTTCCCTGCACAAGCGCAGGCTCACACATCTCCCACCAGGTCCTCCTTGCACAGCACTCAGACGCAGGATGTAAGGCAACTGTGTCACCACATCTAGCCAGACGCTGTCCTGTCCCTCCATGTCCTCTGTGGTGGTGATCAAAGCCATCACCTCCGTCCCTTCCCTTCTTTCCAGGGATGGGAGGTTTAATTAATATGCACTTGGGGTTTTAAGATCCCTAGATGAAAAGGGGACCAGATGTGAAAGTTATTATTATTTAGTTCAAAGTACACTGGCCTCCTAACATCTGTGGACACATTTACCACATGCCATTTAAAACAAGCAAATGGGCAAACGCCAAAACATTCAGGTTGGGATGTTTCAGAGCCTGAAGAACCATCCTAGGCACTCAGCCCATGTTGAAATACATGAGAGAAGGGAACACATGCAATAGCCTTGCAGGAGTAGGACTCCCAAGGAACATCCTGAGCGCTCACGGGAAGTGTGTGGGGAGAGGGAGTGGAACGTGGTCACCAGCAGTGTGGAACCAAGTGTAGCAAGGAGGGCTGCGATGGTGTAGATGTCCCCCACCAAGCCTTGTGGGCTCACAGATGGGGATCTGGGGAGGGAACTGGAGCATGGGGGTAGGGATAACTCACTAGTGAATCAGCTCACTAGTGGATCAGCTCACTAGTGGATCAGTCCACAGTGGAGTTCATAGCTAAATACAATGGTAGGAAAAGGCAGGTGTACACAAAGGGCCCAGGCTGTGGCTGGGGCCCAAGTCTCTCCCTCTCCCTGCTCCCTTGGTCTCTCCCTCTCTGCTTTCTACCTGCTACACCACAGGCGAGCTTCCTCTGCTCTCTCATGCTTCTGCACCATGCATCCTGACTTGGAGCTGGGACTGTGGACTGAAGCCTCTGTACATTGGGAGCCAAAATAAACCTCTTCTTGCAGTTATGGGTATTGAGTATTGTGCCTCGGTGGTGAGAAAGCAACCAAGACAAAGGTTTTTCCACTTGGAAAGAAAGGAAACACTGACTTGGAGAAAATCCTAACTCATCTTCAAATGTGGGCAGGCATGGTGGTGCATGCGCATAAACCCAGCACTCAGGAGGCTAAGGCAGGACAATCACTGAGAGTTCAAGGCCAGCCTGGGCTGCAGAGCAAAATCCTGTTTAAAAAAAAAAAAAAAAAAAAAACTCTGCTCAAGCCTTTTCCAGCCACCCTTGGTCTTATTCTAGAATCCACCAGCTAGCTGCTCTGAGATGGTGGAAGTCCTTTCTCATCAACTATAAAAAAAGAGGTGTACACCTAGAGAAGCTGAAAGAAACTGATTCATAAATACCCCAGGGCACCTATGGGCTCAGGCCACATGAGTAGTAACAGAATTTTAGCGATGCCCATACCCGAGGAGTACAGGGAGCAGCAGTCCAACTGAGGAAGTTGTTGGCCTATCCTTGCCACAGGACCTCCATGAACGCCTGGTTCTATCGGGCTCCTGCTCTACCACAGCTCTCAGGCTCCCACAGCCCCAAATTATCTCTGGACTCCCCACCATGCTCACTCTACCCCACAAGGCCCAGAGCTCTGCCCTCTGTCCTTAGGAGAGTAGGCTTACTCAAGCTGGGCCATCCCTGCCACATCCATCAGCCTTGACACCCTGCTAAGCCCTGGATTCAAAAGCTAAACACCCAGCCTTTCCTTTGTCCCTGCTCCCCACTGTCTTGACTGTTCCCTACAGCTTCTCTGCTTCCTTCACTGCAGTATCCCCGCTGCCCAGAACTGAGTGTGGCACAGGTAAACATTTATAGGGGACATGGATGGTGACTTCAAAACATGAAAGATAATCCCCAAGAAACAATACAAATACAAACTTTCAGAGAAAAGCTCGTGATTAAATCCCGTGTTTGTGTGCCCTGTGCACGTGGCTCGGGGACAGTCCCCCCTGGGGTGGCCAAGAAGAAGATCAGTGTGAGAAAAGACCATTCTGGCCCCCACACCACAGTTCTTTCAAACACTGTCGAAGCCCTGCTTCCTCAAACCATCGCCAAAGCCAGAAGATCTGGCTATCACAGACTCTACCAAGAGTGAGCTCATTCAACCACCTCCTTAGTACTAACGACATTGCCATGATATGCAATCCGGAGGAAGAAAACGGGAGCTGGACATCATGGGACATGGTCACAATGACACCGGAGTAAAGCCTAGTCTTCATCACAGAACAAGGGATTCTCATGCACTACCTAGAGCTGCCAGCGCAGCTGGGAGGACCCAAGGGCCTGTGAGAAGTCAGACAGACCAAGGGGCGCCTTGCGGAGCATCACTGAGAGGACCTTGTGTTCTGTCTCCTCCACTTGGGAGTGCCTGTGGTGCTGTCTTATAACAGGCTCTACTTTATAGAACAGTTTAAAGTTGATAGCAAAGTTGGGCAAAGAGCAAAGATTTCGCATAGACCCTCATTCAATATGCATCGCCTCCCTCATTTGAGTGTGACATCAATTGCAGCTGATAAACACACATCAGCGGGCAATTATCCATGGCTTACATTAGGACTGGCCCTTAAACTTGTGCATTCTTCAGGTTCAAACAATGATATGCACGCTGACATGTGTCCACTGTTGAGTCCCATGTATAATGGTTATTTCACTGCCCTAAAAATCCGCTATGGTCTCTTGGTGCACCCCTGCCTCTTCCTTAGCCTGGACAATCATGTTCAAGGCCCTTCTGTGGCTTCTCACAGCTTGATAGCGCAGTTCTTTGCAGGGCTGACCAATATTCCATTGCATGGATGTGGGTTCTGGTCATCCACTAAAGGTCACCTTGGTTGTTTCCAAGTCTATTTTGAAAATAAATGAACAAATGAATGAATGAATGAATGAATGAATGAATGAATGAATGAATGAATTCCCAAACAGGAAGAACGATTAGGAGATGACAACTTATAGGCTGTTTTGATTTAAGATAATAAAAATGACCTAAGTATGATTGTAGTTATAGCTGTACAATTTCATCAATGTGCTAAAATCTACTGAATCTCAAAATTTAAGTTTGTAAATTGTGCAGCATGTACATTTTCAACTCAGTAAAATTATCTTTTTTTTTTTTTAATGTAGAAATCTTGAGTGAGACAGGCCCATCTGTTATAAAAGAGGAGCTTATCACCCCAAAGCAGCCCGCCGGCCTCAGGCCACATAGCTCCAAGATTTCCAGCCATAGTCCTCAGGGAAACTAGGCAGGCAATGATGAAAGCCAACTGCCTTTCAAGAAATGATTCTCCAAAAGAATCCATTTCTGGACACTTTTCGAAATCCAAATGCAGTTCTGCTTTGAGAGACCCTAAACTGCCGAGTACAAAGGACTGACAGTCCCAAGGACTGTATGCAAACCAGCTTTCAAAGCCAAACCTAAGCCAGCCTTGGCACTGCACCCCTGTAAGTCCAGCACTCCAAGGCTGAGGCAAGAGAACTGCAAGTTCAAGCACAGCCTCACAGACTTAGCAACTTAGAGAAAATCTGTCTCCAAATTTTAAAAAAGGCTGGGGATACAGCCCAGTGCTACTGCCTTGGGTTCAATCACCAGTATCAAAAATAAAGAAACATGAAGGCATTTAGAAGGTCTTTGCAATATGGCTCCCTTCCTTGGGGCTGCTCCTGCCTGCACTGGGGCCTCAGGACCCCTGGGCCGCCCCCCCCCCTTACCTGCATGTGGGTAAGCAGATGGGGTCAGAGGCTCAGTATCATTTACAGGCTATCCACCTGCTTCCAATGAGTAGGTGTCAGGGGCAGACATTGGAGCTCCTCGGCAAGCGGACACACTCCTGAAGGGTGGAGCGGTCAGCATACAGCCTGGCTCTGCCTTCTGGGGACCTAAGGCCTCACATCCATATATAATGCATTCTGGTTATTATGTCAAAAAATGAGGCCTGTGATCCTGTGCCTTCTTCTTGTGCATTTTTCCATTTTGTGTAACTTCTCAACTGCTGAAAATTACTTCCAAATCTTGTATTTTCTTTACTTTCCATTTTTATGCTGCGTGAAACCTCCTACTCCTCAAGTAAAAAGGAAAGAAGGATACCAAAGCAAAATCAGGCAATGATGCAGGATTGGAAAGACACCTCAAAGAATGAAAGATCCAGGCACGATGCGTGCTTCTCAAACAAATAAATAAGAAATGTGCAAATGACCATAATGCCGAGCTAAGAGCTGGGTCTTAATACAGAACAGGTGTGGTACAGGTCTACATCTCAGTGCAAGAGACAATTCGAGGCAACCCAAGGGCTCAGAGGATGTCATGCTCAGTCCTGAGCAATGGATGCACCTAAAGTCAGACTATGGAAAAGCCCAGGCCAAAAATCTGAGTCTCTTGATGGGGAGAAGAAGAAGGGGTGGCTAAAGATTGAACCCATCATCTTCACACTGAGGTCCTTCCTTGGTCCTTTTCTTATTTCTTTTTGTTTTGTTTTGTTTTTTGGTGGTACCAGGGATAGAACTCAGGACCTTGTGCTTGCCAGGCAAGTGCTTACTCCACTGAGCTATTTCTCCAGCCCTCTTATTTCTTTTAAGACAGGATCTTACAAAGTCACTAAGTTGCCCAGACTGAGCTAGAATGGAACAGTCCTCCTGCCTCAGCCTCCAGAGCGCTAGGATGAGATGTGCACCACCTCACCCAGCTCTTCACATCTTCGTTGCACATTGCATGCTTTCACGTTTCCTGGCAACCCAACTAGTAAATAATGATGATCATTCTACTTGAACACAAATGACCAAGATTATCATCAATGCCCTCACTTCATAGATAGCTTCACTTGTCTCATTAATGTCTTTTTTAAGCTAAAACAGAAAAACTCTGCTCCATACAGGAATAATTTCAATTTCTATTAGAAGCAACAGGAACACTGGAACTACCCAGAACAAAACGTCCAAGCCATCAACAAGGACCTGAGTAAGAAATCTCCCACGCTTGTATTATGCTGTTTATGTGGTCATAAAAATCACCCTCTAATGACCTAAAACTCAGTCAGCTGGTTGGATCTTTTCAGGACTAAATGATCTATCAGGTTGTCTGCACAAAGCAGCTTCCTCTAAACGCTGAGGAAACAGCAGAAATACTAAGAATCAATAGCAGTTGTCTGCCTCTTACTCTTAAAAGGAAATGAACACAGGTGCTCCTCTACTTAGCACAGAGCTACTTCCTGATTAAATCCATTGTGAGTTGAAAATACGGTAAATCAAAAATGTATGTAAGCCAGATGGTCCCCCCTGACTTCTCTGCACCCATTTCCTCAGATGTCAAACTGGCATGATAATAACTCACTGTTACTGAGAAGCTTCAACACGTTCACCCCCCCCAACACGCACCCAGAACTGTGCCAGGTGAGCAGTGATCTCTCCAGGACCAGCAGAAAAATTAGGGAGGATGTCAGTGTTAAAAATTTTAGGGGCCAGTGAAATAGCTGAGCGAACTAAGCTCCTGCTTAGGCGAGGGCAGGGACTGGAGTTCCATCCAGGCACCACAGGCCACGTGGGCCCTGCCCTTTGGGCACAGTGAGCCAGCCAACAAGTCTGGGCATGGCAGCATACACCTGTAATCCCAGCACTAGGGAGGCTAAGAACAGGAAGATCACTATGAGTCTGAGCTGTGTAGTGAGACTCTGTACCAAATGCATTATATATATATATATATATATATATATATATAGAGAGAGAGAGAGAGAGAGAGAGAGAGAGAGAGAGACATTTCCTCCCCTACCATTCCTCCTTGTAGCTCAATTGCTAGGGCTCTGGCTCTTCAAAATTACCAAACTTCTGGTTTCCACCCACACTTGTTTCCTCCTTGACTCGATATGGCCTGTCATTTCCTCCCTTCCTCCCTGTCAGCTCCCTGTCAGCTGCATGTCACCTGGCTGCAAAATGAACGAGTTGTTGAAAGAATTAATCAACAAACTCGCCATCCCCCAAAAAACAATGTAATACAAAGCACAGTAACTAAATGTTACTCTGTTAACCTGAATACATTTCCTTAATTTGGCGTGCTGGGATTGCAATAAGCACATTAGAAAAAGAAAGAGCAACAGTTATTATCCCAGAGCTGGGATCAGGAAAGCTTGCTTGGAGTTCTGTGGCTTGTAGCTTCTTGCTTGGGTTGGCCTTCACTCTTGGTCTGCGGGCAGAGGCTCTCAGCTTCCTCCTCTGGGATGCCCTGGCAAGCAGCACAGAAAGCGTCCTACCCGATGCTAACTCCACATCCCACCGATGCTAACTAGCACTGTCGGCCCCTGCCAGTGCCTTTCAGAGTTCTGCTGCGCCCCTGCACTCCCATCTGAATGCTGTTCTTCATTAGCTCACTTCCTTCTTCATCAAAGCCTTCAGTCCTCATTACACAGACAGACCCTGTTTGAGCAGCAGAGAATTGTGCTGCTAAGGACACCACATGCTTTCTCTCGGGGCTTTCAGGCACCTTCACCTGAGGCTCCAAGAGAGTTAACCCAGGCCTCTGGCATGGAATTTTTTCCCAGCTCTGAAAGTAATGATCTACAGCCCCATCAGTCCTTTTACCACTCCCCTCACAGTTCATTCACATTTCCTATATGAAACCCAAACCCCGAGGAGCATCAATCAGAAGCAGAGAAGCTACACTTTAGGCAGGCTGGCTTCTTCCCAAGTTAAACACACTTAGGTAAATCTGACTCCATTACCGTCCAGCCTGGATATGTACCAGGGCACCCAGCTTTTCTGCAGTTAAGCTTTTGTTTACCCACTGTCAAGTGGGTATTTCCCAGGCAGCCTCTCCTCCTCCCATGGAGACTGGCTGCAAACACCCTACCCCCTACCCAGAGAACCAAATGTGACATCAAAGGAGCCCCAGTATGGCCATCTGTCCCTGCCATGCCAATGTTTATGCAGTGTGGGCAGGAGAGGGACAGGCCAGGGGAGGATGTCCTGCAGCATCAGACCCACACCACCAACATCTCAGGCTGCGGGTGCCACGAAGCACGGAAGTTTTCACTCTAGCTAAAGGGTTTCCTGTTCTTAGGATGAGGAAGAATCATGATTTAACTCTCCTAACAGTGCTCTCCTAACAGTGCTCAGAGAACCACCTGATGACACACTTCTCTTGTGGATAACAACTGAGACCAAAGAGAAAGCACTAATTTTGCAACTTTTCAAATATTACCCCATCTCCAAAAAAGCAACATCTCACCACAGTACTTCAGGCATAATAACTAATGGATGCACAGAACACCAAGAGAAGTTCACTAACACAGCAAACGTATAGATTAGAAATGAACCCAAAAGTCTCCAAATTCTAAAATTAATACACGCATTGGATGTCTTCATCCAAACTTCTGTTCACATCCATATTTGAAGGTCACCGTGCATGGCAATGCTCAGAAGTCAGATAAAATGCATATCAAAGCCAAAGGCAGAGTGTCCCCACAGTGTGGTTCCAGTCAGGCCACTTAACTTCCATCAGTTTCACTTTTGGAAGAGAGAGAATCACATGCCAGAGGAGTGGAAGGTTCAGTCACACACAGCCCGCTCTCCACACCCATCGCTCTGCCACCATCCATTCAACCAGCTGCACATCGATTACATCAGCCGTGAACACAGACTCATTCTTATTAGCATCCTCTAAACGACTGGGCATGATAACTACCTATATAATATGTGTACTGTATTAGGTAGTATAAGTAATCTACAGGTGACTAAAAGTCCAAGGAGAGTGCTTGTAGGTTATATAGAAACATCACACCATTTTATATAACATCTCCATCTGCAGACGTTGGAGAGTCTGGAACCAACTCTCCCAAGTACGAACAGATGCTGTGTTCTTTGAGAGTACCTAGAAGAATGCCAGATACACAGTACATGCTCAAGGTAGAGTCTCTTTTCTTTGCATTCTTACTCCCAGGCTAGCTCTCTTCCCATGACCTTAAAGTAGTAGCCAAAAGGTGTCCTGGGGACAAAAGCAAGAAGAGCCACCTGTGGACTGTGGCCCATCACCAGCTAATGCTTCACACACAGTATTCTGTAGACGGTGCCTTCAGTATCCTTCAAGGCATGGGGTGGGGGCTACTGCATAGGTTTGTCCTTCCCCTTGTATGGAACCTGTGCACCCAGTCACAAGCCCTTGAAACAGATCCTCATCGCCCACCACATAAATCTGCTCCAGTCCCCTGGGAGGAGATGTCTAGCCGCTGCCCTCCCAGCCAAGGGATGATGCGTCCATCTATCCTACGATTCAGCTGGAAGAGCTGTAGTGAGAAAGTACACCAGGCGCACGCCAGGATGGGCATCCAGCTTTCAGATCTGTCCCTTGCTCTCTTTTTTAATCTGGCTCCTAAACTACATTCACTCCCTTCATTTTCAAGAACCTCAGAAAAACCCTGACATTTCTGGGGCTGGCTCCAGCCAGGTCTTAAGGGATTCTCTCAAAGAATCTATAAGCATTTGCCTTGGGAGCCAGGGCACATTCAGGTTCCCACAGATGTACAGTGCTACTGGGGGTGGGGGAATAAGCAAGACAGCATCTGACAGTAACGTGGGGTCTTCAGGCAGCGGGACAGCAGGCTGGGATGGTAAAGTGTGAGGCTCAAGGGTGGGCAGGTCTGGTAGAAGGCTATTTGAGGAGAGAACCCAGCAGGGACGCTCAACAGGACCCAGGACAGCTGCTTCCACACAGCCCTCTGGACGCTCACTTAGCAAGCACTTACCAACATCACAAGACGTGCTGAGGCCAACTAGTCCCACTGTGGAGGAACATGTGGAGGTACACCCTGAGGAGCACTGGTGCCCAGTTGCCTGGGTTCAAATCTCCCTAGTTTCTCCCACCTCCCAACTCTGTTGCTCTAGAGAAGTTAGTGCTCCAGGGTTTGGGGGGTTTTGTTTAGACATTTGGTTTGGGTTGGGTTGGGTTGGGTTGGTTTTTGGTTATAATAATACGAACTGCACTTGGAGCCTTCATAGTGAACTACATTCCCAGCCCTGCTTATCTTTCATTTTGAAACAGCATCTCACTAAACTGCCCAGGGGTGACTCAAGCTTTGTGATCCTCATGCCTCAGCCTTCCAAACTGCTGAAATTAAGGCTGTGGCTACAACACTCAGCTTGTTTGGAACAAGTTGCTTAAACATATTACCTAAGACAAAGTGGAGAAGTTATGTTATCTTATGTACTAGGATTTCCAGAGAAAACCATTTGCAAGGGGGTGAAGCCAGACCCCAGAGGGACAGAAGCCACACCGCAAGGGGACAGAAGTCACAAGGGACTATCTAGAGGCAGGACAGAGGATCCTGAGAGTTGTGCTAGACTGTATGTACTTCCTCTCTGTAGAAAGGCGATCTGCAGCACAAGGACCCCCAGGCAGTCAAAGGAGCCCGAACTCCTCAGGGGAGCCCTCCAACAAAGAAGTGGAGTGACAAACTTGGGCTGAGAAAGTTTGCAAGAAAGCAAAAGAATCAGCAAGCTCTGCAAAGCAAGGGATTAATAGACATTTTCCTTATTTCAGGTTGAAATAAAAAGTGCATAACCCAGTTATGATACACAGTGTGTCGAAAGAGTTGTCTAGCAGCTGCTGGGAACAGTTGGGGCGGAGTGACCAGGCAGGCTCTGGATTCCAGCAGGGAGGAGAGACAAGAAAGACGGGAGGAACAAGTCGCAGCAGATCCCAGCACAGGGCCCCGGAATGCTGGGTGGGAAATCTGGAAGCTGCAGGGGCCAGGCCTCCAAAGTGTCTGTGCTTCTGCCTCCTGTTTTGTTTCAAAGTCTAGACCAACTCAGATTCTACCGAAGCCTGCTCCATGCTAAACATGTGCCACTAATGCACCATTAACAAGGTTCTACGGAGAAGGGCAAAGCAGGGAAGAATAACAACTTCACAAAGGAAATGAGCACTGCATGGGCAATGCCACCCACCCCCATTTGGAAAAGGGGGACTGCAGGACACACGTCTACCCTTGGTCCCTTCTGGGCAAATCCCCAAGCCCGTAAGGTGAGGAAGATGTCCAGGATGACCACAGCAACGAGGCTCCCGGGAGACTTTCCACTTCACCTCAACCCATTTTGCAGTTTGGACAAAGGCTTACCCCATCCCACTGACAATAATATGATCCTTCATGCAAAACCCCCAGATAAGCAGCTTCTAATGCCAACTTTCCCCCTCTACTGCCCAAATCTGTTCCCTTTTTCCCTTTTCCTAGAATCTTACAGGCAGATAAAAGAGAAGACAAGAGACAAAGGTAGGAAATCTTCCTCTGAAGTCTCTGAAACAATACAACATAGCAACTACCCAAGAATAGGCCTGGGAACACCAGAAGGCTCCCAGGGAAATAATTTGAAAACCTCAGCTTGCAACTGCAGAGAACCAGTAGCTCTTCTTCCCATCAAGGCATCAGCCACTGTGAATGATCTTACTGCTCCCACAGGGAGCAGTTCTGTTAGCAGAACCCTAATGGTCCAGACTTCACAAGCATAACTCTTCCTCCTCCAGCCTTCTGCCCATGCCACACACTTACCCCATTCCAACCCGGAGTCGCTCTGTCAAGAGGTCCAAAGTGCCATCAGCCGGGGACACTCATTTCCTAGGTGAGGGGCTGGGATTCAAAGTGTCACACCCCTGGGACTAACCTTCCTCCTCTTTGTTCAGGGCCTGGAAAGATGGACCTCAATCAACAGTAATTCTACCTGTAAAAGCAGACATAGGAAAATGGTGGACTTAGTGCTCATTTTTAAATATTCTTGTAGAAACATTAATGAGATAACATAAGAAAACTGCCTCATGTGTTGTAGACAAGCAGTGCTTCCGTAGTTAGGACTATTTTAGTATTTGAATAAACAATTTGTATTTTAATACATTAGGGCATTTACCAGCCCCTACTCCACTACGGCTTTGTGGGAAGCACCCGCCCCGGTCATGCTGGCCCACCTGATCCCCTTGTTTATGGAAACACTGGTGCATGGGATTCCAAGGTACTCATAAATCCCCACCAAACCACCCACAAATACAACTTCCCCAGAGTAGTAGTCCCTTCCTCAAAGTTGTACCACACGCAAGCCATGCTAGTACTTGTGTACAAGATGCTGGAGAGGCATTCACATTTCAGAATACTAAGGAAAACTACACCTCTTTGTCCGTCAGTGCCGTAAAAGCATCAGCTGGAACAACCCAGAGCCACTGGTCAAAGAGAAGCCAACCAAAAGCAGTTCATCATTGTCTTCAGGAAAACAACGCCACACTTGAGGCCAGTTCACTGCATGACATGCAAACTGAGGCTTTCTCCAGAGCAAAGCAGTGAACAACTTGGGCATCATGCCATAAAGCAAAAGTGAATTGTGCATATATACATATGAATGAAGTATGAATATGTTCCCCAGGGCCTTTTCCTTTGAAGAATCCGAGAAAGACCAAATTGCCCAGTCCCCAATGAGCTGCACGCCCCTGGACTCCTCAGTGCAGGAGCACTAGCCAGGTGAGAGGCTCTGCTGAGTTGTTTGTTTGTTTGTTTGTTTGCGTAAATGTGTTTGGTACTGAGTTTCATTATGTGGCTCAGACCCTTAGTGATCCTCCTATCTCAGCTTCCCTGGCACTGGGATATGCATGGGCCACCAGGATTCAGTGGCAGACTCTGTGTGCCGGGGGTGGGGCCGGCACAAGGCCTGCAAGAAAGATGGTGCTGGGGCTTGAACCCCACCCAGTCCCTACACTAGTCCCTGTGCTTAGCTAATCAGGCGCTTGGTCCACTGAACTATCTCACCAGCCTTCAGCCCTGTACTTTGATTTTCCTTTTTAGCATGAAAGCTGCAAACAGTATCAAGGGAATGATGCTTTCCTAAGCTCTGGGTAAGTTCTGAACTTTGTATTCATAGGAGGGAGGGAGCAGAGGAAGTGGAGGGAAAGTGATAAAAAAGGGAAGAAAGGAAAGGAAGAGAAGGAAAGAATAAAAGGAAGAGAGGAAAGAAGGGAAAAAATGAACAGAACAACAAGAGTCTCAGTGATAAACCGAACTAGGTTAAAAAAAAATCTTGGAAAAGTAAGATAAAAATCAGAGGTATAAAAAAATATAGTTAAGTTACCATCGACTAAGAAAATAAGATGAAAATCTAGAGCGTAACCTGGAACCTCAGTTGTCCACATGAAGACAGAACACATGGGGGAAGTAACAGGCAGAACACACTCAGTACTGCAATGTGTTAAGCTCCTGCTTTATGCCACACACACCCCATGAGGGGATCTCCAGGAATTCACAGGACAGCTCACCACAGACCTAACAGCAATTTGCAGTTCAGAAAATGTTAAGTTCTGAGAGTTCAAGCAACTTTCCTGAAGCCACACAGCTACCAGCAGCAGAGCATTAACTCAAAGCCAAAGTGTTCTGATTCCAGCTCTCTTGATCTTATCCTGCCACATCCTCTAAAAGAAGTTATTCTAAGGCATTAAAATGCTCCGACTCATGCATTAAATATGAACCAAAACAAAATGTTCTTCTGCAGTCATTACAGCGAATTTGTTCTTCTCCGGTACAAGGTAAATGTGTACTGTTGAGTGGGCTGAGGCACCTACAGACATAGTAAATTACCAGTGAGTCTTATGCACATTCCAGTTAGATGTTTCTAAGACAACTTCCAGGATGAGCCCCAGTGAATACACAAACCCACCTCAGAACAATTCTGTCCAATGTGTGTGATGCTCATGAACAGAACCTATGTTTCAATGAGTGGGAAAAACATAATCTACATCAAAGACATAGTGATAGCACATAATGTCTTTCTCCTCCCAACTAAGACAACTCACTCGCTTGTTTGTTTCACAAGGCAGATTTTTTTTTTTTTTTTGAATGCACACAAACTCAAGGAAGGAGGTGTGCTTTGGGTGTCAACTAAAATACAAAGGAAAACCAAAATTGGTTCTTCCGGAACACAATAAAGTTGAAGTATGCCAGCCAGAGTGATGGGGACATGTGGCTGGCAGGGGGTAGTGCTCAGGTCTACACTGTAATCCTAGTTGTTCAGCAGGCTGAGGCAGGAGGATCTCAATCTGAGCCCATCCTCAGCAAATGTGACATCATTGGTGTTGAAGATGTAGCACTGATTGCAGGCCCTGGGTTCAATTCCTAGTACCACAAAAAAAAAAAAAAAAAAGAAAGAAAGAAAGAAAGAAAGAAAGAAAGAAAGAAAGAAAGAAAGAAAGAAAGAAAGAAAGAAAGAAAGAAAGGATAGAGGGAGGAAAAAGAAGACATCTAGGGCATGTGCTGGGGGTGAAGCGCTTGCTTAGCAATGTGTGGACAGAGGTCTACACCCAGCACTGGAAAGGAAAGAGGAAGGAAAAACGACAGAAGCAAGGTCAGTGCCAGGAATGAAAAAGAAAACATTTCTACAGATGCGATGGTCTTTTAAAATACTATGAGGATATTATGCCATATTTATTATGTCATATTTATTAACAACTTTGTCAATAAATGTAAAACCTTATACAAAATGGGCAAGTCCTAAATGAATTCCATATTATAATAAAACTATTAAGTTGGGCTCAGTGGTGCTTGCCCAAGTAGCTTGTAATCCCAGCTACTCGAGAGGCTGAGGCAAGAGGATTGCAAGTTCAAGTTCAGTCTGGGCACTTAAGACAGATGTTATCTCACAATAAAATTTAAAAGGAATTGATGTGATCCAGCATGAATGAGGCCTAAGGTTCAACCTTTTAACCCACAAATAATAGTACTAATTCAGTACCACCAGTAATGTTAGTCATCCAATGTCTATTAAATAGACTGAATGTACAAATTAAAAAAAAAAAAAAAAAGAATGCAAACAGCTGGAGCCAAGCCAGACTACTAGGAGGGAGGAAAGACCAGTGGTCTCTTCCTCTACACTGTGGACCCATGGTGGAATTAAGTCTCAATTTCAGGTGGCCGTATGACATCTTCTAACAGTCCCAAGTGACAACAGCTGAAAACCTTGGGTGTGTGAATCATGCGTTTCCCTTTCTCCCGCTAAGGATTATTGTTCCATAAAACTCCATCGATTAGTCAGCTTCACCAGCATGATCACGAGTCCAGTCTAGCTGTCTGTCCTGTGGAGTGAGTAGCTGAAGGTTCTCTGGGTTGGGGAAAGTAGCCTCAAGGTAGTTCATGGCTACCTGACCTGCCAGGCCCTTTATGGGGCACCCAAAGAGCTCAAATGCGGCACTCTAGCAGGTGTGATAGGCCTTGATGGAAGCCCCCCTCTCTCCCGGGACTTGCCATCTTGGTGTAACAATTTATTCGTGTATCTTTAACTTCAAGGCAGTGGAGGGTCATGCAAGCTAACAGTGGCTCCAGCAACCTGTCTCCTCTGCAGGTTTAAGTTCAGGGAGGGAGGGAAAGCCTGACTGCCCAGCTCTGAATCCAGGGATGCAAACTAACACTTAATCCTAATTCCTAATCCTATTGGCCCAATACTGGAAAAGAAACATTTGTTAAATGAATATTTGATTTTTCTAAAAACATGGACCCAGACATTTCTTCATCTTCATTTTTTGCCCTAAAAGTAAGAAATGAAGAAAAATGTTTTTGAAGGTTTAGCTTACCAAAAAAAAAGAATCCTGGCTCCAATGCCTGCTGCTACTGACCGAATAGGAAATAAGTGAAACCAGTTTACCCAAAACCTCCATCTGAACCCCACACCACAAGCAAGACGAGGCACACCACAGGAACCCCCCCAAACCAGCTCCAACAGGACTGACAAACTCACTTCAGGCAAAAATATCCCGTGGCTAGGACCCTGCCCCTTGCACTAGTCCCACCCCACCCCCAGCACCAACCCAACTTCCTCTCCCCGCCCTACCCGAAATCCTTAAGCAATCAATGACATCTTCAGAGAAGTTCCAGAGACACAAATAACACCTCCTGGCCCAGGAGGCTAGGAGAAGGACTAACTCATTCAAATGCAAAATGAGAACAGGACTTCAAGGTCTCTCTCTCTCTCCATAGGGTCCCCCAGCCTCTCTCGGGTCATTTGCAAGGATGTGGACCTGGGATTGCCCTCGGCAGCGGAACAGAAAGCAAGGCGCAACTCCGGTGGGGGTCTCGATCCCTCACCACCTTCCCCACGAGGTACCACGGTACTGCGTGGACAGAAGGCTGGGGGTCTATCGCGCGCTCTCGGAGTCCCAATCTTGATACACAGAGTCAGAGCCCGGGGCGCCAGGACCGCAGCGCCCCAGAGCACAGGACAGAGGCACCGCTCACCACTCCCTCAGGGTTCAGGCACTCAAGGCTCCCCCGCCTCTGGACCCAACGCCGGGCTCTCACCTGTCATCATCCAGAGCCACACGACCTCCTGGCCCCCAGACGCAAGAAAATCGCGAGGGACTGAAAGGGATCGCAATCGTGGAGTCTAAGCTCACCCTGCTCAGCCAGGCGCACAGGGCTCGCCCGCCGGCCTCACATCTCCCCAGCGTCAGGCGAGAAGGAGGGCACAGCCGCCGGGATGCCGGCTGCGAGGCAGTGGGTGTCACCGCGAAGTTCGAGCGGTGAGGAATCTGGTCACTCGGGTGCGCTGCCCGAGGCCCTCGCTCCTCCCTGCCTCCTCCCACCTCCCCGGCGTCTCCCCGCCTCCTTCTCCAGATTTAATTCCTGCCCTTGGCTTTCCCAGCACTGAGTTCCTTGCTTTCGGCTCAAGGTCCGCATCCTTAGGAGAAACTGATCTCTCCCGAGTCACAGGCTCTGAGGCTGTTTGCCCCAAGCAAAGGGGCAAGGGGTGGGGGGGAGGCAAAAAAAAAAAAAGAAAAGAAAAGAAAAGGCAACGCCTGCTAAAGGATTTTAAAGACTAGAAACCTTAAATATCTAACCCTAGGCAGTCCTCCATCACAGTCAGAAAGGTTGGGTAGCCTTCGAGGCAGGGACCTAATGCCTAAACATCTGTTTTTAAAAGAGTAGGGTACTGTAAAGAAATCAACCAAATTTTTCGGCTCTCTGGCTTCTTCTTAAAGCCCATTACAAACTATTTTAGATAAACAAAAAATATAAGAGATAAAATAATATAAGTAAACCCCAAGTGCCCACCGTGCTGCATTAAAAAATGCAACCACCAACGTAGTAGAAGCTGACTGGAAACCCCGACATCTCCGAGAGAGAGAGAGAGAGAGAGAGAGAGAGAGAGAGAGAGAGAGAGAGAAAACTGTCATATATTTGCCTTCTCTAGGGCAGAGTTTAAAAGGAAATATTCTAACTTCAGGTTTACCAGAAAACAGTTTGCAGGCCATTACTCTGCTCGTGCCAACCTGAGTTTCCAAAAAGAAGTTTTCTTAAACTTGAATTAACCACTGGTTAAATGAAATCTCAGTGGAGAACTCCAGAAAGTAAAAGAATTCACAATTTTATAAGAAGGCAGCAAATCTGGAGAGACAAGAGAGAAGCCGGACATGAAATAGCTGAAGCACTCGTGGGTGAAATTGATAAATTAATAATACATGATTATTTTATAAGGTTACTAGCTGTGCCAAAAGCCATGGCTATTGACCCCATGCAGCAGGGGGCTATCCTCAAGGACAAAAGCTACAAAGAAAGCGGCACAACACCTATTACCAGGCCAGAGTTACACGCTGACTTGATGTACACGAAGAAAGAGATGCCCGGCCCCTGCCTATGTTCTTGGCCATCTGCACACAGCCTGACACACACTTAATAACTGTTTCATAAATGAATATAGCAAGCAAAAAGGAATGCTCCAGTGGTCCTTCACCTCAGGAAACTGTGCCTCAAAGAACATCCGGCACTCTCTGAAGACACTTCCAGTGGTCAGCCCCTTGGGAGCAGAAGTCGAGGATACTGCTGAACATCATGCTTAGGATGTCCCCAGAACCAAGACCTATGCAGCCCCCCAAGTCAACAGAGCTACTTTTTCATATGAGAAACCCTGAGGTAGAGGTGTCCCTATCACCCATCACTTCACTCATCTATTCCCAATGGTATCACCAACATCACGAAGAGGCTCTCCTGGGACTTATACAATTTCTCCCTTTGCACTGCGCAGCATCTGATGGCTGAGAACCAGCTCTGCGGGGTGCAGAAGAAAGTGGATAATGAGGTCCCACCCCTGAAGGCACTTGGCACTCTGGGGCCCTCGCTAGGCTAATGACTTGTGTGAATGTGGATGAAAGTAATCAGGAAGAAGGCGGAGGAAGATGACATAACCCCCAGGTATCAGCTTTAGAATCAAGAGATAGGAAAGCAAGGGGGAGACACCCGCCAGCAGTAAGAGATGCAAAAGATACGGAGACACAGAAAGATGGGTACAAGCCCATCCATCGTCATTTATCCTCTGTACACTAGAAATGCTCCACTCAGAACAGGAAGGACGCTTAATCTCATTCTACCTTATCGTATCACTTACAGGAAAAGAATGTAAGTACCATGTAGTCAGCCCATCAGGTAGGTGCTGATAGCAAAGGGGCCTGGTCTCTTCATGACCTCAGAAGTAAAGAAGGGTAAGCCTTATTTAGCTAATTCAAAGACAATAATTGTAGAAATGTATGGGTATGGTGTGACGTTCCAACCTACGTGTGTGCTGTATAGTGAGCCAGTCAAATGATTAGCATATCCATCAGCACAGGGATCCTTTCTGTCTAGTGAAACATTCAAAGCTAGCTCTTCTAGTCATTTTGAAGTACATAATAAATCATTTCTGATGACAGTTGCCTTCCTGCATGATACCAGAACTTATCCCTCCTAGTTAGCCCCCTGACCAATCCCTCCCATCATTCATTCCATTCCCCCCTAGTGACCACTGTTCTGTTATCTATCCTAAAAGGTGTTTCTTCTAACTCTGCAGAGCGTTATACACTTTCATTACTTTTGTTCTGAAGTTATTTAATACCACAGAAGATGCTTCTTATGGTTACAGCTAAGTGTTACTCAGAAGGGAGTCAGAAGATAGTGGTCTGATTCATCTTTTGTTTTGGGGATAAGAAGAGAAGATAGAGAATGAATCCAGGGCCTTTTCACTGAACGACATTCCTAGCTCCCCCAATCCACCCTTTATTTTAATTTCAAGACAGGGTCTAAGGGGCTGGGGAGATGGCTCAGTAGAATAAGCGCTTGCCTGGCAAGCACAAAGGCCTGAGTTCAATCCCCAGTTCCGCAAAATAAATAAATAAATAAATACAGACAGACAGACAGAGTCTCATAAATTGCCCAGGATGCCCTGAAACTTGTGACCCTCCTGAGCCTTGCAGACTGCTAGGATTACAGGTATACACCACCATGCCCAGCTGCTGGCTTGTCCAGAACCCCTTGAAGTAGGGGGTACCTACATACAGTAGGTACAGTAGTAGATAAATGTTTGTGGGGGTGAACTGAGTCCACGTGGGGCCTGAGAATGGAGAGCTCTGGGCTGCTTCTATAGGGCCCCCATGCCTCAGGAAGCTCAGGAGTCTTCAGGAACTTGGGTTCAGGATTAGCATGCAGCACCTGCCTATTACACCAACAGCTAGAAGGCTTCAAAAGCTTAGTCAGGACTGACCTGATACAGGTAAAACCATCATCATGGAAACCAGGACGTCCCAGGCAGCAGCCTCAGGCCTCATGGAAGAATGTGGCTCCTGCCAGGGCACGCCCTGCATCACACCCCCTGGGCACAGCTGAGTGGGGTGCCTTCCACTTGCTGAGTGAGCAGCCAGCAAGACACGCTGTCCTTCTGAAAGTACACAGCTTCCCCACTCGACCTACCGAATGCCACGGGATTTGCTTAAAACGCATACATTTAGGAAAAAGAAATATATGAACACAGGATCCCAACCCAAAGCAATGGATTTATTTGTGAAACACAGTGCTTCTGCGCCAAAGAAGCACAACCAGCAGGGGGCGCACAACCAACTTGTTCTCAACAGTTGCTCAAAATGGTGATGACGCTGGAGACCAGAATACAGGAGACAAATTACTAAAATAATGAGCACTACCTAAAGAGAAAGGATGTGTGTATAAACACTCGGAACCCAAGGAGCCAGGACATCATTGAACGGTATCATCAATAGATACTCTTTTTTCTTCTGTGGCCCTGGTGATTAAACTCAGGGTCTCTACTGTGTCACATCACTAGTTTTGCTTTTTTGTTTTTAAATACAGGATCTTATCCCTACACAGTGACCCATGCCTGAACTTGGGAGGCTGAAGCAGGAGGATCACTATAAATTCAAAGCCAGCCTGGGCTATTACACAGTAAGTTCAAGGCCTGTCTGAGCTACATAAAAAAAGTAAGTCACTAGCTTCTCCACTTGACGTACTGAACTTCTGTCCCCCTGCCTCAGCCTCCCAGATTACAGGCATACATCACCACACCCAACTCATCAATGAATACTGACACAAGGGGTAGCTAAGCAGATAGGGGAGACCATATGATAAATAAGCACAATGAAAAAAAATTGATATATGGGGAGAAAAAGAGATAAACCTCTCTATTCCCCCTACCAGTTGAATTTTCCCCTCAAATGAAAAACTAAGAAGTTTACTTATTTTCCCCAAAGATTGTTTTTAATTCAGACTTTAGGCAGCTAGTGTGTGTGTGTGTGTGTGTGTGTGTGTGTGTGTGTGTGTGTGTAACAGCTGAGCTTGAAAATTCCTTTCAAAGTGTGCTCTAAGGGACACCAATGTCACCCTTAAGCCAATGTCCTGTGGATTTCAGTCCAAAGGCCTTCAGAACCAACCCCTCAGAAATGTAGGCAGTTTCACCCCAGCATGCCAACTAACCAAATGAAAGGTTGCAAATCTGAGCCCAGTGCCCACAGTGGAGCTAACCCCACCTTGGCCAGCTTGAAGAAGGAACTGAGGAGACTACTCCAGAGAGGAAGGTAAGAAACCTGGGACCAACATGCCATCATCTGCATCACCTAGCAACAGCCAATCAGCTTCAAAACTGGGAAGATGTACCTTCCCTCTTGTGCATATTAGGTGAGGCCCACCAAGGGTGCTCACTCACACTTAACTTTTCCAAATCCAAACAAAAACATCATTCCCTATGCAACACTGTGATTTGAAACTCAGATCCCATTAATCCTACAGTGTCACAGTACAAACTCAGATGGTTTCCTCAGGAACACATTTTGCAGTTCGCTAAAGACTGATTGTCAAAATCAATGTTTCTAATACTTGAAACTTGGCCTGGAGAGACAGCTCAGGTGAATAAGGGCTTACCTGGCAAGCACAAGGTCCTGAGTTCAATCCCCAGTACAAGGAAGGAAGGAAAGAAGGAAGGAAGGAAGGAAGGAAGGAAGGAAGGAAGGAAGGAAGGAAGGAAGGAAGGAAGGAAGGAATTTGAAACTTACTGGAGTATTCAATATGGACTGATTCTACCCACTCCCATGCATAAGACTCTGAGGATCTGCTCAAGAAGGACATTTTTGAAAATCCTTGATTTAGCCCTAGGTGAAGCCTCCCTTCTCTCGAAGATGAGACACAAACAAGTTTCTCTCTGTCAGGTGGCACCTTGAAGTGAAGCCCTCATTAAATTTGATTTGATACAAGAATATTCACAAACATCAAATTACACCTTGTGTCAAGGAAACAGAGAGATGTTACATGGTTCACTCTCCCTGAAAACAGAGTATTTAACAACTGTACAAGGACATTTCTTTTTTTAAAAAAGCCTGTCAAAAAGCAGCCAAGAAGACTCTAATTGGCTCTTTACTGCCTGTCACCTCCAAAAGGCCCAGCAAAGACTAGGTGGCCAGTTCCTGAAGACCTACAAGCTTCAATTTTCTCAATAATCAAATCATGATGCTTAAACTAATTTTCTCTGGCTTCCTGATTCTATCTTCCAATTATACTATTCCATGATCTTAAAGCTCCTGTCTCTGTCACTGTCCAGCTTACATTTCCTTGCAGAAGAACAGCTTTAACACCCACGATCAAAGGTTTCAGGACTTTGGTGGAGTGGTCCCAATACCTATTACCCAAGTGCCCTGTAACCAGAAGGGCAAGGGAGGAAGAGGAAATATAACCAGAGGATAAAGGTAACAAAGAAGGCAAGGAGAGAGTCAGGAGCCCACAGCACCGACCAGCAACGAACCATGTGGGCCTGGTTCTGCCCCACCCTCGCACATGGGAGCAGGGCACCTTGCACCACAGTACATGTGGCTCACGGAAGGAGAGCATCTGGGCTTCCCTGGGTGAGAATCTTCCCAACACCTCTCTGCTTGGCAGCAGAAGCAGTACTAATTGTCACTGGCACTGAACATCAAACTGCAGAGTGACTAAAACAAAACAAGAGATCATTCCTAACTTCAGTGTTGTCCTCTCTCCAGTGTGCAAGTAGTGAAAGCTTACAATCCGTGAAAAGCCTGGGCTGAAGAGCACTTACACAGGAGTGGCCTCACCTGGTCACAGGAAAGTCAAGGCCATCAAATAGGAGGGCCTGGTTCAGGTCCAGGGAGCGCCAACCTCCAGATCCATGACTTAGCGCAAGCCTTTTATTTTCCCTTCAGTCCATGGGAAGTGGAAAGAGACAACAATTACAGTGAGAAGCGTGCACTCACAGGCTTTGTCCGGGGCACATGCCCAAGGCTTTCTTCAAATCAGAAGGAACACTCATCATGCCCAGGCTCTTTCCAATCAGGACATAAGCCAAGCCAGTATCTCAGACTATCTCAGCATTTGAGATGCTTCTATGATAATCTTGCTGTTCTGATAATAGGCAAAGTGCAGTTTGGGCACTATAAATATTTGGGGCCTCAGCACAGTATATATATATATATATATATATATATATATATATATATATATATATATATATATATAGTCTTGGCTCAGCCCCAGGTTCAGAGACCTGGGAAGGTCAACACAGCCAAGCAGGCTCAAGGCAGAGTGACCCCCAGAGGCCAGCACCCTCCCAGACAAACTGCAGCGTCAGAGCCTCAGCAAGACCATGGGGCAGACTGATAGGCACACTGGGCACATTCGACATGCCCGAGGGCATGTGGCAGCAACTCTGTCAGGGGCACAGACTCCTCTACATCCTGCCCTCGGAACCCCAGCAAATCTAAACATGTCTCCTGGAATGCAGGGGAACACTACACCTTTCCTGTGGGCATGAATATCCATTGCAGCACCATTGGTAACAGCCAAAAGGTGAAAACAACCCCAGCCCACCAACAGATAAACACATAAACAAAATGTGCAGCGTAGTCCTGGTACATGTTACTACATGCTACCTGCAAACTTTCAAGTCTGCATTTTATTGTATTACTATATGTTTGTGATATACGATAATTACACACATCTGGGGGACCAGGCCTTACACACACTGGCATCGTATCCCAACTGAAATAAGTCAGAACAAAATGAAAAATGTTGCATGGTTCCAGGTAGATGAAAAAGTTGTAAACACAGAGCATGTTTATGTGGGCAGCATATGGTAGTTATACAGTATTTTAAGTGTACTTGATGCCACTGAATTAGATCCTTAAAAATAGTTTAAATGGCAAACTTTAGGCTGTGTAGATTTCACTACAATTGTTTCTCAATGATTAAAAAAATGATCCTGCCTCTTGGCTCAAATGGAGCACCAAACCACTGAGCAACATCGCAGCTCAGAGATAAAAGGAGCCAACCCTTGGAGCTATGCATCCTTAAATTTTACAGCCCAAGGAGAAACCAGAACATGAGTTTCAGAAGTGTTAGTGTGGGAGAATACATCAAACCCAGAGTATCAACTAAAAGAACTAAACAGGACAGACACATTTACATAGAAGAGGCTCACATGTACTGTATCAACTACTTGAGAGGGGTGAAGACACACGGGGGTGTAGGAAGTCCCAGAGAGAACTCCAGATATACCGGGAATTCCTTCTGTAGTCACAGGACCACAGTTCAATCTTCATAAAGCTTCAACCCCTCACCTGTGACATGAAGACACAACAGCGTGTGGAGACAACCTTGACAACAAGTCACTGATATTTCTTGACCATGCTTTCTGTGAAAAACTGCTACATTGTAGACTGGTCATTCACTTGTGTGTGTGACCCTTTTGATGACTGAGGAAGGATGACCCTTCCACATAACAAATGAGGTACACAGATGTTAATGAAACTGTGCAGGGCCACTCAAAAGCAAGAGTCAGGTCCAAACTCTCTGAAACTGGGGCATACCTCTTGCCCTCCTCCCAACCTCATGTGGACTGCCCTCTCCTCCCTCAACTATCCTGCCATCCTCCCATGGGCTGCATTTCTTTATATCCTTATTCTCATCACCTTTGTACCTTTTTTTAATACAGGGTCTACAGGGTCTCACTACATAGATTGGACTCAAAGGTATTCTCCTGTGTTCAGCCTCCCAAACATGGATTACAGGCATGCGCCACCATGCCCAGTCTCAATTGCCTTGCATCCCAGAGGTGGGGCCAGCACAGCAGGCCGGGGGATCAAACCCAGCCGCTGTGTCTGCCTAAGCAAGTGCTTTAATCTGCTGAGACCTTCGTACCATTATTGGTAGGTTCTGGGCTCCCCAAGTCAGAACACCTGCTATGAACCCCAAAGCTCACGCATGCTCACAGGCATCTCAGCTCCACCCAAAACCAAAACGTAGCAGGCAGACCACCTATGTTAAGATTTCTCATGAAGTTACCAGAGTTAGTCATCACTGCATCTGAGAAAGATGAATGTACAAGGTATGTGCCCTGAGCATATTAAATTGGGCAATAGGAAAGGTTACGCATAACACATGTGGAGGAAATCTGCGGATTTATTCTCCGAGCCCTTTCACAGAACCAAAGCCTCCTACGAGAGACCAGGACTGAGACAATGAAGCATTAGGTGGACATTTTATACTGACCTGTTTACAGTACCCAGTATCCCACGAGTGCTAATGTGTTCCCCGTCAAGAGAAACACCTAAGAACAGAACTTTGCTGGCAGCTCATCCACCTCAAGCCCTCCCAGGCTTCGCAGTAAGACAAGGAGGTGGGTGAGTCAGAGTGATGACACACCACTGCTGGCACAGGGACCAGAGTTACGCATGCCTACTTGATGCAGGTGCACTCGGGCAGCAAACATGTCACCACGTCACCTGAGCCACCAAAGCTCAGTCCTGTGCGCCCTGAGGTTTGGCTTCTAAGAAGCGTTCATTGCTCAGGGCCAGCCCACAGGGCCACCAGCCTGCTGGGCCGTGTCCTCGCTGTGCTCTGGCGGAGACCCAGATAAGCCGTCTCTGACTTTTACTTTCTCAGCCTCCACAAATTCACACACCTTGTCCGGTAAGGCTGGGCTGATGGTTCCCTCTCCTCACCCCTCCCAAAGCGGTGCACCTGGAAGCCTGTGTTCTTTTTCTTACCACAAATGAACTCAGCCCATTAAAGATGTAATCCCTTATGAGAATAACTTTCCATTGGCAAAAGTAAGTCAGGGAGGCTGCTCTGAGGTCACCAGCCTCTTGCAGAAACACTAGACATGGCTCCCCAGCCCCCTGAACGTGCCTAGGTACCTCTCCCCCAGCCGCTGTCCACTGTCTGGTGGACACGCAGCAGCACAAAGATACTCCGACTCTGTTGCAGTAACCCAAAGCAACATGCTTGGCTCTTCGCACTGATGGGGGTTCCTGCTTCTGCACGGACCTGCTGCCAGCCCGTGCCACTCGCTCCCATGCAGACTGGCTTTGGCTCTGCGCACACAGTGGCCCGGGAGGATGAGCGGTCATCTCCACAGTCACCTTCTCAGTGTGTTCCCCCTGCCCATCCCTCCGCCCGGCATTTTACTCCTGCTCCCTGCAGTAGTCTCCTTTCCTGCTCCCCTGCTTCATGTTCCCCTCCTTGCTATTTTCTTTTACTACATTTCTTGTTGATTTTTATTCTCCCACCTCAGAATATAAACTCCATTCAGGAACTCTGATGGCATTTGTTTGTTTAAAACTGTCTCCGGGGCCCGGTTTCTATGATATGATTATGGTAAATATTTTTATTTGAAATTATTTTAAGCCTCCTACTACCATCAATTTCTGTACCTTTGTCTCAAACACTCTTTATTTCTGATGAAATAGAATTCTTGGCTGGCAGTGTTTTCCTCTAACACCTAGGGAACTTGGAATTTCTCATGCTCTTGCTAGAACTTGGCCCTTAGCCTATCAGCTGCCTCTTCGTACATCATCAGTTTCCCCTCGTGCTTGGTGGTTTTTCTGTCTTTGGCTTTTCCAATTCTTCTCCCCAGCCCCTGTAGCACTTCTTAAATCTGTAGATTTATGTCTTTTTTTACATTCAAAATATTCTCATGTACTTATATGATATTGGAAGGGATAGAATTTTTATTTTATATATATAATTATATATACATATGTAATACATACGTAATCTAAGGTACCTGAGTAATCTAGAGTCACAAAGATTTTTTTTAACGGGCTGGGGAGATGGCTCAGTGGAATAAGTGCTTCCCTGGCAAACACAAGGGCCTGAGTTCAATATCTGGTTCCACCAATGGAGAAACAAAAAAATTTTAAATAGAAAAAATATAGAAAGGAAAATAGGGTAAAAACTACAATTCATAAACTAACAAAGGCACACTAGTGGAGTGGGAAGAAAAAGACCAACTTCATAAACAAAATGGAAACTGACTGAATAGACAGTTCAAAGGGCCAATAAAACTATGAATGGAGCTTAACTTGATTCTCAGGAAAATATAAATTAAAACCAGCACATTACCTATTAGCAGGATAGCTATAATCAAAATAACTAATAATACTAGGGCTTCCCTGGGGACTTGAGACAAAAAGGAACTCCTGCACAAGACAACAGAGGGTATAACTGGGTCAACCTCCTCATCGCCTCAAGATGAAGACTCGGCACCTCCACTCCAGGGACGTACCCCGAATGCATGCATGGAGGACAGAGTGAGTCCAGAAATATTACTCTGGTGCTGTTCTCCACAGCCAAGCAATGAGTGAACCCAAGTGTTCATCAGCAAAGGAATGGATTACAAAGCTACAGTCTTTCTATATGATGAAGCTATACAATAACAAAACATATACAAAAAATAATGTACAATGTACAGTTACACATAAAACAACTGACCTCAGTCCCACCGCTGGCAGCTGACAAAAGAAATCCAGACCCAGCATACGTAATAAAGTGCGATGACACTCATGGACAGTTCAGGAACACGCTAAACTCCAGTACAAGACATGTGCACTCCATGGTACACGTGCGAAGAAAGCAAAAGTGTGACCCGTAACAGTCAGGCCCAAACGTTTCCTCGAGCCGTAGGGAGGAGACTGTGCCTGCAGACACGAGGGCAACCTTGTGGAGCAGAAGTATCCCCCTCTGATAAAGAATCATCACTAAGGCTACATGTATAGCTGTCTGGAGAGGTGGACCGTTTCACAATTTAAAAAAAGGCCGCAAACGTCAGGGTGGTGGTCCACGCTATAATTCCAGCACTCTGGGTAGCTGAGGCAGGGGGATCACAAGTCCAAGCCCAGGCTGAACAATCTAGCAACTTTGTGAGACTTTCTTTCAAAATAAAAAATAATGATTTTTTTATTAAAAAAAAAGTGTTCATAAAATTTATATGACAAATACGTTGTCCTGAATAACATTATTTCTCATTGATTTAACCCTCTCTACAAATAAGAAAGCCTTTTATGGTCCCATGTAAAAATCACTGTTCTATTAAACACTTCAAAATCCCAGTGAGTGAGACATTTAATGACAGATACCTTTTATTTTTTCTAAAAGATATACATAGGTTTTAAGACATTTGCCTCCTACTTGGGTTTTTGCTGTTGTTGTTGTTGTTTTGTTTCTGTATTTTAGGGAAGGGTCTACAGGATTTCTGGGTCTCCCACTACTAGATCAGACCCCTAGCAATCTGCCTGTTTACAGCCTCCCAAGCGCTTGGATTATAGGCGTGGACTACCCAGTTTCAATGGTCATCGCAGTGTACCCTGGAGGCAGGGCCAGCACGGCAGGCCTGGGGATCAAATCCCCAGTCCCTACACCTGCTTGCAGGCACTTTAATCCACTTAGCTATTTGGCTGGCCCTTGACTCCTAGAATTATTAAAGGAACAATACAATGTCCAGTCATAGATTCAGAGGGTTATTGTCAGGAGGTGGATAGATCAATGGATGACAGGTGGATAAGTACACGTCGGCGTTTAGTCTGTATTCACACACACATCATACACACAAGTGTGTGGGTACCCTTCCCCTCCACACACACACACACACACACACACACTCTCTCTCTCTCTCTCTCTCTCTCTCTCTCTCTCTCTATATATATATATATATATATATATATATATATATATATATATATAATGCCTCTGTGCTTTTATTTTTATATGCCATAAGCATTCAGAAGTGGTTTCACATTTATCACCCCCATTCTCTCTGGGGCTCTGGGGTCAGTGAACTGGATAAACTCTTCACCTGATGCTTCTACGCCAGGGGCACCAGAAAGGAACTGGGAAGGATTCTGCTGTCTCATCCCATTGAGCCTACTGGCCCAATACTCATCTTTTACCTCACCACGAATGCTAGATCCCTAATCTAGGAATAAGACAACAACTACTTTTCAAGAAATGCTTCTCTCTCACCTATTGGAGCAGGGAGTACTCACTGCTGTATCTTTCTTACCTACCTCATTGCTGGGTTTTCTGTTAGGATCCTGAGAACAAAAAGAGATGCTGAGATGAAATTTTTGGTGTAAGACTAGCAATGTTAATAGGACTTAGATTTTGCTTATCCAGGGAACAGACTGGTTTTTCCAGAATGTTTTGTTTTCTGCAAATTCTATCCCATTTCATTTTATTTCATTCTACTCCAATAGAGTGGCCCATGGAGGCCAAGGAGATGGCTCAGTAGAATAAGTGCTTGCCTGGCAAGTGTGAGGGCCTGAGGTCAATCCCTGGTTCTGCCCCCGCCCCAAAATCACCAACAGAGTAGCCCAGGCCTATCCTTAAACTTATGGTAGTCCTCCTGCCTCAGGCTAGAATTATAGGTGTTCACCACCAGATCAGGCCTAGAGATATTTCTAAGAGGTGTCATTGTTGGTGTTACTGTTTGGCAGGAATAAGTAGTGCCATGGAGCTGCCTTGGGCCTGGCAGTCCTCCTCTGTTCACATATTGCCCACAAGTGTTTTGCCAGTTCCTAAGCTTTCTCTGATAACAGCTTTTAAAAGTGGACTCTCTGTACCTCGTCTTTGTCTAATACCCTGCCTTATTTTTTTTAAGTGATCCCTGTCTTCCCCTTTCCAGGCACCAACTGATCCTCCAGCGACGTCTTAGCTTTTCTCTCCCCTGTGAGGATACTGAACCTCCCAGCACGACCAATGGACAACAGAGCTGCAGCTAAGGGTTCCCTGGCAGCACCCAGATTATAAGCCAGTATTCTCCCCAAGAAAGTGCTCTGGTTTTGAGGAAGTGCTTCTGACACTACACAGCATCCAACAGAACCACAGAAGAAAAGCCCCTGCCTGTGACTTTGCTGAAACATTCTGCTTGAAGAGACATGAGTGCTGTTTAGTCAGAAGAAACACCATGAGCCAAGGCTGGAGCAAGAGGGGCCCAGGATGACCACTGAACACGCAAGCCAACTCGCGTAATTCTCACTGACTGTGTACGTCTCTCCACTATGCCAGGACAGAGGTGTGTTGTTCTGGCATTTCTCAGGAAGGTAAAAATGCATGCACTGGCCAATGGCTTTCTAAGTCATTCCATAGTAAGCGACCCTCACGGTATTCCCAGTGCCTAGAAAAGGAGCAGAGATCCCAGCACTGCATTTCTTCACTGCATTGTTTTGCTTTTCTCTGGATTGCCAACAGTAAAAGTAGCCCAGGTGGAGTAAATTTGCTCAGTCAATGGCCATTTAAAAATAAAATTGCTGGCCACACATGGTATGCATGTCTGTAATCCCAGAAGTTTGGAGACTGAGGCAAGAGGACTGCTGTGAGATCAAGGCCAGCCTGACCTACATGGTGAATTCAAGGTTACCCTGTACTACATAGCAAAACCCTTAATCAATCAATCAAGCAGTGCCTGTGGAGAGCCCTCTCACAGGTTAAGGAAAGGGGTTCCATTTTACAAGATACAATAGTGAACAAATGTAAAGTTCTTCAAAGGCCTCTGCTGGGAGCCACTGAATGATTTTGCTACCAGCAGCAAAAGCTGGTGTTGGGGAGTAAAGTGTGTTTCAGCAAGGGACAATGCAACTGAGAAAACACTGAGACATCAGCCTTGGATCCAACAGAACCACAGAGGAGTACAGCTCTACCTAGAGCAACTGTTAGCAACAGTTCTATGAACAAATCCAAGAACAGATGATGCCATAATGTCCAGGAATGGATGGGTGGGTGGGTGGATGGATGGATGGATGGACAGAAGGATGGATGAAGAAGGGAGTGGTGGCAATCACAAGGGAGTGGGTATGTGTTCAGGAAGTACACTGGGCAGGACAGCAACACTATACATGTTGGATAACTCCAGGTTCAACATAAGCACATCTTTTTTCTATAAGGGCTGGATAACAAATATTTTAGGCTTTGAGAGCCACACAAACTCTGTCACAATGATTCACTTCTGCTATTTTAATATAAAAGCAAGCACAGACAGTATGAGCAAGTACGGTTTTGTTCCATAAAACTTTATTTGTGAACACTAAAATTTAAAATTCTTATGATTTTCATGTGGCACTAATTATTACAGTTACGTACTGCTTAATGAGGGAAATGCATTGCTAGGCTACTTTGTCATTGTGCAAACATCGCAGAATGTAGTTATACAAACTAAACCAGCTACATCCGTAAACAATAAAATCATATATGGAGCCAGTGAAATGTGTCCAATCCATCAATGACTAAAATGTGGTTTATGAAAGCCTGCAGGATTTGGTCCCCAGACAACCATCTGAGAAACTCCAACTCTCATCTCCAACTGCTTAGGATAGTGACCAGGAGAAAAGATCTCTCTAATAGATGCTAACACAACAGACACTTCTATTCTTAAGTTTTACAGACTTCTCAATCAATCAATCAATGCCTGTAGAGAGCTCTCTTACAGGTTAATGAAAGGAGTTCCATTTCGCAAGTTGCAATAGTGAACAAATGTGAGGTTTTCAAAGGCCTTTGCTGGGAGCCACTGACTTTGCTACCAGCAGCAGAAGCCAGTATTGGGGAGTAAAGAAGTATGTTTGGGGGTAAAGAAGGGTGTCTGAGGCTATAGTTGGGGAAAGTAAACCCTTCTGCTTTACTGTCCTGTCTTCAGGTATGCAAGGATACACCTCCCTATGGATGTATGTCTCACCCACAAGGCTATCCTAAGCCTTTTGTGAGCAAGGACCTCAGTATCTACAGCATTTGCCATAATACCTGGACAAGTGTTTGATACATATCTGCTAAATCAAACCATATTTTCAATGACTGTAAGAATCTACTACCAAAGTGTGACATGAGGGCAATTTACCCAGCAACCAGCCATGCCCCTCTTCTGCTATCACAGTCATGAACATCATTTCCTCAGAACAGCTATAGTTGGGGAAAGTAAAGCCTATGTATTTCACTGAAACAACTCTCAGTGTGACCCAACATAAGATACTAGAAAATTGGGCTGGGGAGATAGCTCAGCGGTATAAGTGCTTTTCTGGCAAGGGCTAAGTCCTGAGTTCAATCCCTGTATCACAAAAAAAGATACTTGAAAATGATATTCACCATATTCTTTCCATAGCTTCATATGTGTTACTTAGTTTATCCATGTCCAAAATGAAAGGGACAATGCCCTCCCACGAGCAGAAAACTGAGCACATGTCATCCTCTGGCACCCAAGTCTGGGAATTGTTATGGTTGGTCTAATTGTCCCCCCAAAGCTTCATGCAGTCATGGGGTAGACTTCTAGAATTTGTGATTAACTCACGATCCACTGGGATTATGGGTGGGAGTGCTGTGGGATTCTGAATGTAAATGCTATGGGATTACGGGTGTGAGTGCTACACCTACCTGGGGCAGACAGTGTGAATGCAACATAAGGAGACAGACCCACTCTCTGGCGCCATTGTTGCTGCTACTTCTCCCTTTGGCACTCCGCTCTTTGCCACTGTCATGAACGGCTGCCCCCTGCCATGGGCCCCTCTGCCTTGGAGCCAGCTGAGTATGGACTCAAATCTCCAGGAACAGTGAGCTAAATAAAGCTTTCCTTCCTTCATTTGGGGTATTGGGTATTTGTACCAGCAACAAGAGAAGGGTAACTGAGACAGGAATAAATGTGCAATGGGCATTTTACAACCTTGCTATGATTTGTTTCCATCAAAACTCATATTGAAGTTTGATTCCCAATGTAATAGCCCTGGGAGGTGATGGCACAATTGTAAGACAGTCTGACAGGCTTGACCCCAAGTGAACAAATGTCTAACAAGAGACTGGATGAGGTCTCCCAGAAGTGAGTTAGGTCTGGCAGGACTTAGTTAGGAGTCCAGGTTCTCATAAGGCAATATTACACCCTGCTGTTTTGCTTCCCTCCACATACAGCCTTTGCCCTTTCCTCACATGCCACAGGATGCAACCCACCATGCACTGACCCAGCCTGAGTCCCTCACCTGAGCACAGCGCAGCACTATACTCTTGGACTTCCAGAAACGTGCACTACATAAAACTTTCTCTGGGCTGTGGACATAGCTCAGTGAAAGCATTTGCACAGTATCCCCAGTACCATTAAAAATAAAACAGTAACAGAAAAGAAAATCCAATATACTTTCCTTATATATCCACCAGCCTTGGCTATTTTGTTATAGCAACATGAAACAAGCTCAGACACAACTGTTCCCTTTGCTTTCCTACAAGCCACTCAGATGGGTTATCCATCAGGTGAAAACTCATTATCATCTTCATAGTAAGCATTTGTAGCCATCTGGATATATATGACACAGGCTTCTTAAAAGGAAGGTGCTTTGGAACTCTTCTAAAATACTTGCCTGGAAATCTTGAAGTATGTCAGAGATCAAATCTATATACAAAGGGAACAAAGAGAACCATAAGAGAATCTGCAAGGAAATGAGTCATGACTGTTCAAGTTTATTTACATAGGCCCTGGAACAGGGCTTTGGAAGTGCATCTGTCACCTAGCACAGAAAGATAGATAGGCAGGGGAGCAGGGGAGCAGCAAGAGAGAAGACCGGAAGAGAAAGGAGGGAGGGAGCTCAAGAGCCCACAGGCCAGCCAGCTGGCTCACCCTCACTCCACCCAGCCCCAAAACAACCCAGTAGTAGTATTGTTCTGTTCCAAAGCAAACAGCACAGAGCACCATGGGTACACACATTGCCTGGCTATACCTAGACCTGTTTGAGAGTCTGTGACCAATCTGAAATCAAGGTGCACAAAGTCTTCATGTCCTAGTCAAAAACATGATTGGAAGCATCCAGACAGCAAGACAGAAATAGCATAATGCATTTTGTAATTCACTGGCTGTCCACCTTCCATGATATTAACATCCTCTTTCTGAGTGTATGTGTGTGAAGAAATCTCCATAGCAACTAAACCAGAATACCTTAGTATTCAACCCAAGCTCACTCATCTAGTAAGTTTGGTAGAAAACATGTTTTGTTTTGTTTTTTTTTTTCCTCCAAAGGCCATGGTTGGAGGAGCCAAAAACCTGGAAGGGTCCATGCCTTCTGCCTAGAACTGAGGTGGAGAGGAGAAGGAGACACCCACTTGTCTATCACCTAAGGCACAGCACCGCGTTGCCTCACTGTTGGCTTCACCAGCCAGATCAGCTGGTCATTCACATTATTTGCATGTTTATCCCTGTGTGTTAGTGCCTTCCACATCCTTTTGTGCTACTGTATTACAATACTTTCACACCAAAGAACATCATATTTGGAATCTTGTCATCAGTACTACTTTCCTGGGTGTTTATCATCTCTAAATTGTTTCCTGTATCACAAAAAAAGAACTAAACAAAATCAGGTCCTCAGCATTGAGTTGATTCTCTGAAACCCAAAAATAACTAATCTATAAATTTTTACAGGAGGCTTGTCAGCACTGTTGAAAACTTCACAAAGGTTCATATTTCTAAAATTAATTTTAAAACACCTTCTCTAGAAGAATTCAAGCCTAGTTATTCATGGTATGTGAGAAGGAGTGTAGCCAACCTGAAGGACAATGACAGAAGCTCATCAATTATTTTTACTTCAAGAAAGGTTTTAAGAGAAAATATTTAAGTCATATTAATAACTTACTGTTGGGGTTGTTGGCCCCCATTTTTAAAGGGGCTTTAGCATTTCAAAGTAATTAATTCTAAGCTTTCTAAATAACCTTTTCCAAAAATCCAGGTGACTCATTTCTGCAATTTGCTCCTGTTTGTAGCTCAACAAATTATTCATGGGAGCTGGCAGAGTCACACACGTAACATTTTTAATTAGAGAACTACACTATGCCTTGATTTCCAACCCAAAAGCTTCATGCTTACTGCCAGCAGTCTGAAAAGCTAAAAATAGCCACCAAAATTTTGTGTCATAAAGCAGAGAAAGCTCCAAGAAAGCTGAGCTTCCAGCAGACTCATGAACAGATCCCAAAAGCCAGAGTGAAGCTGACAAGATCTGAGATCTGATCACTCACAGTAACCTTTCATTTGAAGAGGAAAAGGGATATTAATGTCATTTTACCAGGAAGAAAAAAAAACAAGACAGAGACTCATGGTGATATGCTGCAGAGTGTGCTAACAGGGAGAAAATAAGCAAAACGCATACAAGTGTTGAGATTCTCCCACCCTAGGACACCAAGGATATTATATAATAATGTACATTTGCAGGACATGGAGAACAACAATCAACAAAATCAAGAATGACAGTAGCTTTTGGAGCAATGGACATGAACTGCTTCACAGAAGTGCAAAGAAAAATAAACAAAGAGAAAGGATTGTGTATGGCTTGGTCCCTTCTATGTCACTGTATCAGACCAGGTCACTTAGAAAGAAAACAAATTTATGTCTTTCGGTTTGCAGGCTGAGAAAGCCAATGTCAGGGTCGGCATCTGGTGAGGGCCTGAAAGCTGCACATCCCAGGGAGCGGGTAGGAGGGGTAAGGGTGGGGTGGGTGCCCCACACCTTTAATCAACAGCTCACCCCCAAGGTAATGGCAGCACTCCACTCACAGCCACAGCCCTCAAGCTGTGATCACCTGTTGTAACAGCTTGCATCTGGATGTCCCCTCATTTGGTCACAGGTGTGGGGCTTTTTCAGAGGCGGCTGGATCTACAGTGTGTGATGCTGGGATTGATTCATGGTGTAAGGCTAAGCTCAAGGGCACTAGGGTAAAGGGAGTGAATCCGGCCTACCTGAGTAGCTTGGAAAAGGTATAAAGGATACAAATATTATAGACAGCTACATTAGGTAGCAGTATGATAGCCAGTCAGATGGCACTAGACCCTCAATAAAGTCAGAACACACCAACACTGTGGCTGGAGGTACATGTGAAGAAGAGTTGGAAGTCACAATGGACAGATGTACATAAATCCCTAAAAGCTAAGCAGAAGCTTGAGATTTTGGGTACCATCCCTCTGAAATGTCCCATATGAATAAACCATTACTTCACTGAGAATGGGCCATCCTCTCCCACCCACTAAGACTAAGCTAAGACTAAGACTAAAGACTATAGGTTGTCAATCAAGGTTAATGATGGCATCCATATATGCTTGCCACATGACTGCTTCCCCATTGGCCTAATAGTACCTAAAAAGGGGTCAGGGAGATAGCTCAGCTGTCTAAGCACCTTCAAGGACCTGGGTTCAATCCCCAGTACGACATGCTGTGCTGCTATGTCAGCCACTGAACTGGGCATGGTGGCACCCTCCTGTAATCCCATCATTGGGGAGGCTGACACAGGAAGATCACTACAAATCCAAGCAAGATTAAATAAAATATTACCTAAATGGCAATAGTTGTAATTCTATTGGTTGATCATAGTTCTTCCCCACATTGTACTCACCTAGTGATTTTGCTCCTTTGAGAATTGGGATCACTGGCAACCCAGCTGAGATCCTCCTGGCTCTTGGGAGCTATTCCCTATTCTATTCCTCTTTTGTTTTCCACATTAAATTTTCCTACTTAACCTCTGCTGTTCCTTATTTACCCTTCAACTCTTGGAACCACAATCTCATCATGTTGGATGGATGTCTAGCAGACTGGGAGTTACATCTACATCTCCTATTTCATGGGGAGGTCTATGTCAGAGAGCTATGGTCGTCCTTCTCTGCTTTGCCACCTTCTGCCCACCATGAAATGTTTCTCCTCTGCCATTTCACTCTGCCTTGGCGCAAGCCCATCATGGACTGAAACCTCTACAAACTGTGAGCTAAGTAAGCCTTTCCCTATTTAACTTTGGAGAAATTTTGTCAGGTATTTTGTCCCAGCAATTAGAAGAGAAACTGAGACTGCTACTAAAGCTCCCATATTCCAACACTGCTACACTGGGGATTAAGTTTATTTTTTGCAACAGGTGGACTTTGAAGGGAAACATTCAAAGCACAGCAGCAGGAATGTGCTGTGAGACTGCAGCCATCTCTACAATGTGTTCTGAGAGTCCCCTCCCCAGCCTCATGGCTACAGGTTAAAGTCCTAGCCCCCTAAGCAGTAGTATTAAGAATTAGAGCCATCAGAAAGTGTCTGTGGCAAGCGCAAGGGCCTGAGTTCAATCCCTGGTCCCACAAAACAAAACAAAACAAAACAAAACAAAACAAAACAAAACAAAAAAAAAGAAGAAGAAGAAGAAGAAGAAGAAGAAGAAGAAGAAGAAGAAGAAGAAGAAGAAGAAGAAGGTGATTAGTGGGCCAGAGAGAGAGATAGCTCAGCAGTGTAAGCTCCTGCCTGCAAGCACAAGGACCCAAGTGAGATCCCCAGCACTGCATGCCTTGCTGGGCCATGCCTTGCTGACCACTGAACCAGATGTGGTTGGTGCATGCCTGTGATCCCAGTGCTGGGGAGGAGACTGAGACAGGAGGATTGCTAGGAGTCTGAGCTGTGTAACAAGACCTTGTACCAAATAAATAAGTAAATCTTACAAAAAAAAAACAAAAAAAAAAGAAAGTGATTAGTATCCTTACAAACAAGTCCCAAAGCCACAAGCTAACCCTTCCACCATTTGAGAACGCAATAAAAAGGCAGCCAGCTATGAACCCCGAAGCAGGTCCCAGCAGCCCGCAAGTCTGAACGCCCACCAGTCATGGTTTGAGGTTTGGGGAAGAGGAACAACACAATACGGGAAGACATTTTATAAGCTTACTTTATAATGAATCACCCAAAGAATCATATACAAGAGTGTAGGAAATCTGTCCACACACTAGAGACCCACGTAGCCAGCTGAGGACCTGGATCCTAGTATCTGGCATGAGTCCAGCTGAGGACCTGGAGCCCATAGCAGTGCCTCCCACAAGCCCAACTGGAGGTCTGGAGCCCACAACCATGTCTCGTGCAGGCCCGCTTCATGGATCTAGACTGAGAGCACCCAGCTGGCAGCAGACCCTGCCATCATTCTCATGACACTGGTTTTAGGTGCATGCAAAATGCAAGAAATCTGAGGTTAAGGCTTCCACCTAGATTTCAGAAGGCCCAGGAGACTAGGCAGTGTATGCCTAAGAGGGAACTAAGTGAAGCTGTGTATGAGAAGTGAAAAGTGCAGCAGAAACCCCAGAAGTTTGGAAAAGCCAGGAATATGGGTCATCGAAGAAAAGCTCCAAGAAGGGAGCAAATCAGGCCTAAGATAGAAGCCAAGGAAGCTACCATCAAAAGCACCATAGAAGAGCAGTCAAGACAGCTCTACAGACTAAAGCACCTGCTTAGGCAAGCTTAGGCACCACATGCCATGCCAGCCCCACCCCCAAGGTAGACTAAGCCAGCCAGAGCCTGGGCATTGTGGGGCACACCTGTGATCACAGCACTGGGGAGCTTAAAACAGGAGACTGAGCTGAGCCCTATAATAAAAAAATACATTTAAAAAAAAAGTGCCACAAAGGTGGAGTCATATGGTGCTTAGATTGTCTTAAACATTGAATGTGGAATTACAGGACTTAATATTCGCCCTGATGGATTTTAGACTTGCTTTGGTCCCAATGTTTTGTATCCCCTTGTTTGTACCTTTTGGAATGGTACCATTTATCATGTGCCACTGACTGTTGAAAGTGTTTAACTTCTCATCTGTACAGGGGCCCACAGCTAAGAGCTTGCCTTGATCTTGGAGGAGACTTGGGACTTGGACTTCTCAGCAATTCTAAAACTGTTAGGATGTCCGCAACTCTTACAAATAGACTAAATGTTTTTGTATATAGAGATGTACACTAGTCTTTCAGGGGTGAAGGGTGGAATACTATGTCCCCCCAAAGCCTCACACAGTCACAGGATGGACTTCTAGAATTCTTGACTAATTCACGATCCAATGCTGGGATTATGGGTGTGAGGGCTCCATCCACCCTGGGGCAGGAAGCCTGAACACAACACAAGGAGGGGAGAGGGGCCTGCTCTGAAGCTGCTCTCCCCTTCTGCTCCTGCCGTTTTGCTGTTTTTCTACCACCATGAAGTGCTGCCACCATGCCTTGGATCCAGGCAAATATGGACTGAAACTTTCACACACTATGAGCTAAATAAACCTTTCCTTCCTTAATTCTGGGTATTGGGTATTTTGTCCCAGCAACAAGAGAAAAGTAAACAAGACACCGTCCCTCAGAGCTGTGAGATACAAGTCCTTGTATCTAAGTAGTCTGGCTGATAGCGTTTTGACATGGGAGCCAAATGGACTAAGGTCCAATACATAGGTGTTACCTGGATCACGAGCCAGAAAGATGAGCTGTTAAGAAACCATGGCACAGGAATTGACCAGATAGTTCAGAGGACTAATGCACCTGATTAGGCAGAGCGCAGTGGCCAGGATTCAATCTCCCACCCCCCAGGGCACATGACACGGCAACTGAGACTGGGTGTGATGGCACAACCCTGTAATCCCAGCACTTGGGAGGCTGAAAACAGGAGAGTCACTAAGAGTCAGATCTATGCAGTGAGACCCTGTAATAAATACAAAAAGAAATCATGGCACAGGAGGGAAAAGGTGAAAACTTACTGGGTATCAAGCAGCTGTAGAGACAGGGATCTGTAAGCAAAAAATAAAGCAGGGCCTCCTTAAGTCTTAAAACCAATCTTGACCAGAAAGAATTAAAAGCAAACTTCACTGGAAAGATTCTCCCAGGAAGACCTGACACCAAAAGACAAGAAAAAAAAAAAAAAAAAAAAAATCTCACAGATAGGACACAGAGACAAAGCCAAGTCCATAGTGATAAGTGACCCCCACCTCCAATAAAATATAAGAGAAGTAAAAGGGGTCTTGACCAACTGTAATGCATTGGGTTCTCACAAGCACACACTTGCATATACACCTGCTTACAGGTGTACTCAATCTGGACTCACTACATTATTCACTCTAGAGTTACACAGAGTACAATGACATTGACAGGCTCCTTACTGACACTAACCTCATCAAAAAAAAAGGCACCCCCTTGCTAACTACCAACCAGCCCCAAAGATAAGGCCTTCAAGGGTACATCAAAGACAAGGAGACAAATCAAAAGGCTGCCCACAGACCACCAGAAAAAAGGGCACTAGGGAGAGGTGCCCAGATGCTAACACTGTGATGGGGTTGTGGACGGGGATGAAAGAGTCACAGAAAAACAGCTAAAAGCAGAGGGTCGCTGGAGTCCCCTACCCTGAGTCTTCCTTATCAGGGCAGCCATCTATCTTCTGTTCTGTCTTTCCTTTTCCTCTTTACAAATAAAGTGTCTTCCTCCCATTAAACTTTGTTCCTCTAATTTATTATGAGGGCTGAGTTATGATCCCTGTGGGCTGCTCAGACAACAGAGCCATGGTCCTCATCTGCCAGGCCCGACAAAGTTCCAGTCAGTAGGACTTCTCCATGCCATGACTTAGTGATACATCTGGACACATCTGCAGGTGAGATGGCACAGCATCTCTGATTTGCACCAAAACTACCCAAGCACACATGCGCGCGCGCGCGTGTGTGTGTGTGTGTGTGCGCACGCATGTATGCGTGCGCACGTTGACTGTGGTTGAAAGCAGACAGGCCACACATTAATGATCCTCGAGGCTGGGTGAGGAGAACATCAGAGCTAGTATGGGGCATGTCATACTCTTTCCTTATGTTTGAAACTGTCCATAATATAAACATTTTCAAAAAAAATTCAGTATGTACCACAAATACTATGGTCTGGACACCCACAAATGCCTCTGGGTGGCCTGAGGGTGTGTGTGGCCTGTAGACATATTTTGTTTGGACTGTGGAATACTTTAAAAAGAAAAAAATGTTACTTCCTTTCTGTTCCAATATTTAAAAATAAGACTTTGCATAAAAATTAAGATTTCCGACTTCTCCTGAATGAAAAGAGAAGGGTCTGGCAACCCTGGGCCCCAGCAACGAGCCCTGGAGCGGGGCCTGAGGCCTCCCTCTCCAGCCCTGCCCTCAAAGACCTGTGAGGCCTCGGGTTCATGGCCCTTCGGATTTGGCACCCAGCACCCTGGATCTTCTCAACAGTAACCCCGTGCCAGTGACAGGGCCAACCTCTCTGGAATTAATGTGTCCTTGTTAGCCGAAACTATCAGAGCTTTACTTTCTGACCAGCAACCAGAAGTTCCTGACAACAATTTCAATACAAGTACTTGGAGAGTTTCGGTTTATATTACACAAAGCTGTGATTGAAAACATATGTGTGGTGAACACTGCGAAAGAAAATCCTGGAGTTTTTGCAGTTCATTTGGCTTGAGGACCTCTGGTCGGCTCTGCCAACTTTTCTTATCATTCAGGCAACAGGACTGGCTCCTGTCTGGTTCCATAGACACCCAGAATGTAAAGTCAAGAGAGGGGCTGAGCTCTCCTCCAGTATCTTCCTCCTCCTTTTACAGTGGGAGCCAGCCCAGTGGGGACTGGGTGATTCACTCACCCACTTTCAAGGGGTCCCTGAAAGAAGGGAAGGGCATGAACTCACAATACGAGGCAGTGCTGGTCTCCCCGAGTTACTGCATGATAGTCTGTTCCTGTCTGTTCAGTTCTTTTAAAATACTCTGCCAGTGTGCCAGTGGGACAGAAGCAACATTTTTCCAGGAAAAGTATGAGCTTGCAGCCTAGAAAAGAACCATACGCTGAACCACTCGGATCCTGATGCTCCTGCTTAACTGGACACTTTGTGTGGAGTGACCGTGACCAAGCTCTCCTGGCCCCTAACCAGGGCTCCTCACTGTTTCATTGCTTCCTGTCAGTCAAAGGACATGCAAGGAAGAGGACAGATGGAGCCTTTCTGCCCCGCAGGTCTTCTGAAGATGCTTTTGGACCTGGGTTCTCCGGAATGTGTCACACTCACTCTCTGGGGTCACAGAAACTTCCCTCCTCCTCTGACCTGGTGTTCTTCCCAAAGTGTGTCTACCTGGTGAACAAAGTACACCTTGATATTGGATTGATTCAACTGCAGATTAGATGAAAGGAAAAACCACCTTAAGCCAAGGTGAAATCCACCTGTGGAGCAACACGGGATGCTCCCAGCTTCTTGGCGGGAGCTCTCATCCTCCTCCTGTCCACATTATGGCTGCACATCCACTCACCACCTCCCTCCCATGGTGCCCGACATTAGTGACACTACTTCCATTACCAGTGCAGGGACACACCAGCAAACTCTGGCATCCTGCTCTGCAGGGAGCATAGCAATGGCCTACCTGAGCTTCCCCAGCTTTCTCAACATCAGAGACTAGCCTGGGGAACTTCTTTGTGGCCATCACATTAGCCTGATAAATGCATGGGTTTTGACTCACAATTGCCCCTCAGTAAGAATCCCCCATTGGAAATGCAAAGAGTTCAGGATTTTTTTTTTCTTTTTTTTGGAGACAGGGTCTCACTGTGCAGTTCAAGCTGGCCTCAAACTCACTTTGTAGCTCAGCCTGGTCTCGAACTCACAACAATCCTCCTGTCTCAGCTTCCCAAGTGCTGGGATTACAGGCATGCACCACCACGCCTGGCTGAGTTCAGGATTTTATGAGGATTTTAGGATTTAATGTGAATGGGGGAACCACTGAGCACAGTAGAAGAGCTATGGAAGTCAGTGTAGCAAAAGAACAGAAAGTTGAACTGAGACTATGGCCACCAAGATAAAGAGAAGGTATGGAGAGGGAGGGAAAGGGAGGGGGATGGAGGAAGTAGATAGCAAGAGATGCTATGAACCAAGATGACTACAAGATATAGAACAACTATGCTTTATTTTTATAACAAATATTTATTGAGTACCTAACATGTAGTAGATATTATGCAAATCACCAAGAATAGGGCAAGGGGGCTGAAAAGAATAAGAGAGGCCAGTTGCTGGGGTACACACCTATAAGCCAAGCTACTTAAGAAGCTGAAGCAGAAGGGATTCAAGCTCCAGGCCAGCCTGGGCAACCTATGGTAGCAAGACCCTCTGTCACGATAAAAAGAGGGGTGGGATATAGCTCAGTGGTTGAGCCAGAGCAAGGCCCTGGCTTCCATCCCCAGAACTACAGTTTAGATAGATAGATAGATAGATAGATAGATAGATAGATAGATAGATAGATAGATAGATAGACAGACAGACAGACAGACAGACAGACAGACAGACAGACAGACAGACAGACAGAATTTCTTTTTGTGAAATGGAGCAGTACAGAAGATAAAAATAGGTATAGGTTCACTTGTAAAGATGCTGACTTTGAAGCAAAGCCTAGCAGGCAAAAGGAACTGGAAATAATTTAAGAAAAGGGTTAAATTTAGCCATTTCTCTACATAAACATGCTTATCTCTCCCCTATTTCAAACAGGAGTCCCTTCCCTGGCCCTACACACCTACCTAATTACTACCCTCTTCCTTTCCCCTTTCATCCCCTGAAAATCCAACCTCATAAAGATCCACTTCCTCAGGAAGCAATAGCCTTCTCTCTTTTCCCTGGTGCTTGGCCTTGGCCAAGACCACTAGAACCCAAAATCTGTCTCCAAGCATCAGCATGAATGGTCTGAACCCCCCACTGGTATATAAACAATACCCCAAAGCATTGGCAGTAGCCTGCTTTACTTGAAATGCTCTACCAGATCACATACTGGGTGGTGGTAAAAGTAAGAAAATAGCTAATGGTAGATTCTATGATTTGATACATGTTCCCAAGGGCATGTATTAAAAACTGGGTCTGCAACCCAAGTGCTGGTTGGAAGGGGCAGAGCTTTTAAAACATAAAACCTAGTAGACAGAACTTCAGACGAGCTCTTTGAAGCAATTTGGGGACACTGGCCACGTCTTGTCACCTTTTCTCTCCACTGCCATGAGGCATGAGCTTCCTTCACTGCACACTCCCACCACCCTGAACTGCCTCACTGCAGATCCAGAGTAACAGGGCCACAGAACCATGGACTGAAACCCCCAAACCATGAACCTAAATAAATCTTTCCTCTTTAGGAATTGCTCACCTCAGCCTGAGTGCTGTCAAACAATGCCTACTACGGCATCCACACATTCCTCCTGCAGCCCTGACCATCTCTTCTCTAACTTGGCTCTCACCTTCCATCCCACTCAGCAGCTACACACACAGAGCATTCTGAATGTACCATATGCTCATGAACAGAGCGCTCTGCTGTCCCAGCACTGGTAGCGCCCGGGGAACCATAGTAAACCCAGATGTGCACTCTACTCTAAATCATAAAACCAAGGGGTCTGAAGTACTGTAGCTCCCTGCAGACTGCAGTGCACCTCCGAGGGAAAGAGATGGACGGGAACAGGACTGTGAAAGCCAACCCACCCTAGCACCTGCTGGTGCGGATTCTACCTGTTCCCACTCATCACTCCATGCTGCTAAGAAATCCATCCGGCACATTTGCCTCCCTGCTGAGAACCTGGAAGGAAACACCAGGTTCTCGGCGGGGAGATGAATTTTTCCCAAAACAATATCGGACCAGATTTGGTTCCCAGAAATTATTCACTCAACTTCCAGGACTAAAACTACAACCAGTGAATTGATAATTCTGAAATGTGGTCATAAAAGAAAAATAAATACAAATGATCCTTGTGATTGTGAAATCATTTTCAAAATATGTGTGCTCTCCTCAAAAAAAGAAAAAGATTAAAGCTTCGTTTTCTCTTTGGCCTAGGTTTAAAGGGTAAGAGAGAATAGCTAAATTTAGCAAATGCCAGAAATCTCTAGCCTTTATTTTATAACCAATGCTTTAGGTTTTTTTTTTTTTTTTTTTTACTTTGAACTAGAATTCTCCTGATGTTTCTACACAAAGCAATGAAATGAGCCCACTTTTTGAACTCTTGGTTTTGGTTCTTTATTCTTTATGTTCTTTATTTCTAAATAATATTTTAAGAAACTGTCAGCTTGGGGTTAGCTTTAACTAATGTTTTAGATAAATATCAGAAAGCTATTGTTTAACACAAAACAATATGATTTCAAATAACAATGGAACACACAGTAGCACTGTATGAATGTTCATGATAAGATAACTGGCATTTATATACAAATATAAGCACTTGGGGGTGCATACATACACATCTCTGCATACGACTTACTTCAATGCTCAAGCAATAGAACAATGAAAGGGAAAAAGTCAACATGAATTTCAATAGCAGGCAAACAGCAATTATTCTGCCACCCTTTTTATTTTTCTGGGTCCTCCCCCCCAACCTTTACTACAAAATCAGTTATATGTGTTTCTTTAAATTTTTACTAATGTATTGTGGTTTTTTGAGACAAGGACTCACTATGTAGGTGAGGCTGGCCTTGAACTCACTGTGTAGCCTAGGCTGGCTTCGAATTCATAGCAGTCCTCCTGCTCCTGCCTCCTGAGGGCTGGGACTGCAGGTCTGTGCCACCACACTCATAGGAACACTTATATAAACAAGGATAAATAAACAATCTTATTTTTATCAGATATTTAAAGATTTATGTTTTTGCAAGATGCACAGATCTCCTTATATAAAAAAGTTCAATGAATTCCCTATGCTACCAAAGTAACCCATATAGGAAAAAATAAATAAAAAGACAGCTTGTCTTGTAAAGCTGTTTATTAAAAATAAGAAAAATTATAAGTGGAGTCCTTTCGTAACACTGCTACTATCCACACCCTAAATGTTCCTAGCTGGCTAGGCATGGTAGCCAAGAGGCTGAGACCAGAGGAGCGCAGTAGCGTTCAAGGCCAGCCTGAACTGTGTAGTGAAACCTGTCAAAAAGATAAAATAAACAAAAAAATTACCTATTCAAACACTCATAGATGGAAATACCACACAGTCCCCCCTTTTATCAAATCATCTGCTCTCAGTTCCCTTCATCACGCTTCCTGAAGAGCCACAGTACACAGCAGGCTGGACAGCCTCACACGCTCAGGCACACACGCACACGTGCACACCACCCCTGACACAAGCCTCCACCTCTGGCCATGACAGCACTCAGAGAAAATGATTCTTGCAGACTCCACAGCTCTTGGGCTTCTCTTCTCATACCTACCGTACCCAGGACACAAGCTTCCCTGGGTACCCTCTCCATCTCCACTGGGAAGGTCAAAAGGTGTTTAAAGCAAACTCCTGATTATGCACATTACTGAAGGCAAATATTGCACAGATGCGTGCTCATCGTGAGATTTTCTTAATTGCATTTTGTTTAGGCTACCATTAAAACTAGTGGTATCACACACAGCAGAGGAGGAGACATCAACCAAAAGGACTTCTGGGAGATAGTGAGTTGCCTGAAATGTGCAAGAGGCCCCAAAGAACACAAAAGGAACACTGCTACGCTCAGAACGGCTAAAGCATTCATGTGAACTCAACAACATCCAAAGGCCTGCACACTCCTCTTTCACAGCACTATAGGCAGATGGATGGATGGATGGATGGATGGATGGATGGATGGATGGATGGATGGATGGATGGATGGATGGATGGGGCCAGCTGGAATCCAACATGCTAATGAGATAGTCAACTGGTGTTAAAAATAGATCCTTTCTTGCTTCTGTTTTTTTTGTTGTTGTTGTTTTTTGGCACAACCGAGGATTGAAATCAGGCCCTTGTGCTTGCTAGGCAAGCACTTACTCTACTGAGCTATGTCACTGACCCCTGGTCTTAAAAATAGAGAAAAAAGCTACAATACTGTCTCTGCAGTCCTGGATGAACCATAAGCAATATGGCTCCAATCTACAAAACACAACCTTTTAGGCAACTCTTCCTCATCTGGAGTCTAATAGTGCTGTGGGATGAACAGAGTTTGTCCCTCTTCGGCTCAAGGCGAAGTTCAATCTCCATTGTGAGAATGAAGAGGCTGGACACGCACTAGACTTTGGCATTCAGAGCATGGGTCTGGGGAAGGTGGTTAGTATGAGGTAAGGGGCCCCAAGGGGCCTCCTATAGGGACAACCTGGAAACTTTGGGCGGGGGAGACAAGAGAAGTGTGTGCTCTCTCTGAGCTGCCTCAGGGCTCTGCCCCACGGAAGACCTTCACCAGACAAACAAACCTCCTCCTTCTGTGCTGAGCCACTCTCCCACCATGCTGACAGCAACAGCAAACGACTACAGAGAAGCATTTTCTTAGGTGAATTTCTAGGATGCTTCTCTGTGACTCTCATTCACTAAAGAAAATCCAGACAGATTCCCTACAGTTTCTGTGTGTTGTGTCCAGGTGCACGGCAGGGTCTCCCTTTTGCTCTTTTCCTCGGGCAGGGCTTCCTGTCACCACTATTGGCTCTGCCTCTCTGACTTCTCTGTTTTCTCAAAGTTCTTGTTGAACTTGTGGAGCTGGACGCAGCCACCAAGGGTGGCCCTGTCGCCATGAATGTCCAATGGGATGGGACACTACACACTCCTGGCCCACACACGGGCGCCTTCCCTCGCAGTAGCCTCAGACCCACGGGGCTGCAAGTCACAGCTTGCCTGCTCTGCACCTGGGTGACTCTCGTGCTCGTCTTCCCCGAGCTCTGTGGGGCACTACAGCCCTGACTTCTCTCTCTGCCCACCACTATGGCTGCTGTTATCTACAACTGGTACTGAAGACCCCATCAGTTTCCCATCAGATGTGACTGTCCACGGGAGAGGGTCAGCAGGCACAGTACTGACCAGGCAGATTTAGGACACAGGAACAAAGTAACTAAGCACACAAAGAAAGACAATAGCATAGGATTACTGGAAGCAAGTTGAGACAGGGCCTAACATCCCTACAGCCTGAGGATCTTGCATCTACAGGCAACAATCCCTGGACAGATATACAACTACTGATAATCTGAGAGGTGCCCTGAATCTTTATAAAAAATTAATACAACTTACTAAAAAAAAAAAAACAGAAAACCACTACATGATCCTGAGTTTAGTTTACATTTTTGCAAACGGGAAACCACAGAAACATCTTTAAGTGAGTGATTTGGCAAAGTTAATGCACCACGACTCTTACAGAGCGGAGCAGTTTCTCCAGCCCTGAGGATGCAGGCTCCTTAATTAGCACTGTAGTGTGCTCAGGCTGGCTTCACACACACATGCACACGCACACGCACACCTGATTCTCTTTCCCCTCCAGCCTCTCTACCTTTTCACTCTCACCCCTCTCCTTGGTTTCTCCAGGTCCCTGAAGCAGCCCCCTCCTTCCCCTCACACTTCTGCTACATCTGTGTGGGTTGTACTGTACATACTCGTGGCAATGGATTATTCCTGCTCCCAACAAATGGAGAGTGCTGCGCCTCGGCTGAAGCATAGCCAAGGTCGGACTTTGGTGAGTTTTGTGGAACTGCTTATAAAGTAGACATCAGAAAACAGCAATACCAGAACTGGTACAACTCACTTCAGAAAGAAAATGTGACAATAATCTACACTTGGAAGTCAGCTCCACTTGAAAAGATGCACATGTAAGTGCACTAGGCAATGAATATGAAACCAAATGAAGATACCACTGCACAAGGACAGAAACAGTTATAGTAAAAAAGGCACTCGCAAGCTTTGGTGAGGATGGAGAGGAACTGCAGCCTCCTACGTTTCTGCTAGAACTGAAAAGTAATATAGCTGCTCTGGCAAACAACTGGCCGGTATCCAACCTCTGAAGGCTAGTGTTACCTCATGATCCAACAGTGTCACTCCTAGGGAGAGACCCAAGAGAAACAGCAGCATTTGCCCACATGAACCCTTGCACACACATGGTTCACAGCAGCACTGACTGTAAGAGCCAAAACGAGTACAACCAAAATGCCCACCAAGCGAGGAGTGGTCTAGAATGGGGGTGACCACACAGCAGAGTATTACACAGCAATACAAAGAAGCGAAGCACTGGCACATCCACGCTGCAACGTGCATGAAGCAGGCTACGTCGTGCTACATAACAGAATCAATAACAAAGGCCACATACTGCACAGTGTCTTCTAGAGGGAACATCCACAACAGGCCAATCTGTAGAGACAAACTAGATGAACAGTTACTGGGGAAGGAGGAGGGTGCAGGGTGGGGGGCAAATGCTGCTGACTTGTGAGGGCGCTAACACCACTTACAAAAAAAGGCAGCTCTGGACTGAATATTCCCGACCTCCATTCTATACGCTTTTATACGCTGAAACCCCAAGGCCTGTTATGGTGTCTGTTGGAGGTGGGGGCCTTCGGGAGATAACCGGGTTGTGAAGATGAGGACCCTTGTAAGTGGTATTAGCGCCCTCACACAGAGATACCGAAGAGATGGTCTATCTCCACCATCTGAGGCTACAGAGAGAGGACAGGACGGCCATCCCCAAATCAGGAAGGGGCCCTCACCAGGAACGCAGTCACCAGGGGGATCGATTTCCAACATGGCAGCCTGCAGCACTGTGCACTGTTGAAGCTAGCCTGAGGGGTTGCCCTGTCGGCCTGACATGACTGAGATGAGCACTGGTGAGCTGTGCAAGGAACTCTGTGCAAACGGAGACATTAAACTAGGTCAAGCAGAAAGCCTTGAATGGGAGAGGAAAAGAGGAACAACAAGGAACAACACAAGGAGCTCACAGCCCTGCAACGCTTTCACTGGCCCTCCCACAGGCCTCTGGACACCTCCAGCGAGCTGTTCTTTGAAGGACACTAAGTTTGTTCTTTTTGCAGTTTGGGCAAATTTAAAAACAAAGAAAGACTATTAGTTGACTGGAAATATGTTAAATGAGTAAATAAAAGTAAAACAAAAGCCCATGACAAATGAATTTTAAATTTTAAGCCTACAATAGTAAATAATGTAAAACAGTGGCACACATAATATTACTGGTTCAAAACTTTTTCTTTTGTCTTCAACATGGAAACTTAATCATTTTCACCTTGGTGACCTATCCAGGTGTACTATATATTCAAACCACATTTCTCAGTAGCACAAATATCTTTCTCAAGTGCTAAGCTAAGTCACTATTTTTATAAATGTTTAGGAGAGTGACATGTTTTCTCCTGTTCTTCTCACAGTCCCATACGCTCACTCTCTGAGTGTCACAGGCTAGGCACAAGGGCTGTACAAAACGATGTGCAGTGGTCACCTATTATGTGCCCCAAGCACATGTCACCTGCCAGGAATTCACACGTCGGCAGGCTGCATCCTGCCCTGGGCATCTCCCTAGATCCATGTTCTCCCACTCCATCTTACATGGTAACTGTTGGTCAGATTTTTCAGATTTGCCAAACTGACCCTTGCTGTGAAGTGTGGTGTGGTGTGGTGTAAGCATGGGGTGTGTGTGTGTGTGTGTGTGTGTGTGTGTGTGTGTGTGTCCTGCCCTGCACTACATGCTAGCTCAGTCAGCCTGTCACTCCCAGGGACAGTTCCCCAAGGCCCCCAGGGAGGAAGCCCCGTGTCTCCGTCACACTGCACCTATGGTGCTGTCTACAAGGATCTTCACAAACCCCACCCACATCATAAAGGTCACACCAATGAACGTGTCCGCAGAAGGAAGGATGTGCAAGGCAATGCAAAGCAGAGCTCCACACAGGATCTGGGGCAGCCGGTGGTGTTAAGGGCCAATTCACTTGTTCTTTTCACTTTCCAGAATGCAAACAGAATGGAACATGAAGCACCTTTCCGAAGTTATGGTACAAATCATTAGCACAGTCTGGGCCAATAAATAGGCTTCCTAATTGACATCTGCTCCTCTGTCTGTGAGAAACTGCTGCTTCAAAATCATCCTAAGCAAACTAACACCGAAGGAGCAATGAGAAGTGCTGAGATCTACGTGGACGGTCACTGGCTGGCAGCTGCCAGGCTGGCCTTGAGCTCACTTTGTAGCCTAGGCAGGTCTCGAACTCACAAGGATCCTCCTGCCTCAGCCCCCCAAGTGCTTGAACTACAGGCGCTCACTACCACACCTGGCGTGGGTGGCTGTAGTCCTATAACTCACTCTGGGCCACATCGCTGGTCTTCACAGGTGTTCCTCCAGTGCCTGGCATACAGTGTCGGGCACAGTAAGCTCAAACTGAATGAATGATAGGATTTTAGGAGACTCAAGGAAATGCGTAACACCTGGATGGGCCTTGGGCACAGAAGAAATCAGGCAACCACATTATCAAAGGAAATAAAAAGTCAAAGATCAGCGAGGAAGGTGCTTCAGTTTAAAATGTTTTGGCATCTTTTTGTACTTCAGGACTGAAGATCTATAAATCTTCAGAACAGACAGATTTAAGTTTGTTCTCAATTTCAAAATCAGAACCAATAAACAACTTACTCTGAAGTCCCATGAATGGCACAAGAACAGTGAGAGCACAGATGTGTTCACACAGCACCGCTGGAAGGAGAAGCCTTGTGCCATCTTTCCTACATGTATCCAAAGGGAGCACACCAAGCCCGCAGGAGCAGCGCTAAGTGCCCCCCCGTTACACAAGCACAGCACATCTGAGGACAAGGTGCACACACGATGGGCTTTGGACGGAAGAAGGAGGGGCCGAGTGGTCCAAGGAGAACACGGGAGCCAGGCTGCCTAACGCTGAATCCATGTCAGAGGCTGACTTTTTACAGCTGCCTGTGTTTTTATTCCTCAATTCTTCTAAAAAGGTAAAAGCAATTATATCTGTGTCATAGAGTTCATATAAGGGTTAAATAAATTTAAAACTGGAAATCAGAAAACATTAGATTAAGCATTATCTATCATGATGATTAAACACAAATTTAAGGTATCAGAGACTATGAGGAAAGAGGGAAGGAGGCTAGGAGGGAGGAAACAAGGGAGGGCCAGAAAGAAGGAGGGAAGAAGGGAAGGAGGGAAGCGGGAAGGAGGGAAGAGGGAAGGAGGGAAGGAGGGAGGGCAGGCTCCTGCCAGCAATCAGCTCTGGTTCTACTAAACCAGTGTTGGGGAAGCTGTTCTGTAGCATGTGTTCCCCCACTAATATGTACAATTTTTATATTGTCACTTAAGCTAACAACAAATTTAACTTAACAGGAGGCAACTTTTCCTTTTGCAAATGTTTTAGACTTTTCAGGCCATGTGGTCTGTGTCACATATACTCAACTCTGTCACCAACGTACAACGTCTGCCATAAGCAGTACATGTATGAGTTGCCCCAGTTATGCTTTCCAGTAAAACTGTACTCGTGGTCACTAATACTTTAATTTCATAGTTTTTCCCATAATGTGGAGGATTCTTCTTCTTATAATTGATGAAAGGCAGTACTAGGACTCGAACCTGGTGCCCTAGCACTGAGCTACACCACCAGCCCTTTCATTATTTTTTACTTTGAACAGGTTACCACTAAGCTTCCTAGTTGCCCACATTTGGCTTCAACTTCAGACCCTTCTGCCTCAGTGTCCCCAGGTGCTGGGATGACAGGCATGCACCGCCAGGCACGGCACTTAGATCTTTTTTTTTTTAAGTAGGGTCTCACTACATAGTTCAGACTGACCTTGAACTCACTATGTAATCCAGGCTGGCCTGGAACTCAAACAATCCTCCTGCCTCAGCCTCCCAAGTGCTGGGATTACAGGCATGCACCATCTCAGCCAGCATATTATCTTTAAAACTATAAAATCCTCTTAGCTTAAAGGACAAATGGCCAAGTCAACATCAGAACTCTCCCCAACCCAGAGTCCATGGGATAAAGCGATGGACGAAGCACTAGGCACACGGGGCTTCCTGGCTGTATTCTGTGCTCCTGTGAACAGATTGATTGGCTGTCATTCCCTACTTTAGACATCCCCATTTAATCTCTTCAACTGAGAGAGATTTTAAACAATATTTGATGAACTGTCCCATTTACTTAGTGAAAACAGGCTTCAATTTATCTATTTTAGTGCTAGTACTCTTCCATATAAGTCAATTCCTAAGGTACATATTTATAACTATAAACGTCAAGGCTCCACTCCAAGTTCTGGGTCTCCGAATTCTGTCTTCTGCCCCTCGCTGGGTCCAACATGACAAATTTACTTCACTGTATTCAGTCATTAAGAGTATTTCCAGCCATGGGAGAAGGTATGAGAACACAGGACTCTCTGTGCAGCTTCTTCACTTCACACAAAATCTTGAAAATACAACAGGAATTCTTTAGAAAGCGCATGTGTGCATGATGGGGAGAAACTGGACTTCTCGTCCTAGCAGTCCATCGCCCGGACTGTGGTATCACGAACTTCATGTTTCAGTTGTAATTAAAGGATTAGAGGATTAGGGATGTAAAAATAATAGGGTTTTGTTTGTTTGTTTTTTGTATCTTAAGGACGTGTCTACAAGATGTTCAGGGTCTCACTAGATCAGACTCACAGTGATCCACATGTCTACAACCTCCCAAGAGCTGAGATTATAGGCACGCACCACCACACCCAGTCTCAATTGTCATCTCAGTGCACATCAGGGGCGGGGCCACCATGTCAGGCCCAGGATCGAACCCCAGGCCCCTGCACCTGCTTGCAGGTACTTTAATCCACTGAGCTATTTGGTCGACCCTACACATTATTTTAATTCTCTTGAATCACCAGGGGAAGAAAATCCCAGGACTCCACTTTCTTGGTTTTCTACGCCTTTCTAAGGCACTAACATCCCACTAAAAAAAAATTTCATTATGACTTTTGAACATACTGGGCATCTCTAATCTAAAAATCTGAAATCCAAGAAGCTCTAAAATCAGAAATATTATATTCAGAGCAAAGTCAATGCAAATACTCCAAAATCCAAAGGGAGGGAAGAAAACTAAAATCTATTAACATTTCTGATCCCAAACATTTCAGATAAGAGACGCTCCCTGCAGTACTGTCACCAAAAATGACAGATGACACCTAAACTTATTGGTTCACTCAGTGGTCTAAGCACTTGCCTGGCAAGTACAAGGATCCAAGTTCAATCCCCAGCACCATATGCTGTGCAGTCCTGGGAGCCAGATGTGCAGTGCTGGTTACTAAAATCAGGCGTGGTGGCACACACCTGTAATCCCAGTGCTGGGGAGGCTGAGACAGGAGGATCACTATAAGTCCGAGGTGTGTAGTGAGACCCTGTATCAAATAAATAAAGAAATAAGACACTTTAAAAAAATTAAATTAAAAAAAGAAGAAAGTCCTTTCCAATTTAAACTTGATCTTAGTTTTGACTTCTATATATTGGGTTCTTCCTATGAGTATCACACTCAAAGCAAGACTTGCACAGGGCAGCATGCCTGTAATCTCAGTGCTGCAGAGGCTGAAAACAGAAGGATCATGTGTCCAAGCTCTGTAGTGAGACCTTGTACCAAGTACATAAAATTAAATTAACATTACATAGGGAATCTACATGATTACAAATGTGAGATCACTAAGGATCAGATCAGAGAAGATTCTAGAAAGTGAATCATTACAGCAACTCAGCAAGGCATGGGCATGCTGGGGCCCAGTGACTTATAATTTGTAGAAAAAATTTCTTTATGGTTCTTGAAAAGCGAAAAGACTAAAAATAAGTACCAGACCTGTATAAATGTGTTATGTATTTATTACCTGATTGAGCGCAGCACTTTTTAAATGAACCTATGCCAAAACACACTGAAAACAATTCTAACCACGTGGTGCTGAATTCCCACACATCTGCAAGTGGATGCTTCTCTTTCCACTTTTTTCCCTTAAAAAAATAATGGCTAACTTTTCCAAGATGGCCACCACAGATCATGGGCAGCCATTGTGGCTGTCTGAGGGAAAAGTAGGCTTGGGGAACCTGGTGTGTCGGAGGCATTAGGGATGCCTGGATCAGGATATCAACCTCTGGGGTTGTGTTTGAGGCATGGTGACTGAAGCAGCCTAACACTATCTCAACACCCCAAGCTTTCTACCCAGAAAACACATAGAAGGGGTTTTCATAGCACAAAGCACCCCCCAACCATCTGGTGTTAGAAGATCCCAACTGCTGAGCTCCCTAGGGACGGCCACGATTTCCCCACCACCAGCACTGAGGATTGTTGTTAAATAGATTTGGGATTTTTTTTTCCCCAGTCCCAGGGATTGAACTCAAGACCTTGCATTTGCCTTATTCTACTGAGCTATCTTCCCAGCCCCAGATTTTGGGTTTTTAAAGGTAAGAATTCCAGTACCTTCCTGAAGTTTGGTTATTCAGTCGCCACATTAGCTACTTTGTAAAGCTGACTTTGTTTGTATGTGGAGTATCATAAAAATTTACAGATGCATGTTTACTGGAAATAGAACCAACATTCAGAGGGCCTTAAATTTTTCTTGTCTTTACCCACTGACTGTTATAGTATTATGTCATATAGGCCTCACATCTCCAAAAGTGTTCAAGTTTCATATAGTCTGTTATATTAAATCAATATTTTACACTGACTTACAATTTTTCTTTTTCATATTTCCCAAATGTTTCACAACTGAACATGTTTTTTCCATAATCAAAAGGATATAAACTGCAGTAAACATATAGAATACATCAATACATTTCTATCATGTCCACTCAAAACCTGTACATGAATGTTCAAAGCAACTTCATTCTTAACTGCCAAAATTTGGAAGCAACCAAGATGTCCTTCTGTAGGTAAACAGATAAACTGTAGCCATAAAAGAATATTACTCAAATCTAAGGAAGTGATCCGTCATGCTTCGGGAAAAGGTGCGGCAACCCTAAATGTGTATTAAAAACTCAATCTGAAAAGACTGCATAGTGTACAACTGCAGCTGCACAACATTCTAGAAAAGGTGACACTGAAGACATCCATGGTTGCTCCTAGGAAGGCAGTGAATAAGCAGAGCATACATGAACTCCAGGGCAGTGAAGCTAATTCAGTGTATCACAGACACTCCTTGAAGTTAAGCAGAGCTATATCCTGCTAAAACCATCACAAATTGAAAATATCTTATGTTCAAAATGCAGCCAATATACCTAACATGCCAAAACCCAAAATCCACAGCTTAGCCCAGTCTGCCTCAAACGTGCCCAGAACAAAGACCTCAGCGTCCAGCTGGGCAAAGCGTGTGACACAATGCTTTCCACGGTAGCCCAGGGTGGAGTATTTCAGCAACCTTACTAAACACAGCACCAGGCACTTGCTTCCCTTAGTGACCACCAGGCCGACAGTGGCCTGCACTGCCCAGAGTCACATGAGAACACTGGACAGCGAATTGCCGCTCCTACAAAAGAGCTGAATGCAAAATTTAATAAAACAGTTTCTTCTGAAAGCAGGTCACTTCCACACCACAGGAAAGGTGAAGACGCCCACGCGGGGCCTTCGCAGCATCTGCGCAATGGCCTGTGTGTCCAAACCCACATGAATTCCAACCCCAGAAGCCAGGAATGGGCTATAGGTAGCAGTGATGCTGCGTGGTGCCTCGTGACTGCCACAAGGGTGCCACTGGCGGAGAGGCAGGGAGCCCAGGCATCAGGAGAAGGGAGGCTGGTGTCCAGGTGTGCAGTAGATCTAAGACTTCTATGCCGGTGAAAATCTTTAATACACCAACAAGGACAAGCATAAGCAGACTCAGGGCTCAGATGATAGCAACCTAATAGCTGGCACTGGTCAACCATCCCTACCCCTTCGTCACCTGCAAGCTTTGGTTTCTTTCACAGGATGGGGTGATTGTAGCCATTACGCAGCATGCTACAGACATAATTTTTAAATGAATGAAATACAGCAGTTGTGTATGGTGTTGCATACCCATAGTCCTAGCACTTAGGAGGCTGAGGCAGGAGGATCATGTGAGTTCAGGGCTGGCCTGAACTATATGGTGAGTCCCTGTCCATAAATAGCTAAGTAAGTAAACAAGCAAACAAGACGGCACTGACTGACAGGGCCCTGCTTCTCAGGGGAGAACTTCCAGTAAGGTCAAAATCAACCCCAGGATAGCAGCTGCGCATGTGCACAGGCCGCACTGGCCACTGTGGCAACGTGAGACAGGCAGGGGGAGGTCTACCAGCACAGCAGCAGAGAAAACTGGACAAAAGCAGCCCTCAGAGGCTGAGGTTATCTAAATACACCAATCACCCGGGGGGTCAAATGAGTGAAAGGGAGACCCAGGCTGGGTTTTCAAGGACCAAAGAATCTGCTGTTGGGTCCAATGGAGAAAAGAGATGAGAGTGCTAGACAAGTGAATAAATATTGACAAGAACATCCGTCTTAGGGAGGGGACATCAGGCTCCCTTGGCTGTTAAGTGAAAATTTTTGTTATGTAGCATCAGGGGGTTACTAAAAAGGACGTGTGATCCCTAGAATTATTAACAACTAGCAGTGAAACTCTGTCCTCATTAGGAAGCAAACTGCCACAAGCCTGAAACAGCACTGGGCATAGTGCCTGGATGGAGTAGGTGAAACCTAGGGGACCGGAAGAAATAAGGCAGCATGGTAAACAGGTGGCTCACGTTCCTGCTAGATTTAAAATTCAACAGTAGGACAGGACCCCCCCCACACACTTTTAATGACTGTGAAATTGATTGGGATATAGGCTAATAGAGGTCCCCAGAGCGCTAAAGTAAATTAGAGGAAGTCCTATAATTACACCTCGCAGTTAATTATAATATGATGGGGATTGTAATCAAAGTAACGATACACTATTATTTTCCTTCACCTCTGCAAAACACATCTCTTAAGAGTAGTCAGGAGGCTCCGTCTTGGCTCAGCTTGTGACAGAACCTGCCTCCTTCTGCAGGTAACTCCCCGCTTTTCCTGCTGTTCCCACACAGTGGCAGTTCCCTACACCTGGAATGTTCTTTCTCCAGACTCCACAGCGCTGCTTCCTTTGTCCATTCAGACCTCAAGACCATAACCCTGAGACAGCATCCCTAGACTACCCCATCTAAACAGACACTGCAGCATTCCCTCCTGTCAGTCCTCTAGCCCACTGTCACCTCCACCATACCTCCATTATCCCCAGCTCTTAGTATCTTATAGTCTGGTGCCACTGGAATGTCAGCCGCAGGACACAGGTGTCTCCGAGCAATCCTATTCCAGCTATGTGGTCCCCAAGTCCCAAAACACTGCCCAGCTCTGAGTTGCCATCAGTATGGTGGACCTAAAGGGGAAAGCTATGCATATTATGTCTTGCTGCCTTTCATGGTACAGACAAACAAAGGCACAGGGACATCACTGCCTGTAAGTGAACAACGCCTGGGCATTCTCAAAAGACGTGCACTAACCCATCCCCACTGGCCTGCACCTACTGTTCCACTGGTGGCAGTACCACTCGATGTCCCACATCCTCCAAAGGGGACAGCCATGCATGTGCCAGTGCTGATTCAGAACCATCCAGCAGCAAAAACACAAATAACAGGCTTTTCTTGAATGTGTTAGGAGCCCCCAGAAGTGACAAGGGTCATCCTTCAATTCAGCGACAGATCTGTGCTGCCTAAAGGGAACCACAACTTTTGAAGTACCTGTCACACAGCAGGAGCTATATGTGGCTATGAAGACACACTACTTCCTAAGAAAAGGCTAGCATGCCAGTTTGTGTCATTTTTACAAGTAAACTAAACTGTGGCAGAGAAGCCAGCTGGGCCACTCACACACACAGCAAGAGGCATGAGCTTACATAGTCCTTTCACATCGAAACTCCTCAGCACCTATGCTTCTGACTGCTTTCTTCCTTTCTTTCCCCTCCTTTTTCTTACCTTCTTTTTAGGAAAAAAAAATCTGAAAACTAGAGATCAAAATACAAACATCATTATACCTGCCACTCAAAAGGAACACACTACATTTTTGCTAGACTGCCTCAGATCACCTTTTTTCTTCAAACAGAAATTTTAAAACTGCCAAGAAAGCTCAAAGCTTAGTCTCATGTTCTCTAAAATGAACCAGAAATCAAGTCATCTATTTTCTTTTCCCCAAAGTCAGGACAAAGAAAATTTTGGAAAAACATTTTGCCACTTGTACAACTATAGTTGGATATTTTAACAGCATTTGTTAGTGTCAGCTTGGAATCATTCTTCCCATCCTTGAGCATTCTGATCACCGCCTGCCCACCTTCAGACTGTGGGTCTCCAAGCCGCATCTCTCACAGAAGATCTCACAATGACACTGACCAAAGGTCTTTGGTTTAACTTGCCCCGTGCTCCCTGCCAGGAATGAGAAGACAAAGCAAAGATTCGAGGAAACCTCATGTGAGTTCTAGGTCATGGTCATCCTTCATGGCTCAGTGCCAACCCATTATGGTCTAAATCTGCTCCAGAGAGACCTCCTGTCAAAGACAGCTCTGTGTGAAACAAATCCTTCTATGCAGAAAGAAACCCTTTCATTCCACTCCAAAAGTCAGAATGTGAGGATGCTAAGATACTTTCTGCCAGGGAGAGTGCAGGGGTGGGAGGAGAAGGACAGAAAGAAGGGAGATCAGAAGAGGCAGAGGCAACAGGTCTCAACACTGACCATTTACAGAGCACAAAGGAAGGACACAGGATGCCTGATAAATATCTAACAGGCTTCAGCCTGCCTTGGTGCGAAAGGGTTTATGCATACCAGCACTATACCCTGCCTTGGAAGAAGGAGCACCACACTGTACTGGCGTCTCTGCCTCCCCCACACACTGCACAACTGGGACCCAAGGTCACAGGAAGTGCCTAATCTCCACAAGGCAAATGTCAACCTTCAGGGCAGAAAAAAATGCCTTCCTTCTTTAGAACCAGCACTGAAAGTGGGCTGAAAGGACCACATAAAATTCACCAACTTGAATTCACAAAGGGAGCACCTGTTTTCAGAATGATCTGGAAAATTTTAAAAACAATCTTACTTTTTTTAGGCTGTTGTTCGGAATGAATATCTATGGGTATAACTGAGGGAGACCTGGTCAATTTTCCCACGCAATAGTTAATGGTTTGCACTCTGATGCAACACGGAGATATTTCTACATAAACCATCGCATAATTTTAATGAACTAAACATGAAAAATCATGCAGCGATGGGAAGCAGCCCACATCTTTTCTGCTTAAACTTCAAGCATCAACCATGTAACCTAGCGCACTGACCAATGAACGGTGGAGCTGCCATCATCCCCTAAGCGCCCGGATTCTTCTACCAAGAAGAATTCATAACCCCATAACAAAGCTCACTGCTCCCAGGTGTGAAAACGACTGTTCCCTCCCAGAAGGGCCAAGGTCGTGATCAATTAAAATAATAAGACTGGTAACCATTTGGAGGAGCTATTTAGTCCAACAGGAGGATGTGGGGTTGATCACTGATCCTGCTGAAGAAAGAGCAATACAGACATCAACATGGCTTCTCCACACTGTCTCCTCTCCAACAATCAAAGTGACTTTCTGTCAGACGCTAAACAGACAGCAAAGCCAAAGTTAATTCCATGAGATGGAGTTGGTTGCTTTACTTGTTGATGCTTTGTGTAAGACAGCAATAAATTTTTATTATTACAGACCTTCCTTTAACATTTCAGACCCAATATAAATGCCTCCAGACACACACATAAATTTATCTTCAAAGCTAGTTTAAAAAAAAAAAAAGTTCAACTATAGTGTGTTTAAATTATTTGTACTATTTCAAACCATAATGATTTTGATTTAGAGTCTATAGCCGGGCATTAATGCTCTAAAAATTAGAAGAAACTAACGTTTAGGTCAACTACATTAAATAATTGTTTACATTACTGCTTCAAATCCCAAAGCAAAGAAGGCAAGTTGCTTCCTCTGGCTGACAGAATGAGCTGTGTGGGCCCACAAGGGGCTAAACCACTTCCTTGATCTAGACGGGCCAGCCCCCATAGTCCTCCACTTCTCAGGGCAAAGGTTAAAATGGGGCTGCTGCAGAAACACGGAGGATTCTGTGTCCTGACATCCATGTTTTAGCCCAAGAGATGGATGAAACCCCAGCACTTACAGAGAGGCGCGACCTGAAACTGTCCACACGGAAACTCAATACGACACTCAGGGTTATTAGAACCCATTAAGATTTTTGATTCAGAGTTCACAACAATGAAATGAGTGACCCACTGCACAGATTGGAAGGTCTTTCCCTGGTCATCAAAGCCAACACATCATCTCGTAAGTTTTATTTATTCCCTTAACACAAACAAAGAGAACTTAATTTTGCCTTGAAAAACAGACCTTTTTCAAAGAATGTTGACACTTTTATTGCCTTGGAAAGGCTCTTGTTAGTGTGCACGCACTCACACAACACACAAACCGTGAGTTTTGTGAGGCAAGTAAGTCTACTTATTTGCTATGTGGCCCCAGACACCAAACACTGAAGCAAATTGCTAAAGAAGTGGAAGAAAATGCAAATACAGCACTGTTAGATTTTTAAATTAGAGGGTGACATACACGCCAGAAAAAATGATCCAAAGAGCAAGATCTTTATGTTTTTTGTGCACTCCTATACTCCAACTGCCCTAGAAGGGGCCTTTCACATTTTAGATCATTGAATCATCCTACCTACATTGTAGATGCCCACTATTCTTATCCAACTATGGTAGAAAAATTGGGGTTCGAAGAACCTAGTTACCAAGATGACAGAGCTGGTTTGTGGGGAAGCGAGGCCGTTAGGTCCTGCCCCGACTTTTTCCCTCTACAGCTTGTCATCTGGTTGACATCCAAACACAACAGTTCTTAAACATAAAACTGGACTCACTAGACAATACTGGGGTGGTATTGTTGTTGCTGTTGTTGCTGCTGCTGTTACTTGGAGACAGGATCTTATTGAATTACCCAGGCTGAGTTTAGACATCAGATGCTTCTGCCTCAGTCTCCCAGAGCACAAAGGAGTTGCAGGTATGCACCACCACTCCCAGCTAATACATACTGCTTTAAGTCAAAGTTAGGAACTCAAACAATAAATGAGTACGCATGGAAACATAAATTCAGTTGTGTGAATTTAATTCACAAAAACAAGAATTAGTGTTTCCTAAATTTAATACATACTGCTGATGATACCATGTTCCCAACAGCTTCTGTTGGTCAGTGTCAGTAATCAAGTCTTCATTGCCTACTAATGGATGACAGCACTTCAACGCCTCTTCATTATTTTAATGCCCAAAACAAAAATTACAACTGGGCAAAGCTGGAAGCTAAGACAAGGCCAAATAGAAAAAGGCCCTACCTTTGTAATACAACACAGAGCCAAAATGGAAACAATGGAGAATTGTTCCTTTATTGGGATAGGGTAGAATGTCAATCACTGCTGCCATCACCCTGCCTTCCAAGAACCTGCCTCACCTTGCAGACCACCCAAGGGACACAGATCCTTTCTTGCACCAACAGTCAGCTTGCCACTGACTCGATGTGTTCAGACAGACCCTCGGCTTACAATCTGGACCTGGGGCCAAAGCAGCTGGCTAAAGGAAAAGCCAGGTACTGTTGTGCTTGAGCATGCTTGCCAGGTCAAAGACAAGGAATGAGCCTGCAAAGTGAAGAGGAAGAAAGCAAGCAGGGCCAAGAGGGTGGCACAGCCTTGCTAAGAAAAACAAAAACTACAGATGGCATAGGCCCCGAGCCCTGAAGAACAGCAGCATCCTTTCCTGGTTTTCCCCATCCTGTCCCCCACATCCCTGCATGCCCCTGACCACACCCCATCAGCAGGCCATCTATACAGGAGCCATTTGTGATGCTTCTTCCCACTGTTTTGAGATGACCCCAAAGGCACAGGCTGTCTTCTCTCAGTTTTTCCCTCTTACAAAAGAGGATACCTTCCTTAGATCCACAAAGAAGGGTGATGCCTGGAGCAGCCCTGGCCATCTGAAGAGGTCAGAGTCAGATCAGTGCCAACCTTCCAGAAGAGCCAAATCCCCACGGGCAGACACAAGTCAGAAGAACTTAAAATAATTACCCCAGGTGTTAATAGTCAAGTATAAAAGATGATCTACATTTCTAAAACATCCTGTACTATAGGGAAAACCAAGCAAACAAAGATTCCCCACTGCTTTAAAAGAAAAAGAAAAAAAAAAAAAAAAAAAGGAAGAAAATCCACCAAGCTCTCAGTCTATTTTAATGCTGTTTAGATAGAACCAGAGGAAAAAGCCAGCATCCTTTGTGAGAGCTCAAAATGAAAAAATGATCTATCATGAATTAAAGCTTATTGGTTTCAAATACATATAACATAAACAGATGTCCAGTTAAATATATGAAGCAGTGAGGCTGGAATAAGGCTGGAAACTGCTAGAGGCAGAAGGATGGAGGTCACTTTTGTTCAAAGCATGTTGCTGGATACTGGGAGAAAGGAAGACAGGAAAATTAAGAAAATGAATTAGACAGTTCCCGCCCTCAAAGAATTCCTAGTCTGGCCAAGAAGACAAGCACTCCCACCAACAGCTCCAGCCCAGGGCAGATGGAGGCAGGAACTAACTGGAAGTCTAGGCAAAGCATGGTGGGGTCACAATTCATCAGGAGCAAGCCAGGCAGCACCGACATGGAGTAGTTATCATTTCCAAAGTAAATCCATTCCTGCAGCTGTCTTGAGACTGCACCCGTGACCTCTGAGTCCCATTTTCCATACCTGTCATCTGATTAATAAAATCCCTGCCTTGTCCCAGGAAAATATGTTTATCATTCTCTCCAAGAGCTCCTAATGTGACAGGATGACCCTGAATTCTCTTTATGGCTATAAAATATCCTCCTTCTAAAAAGGCAACCAAAAAATGAGAAGGAGGAGGAGGAACAGGAGGAGGAAGAAGAAGAGGAAGACAAAGAAGATGGAAATGAAGGAGAAAGAGGAGGAGGAGGAGAAGAAGGGGGAGGAGAAGGGGAAGGAAAAGGAGAAGGGGAAGGAGAAGGAGAAGGAGAAGGAGAAGGGGAAGGAGAAGGAGAAGGGGAAGGAGAAGAAAGGAAGAAAATATCCACAAGGAGTTCAAGATCATAAACAAAAATAACCAAACTTCTGGGTTTCTGTTTTATATCTGGGCTGCTGGTCTTTACATTCCACTCCACTGTCAGCTGTGTTGAAAACACTTGGTCAAACAGCACACTATGCTAAAAACCATCTGTCTGTAAAATATTTAGCACAGCCTTAGTCAGAGGTTCTCTTGCCCATCGGAAAACACCCCTCAATTTCTACACTACTTTTAAAATGCATGCAGAGCCTAAAGAGTGTAAAGTTTGGTTAATTGTATTGTGCCAACATCAGTGTCCTGGTTTGGATAATTTACTACTTTAAAATAAGATATTAAAACTGGAAGTGGGGGCTGGCAAGATAGCTCAGCGGTCTAAAGCGCCTGCTTTGGCAAGCTTAGGCAAGCTCTCAGGGACCGTGGTTCGATCCCCAGCACCACATGCCGTGCCAGCCCCTCCCCCAGGGCGGGCTGAGCCGACCCCACCCACCCGCAAGAAAAGAGTCCGTGATGTGTAGCAAGACATTGTAATAAATAAAATTAAATTT
>PVKA01000115.1:177810-264269 GCA_004027165.1 Ctenomys sociabilis | reverse complement strand
ATCCAGGAGGCTTGAAACATTAATGGTTTAGTCTTGTGAATTTTAACAGTTCTCTGTCATCGTTTAACAAAACCAACAACTGGTACAACTTCTTAACCTGTGGTTTCAGTCTCTGCTAGCTCATACTGCATGTTTATTTTGGACAGTCTTTTGTTAAGCATGGTGCTTGTACTGGTTTAAATAAAATGTTAACATGAAAGGACTTCGGGCTTTTCATTTATTGTCCTGTCCCCCAAGTCACTGATACCTCCCTGGCTCAGCTTGTGAGTCACATGTGGACTCAGCCATCTACCTGACCTAGAAAAACTGGGAAACACACAGCAATCTCATGGCAACCTGGGGGAAGGGAAATAACATAAGATTATGACAATATATATGACTCAGTCTAATGATAAAAGGATTATAGAAAATATCAACAAATAATACTAGATGTGGAGGGAGCTACTTTGAATTATGAACCCTTTGAAAGAGAATTAGAAATTAGGAGGTATTCATATTTCCAAGGAAATCATATTGTTTTGCTTTTTATTCAGACATACTTAGTTTCAAAAAAGAAATCAGAGTAGAAGTTGTCATGAAATACTGTGTACTTATTAAACTTTGAAAACTTACCTTTTTTTTTTTTTTACAGACTACAGGCTTAATAGGCGTCCATTGGAATGCACAGAAATCGCTAATACATATTTTATTTAAGAGTTTGCCAAGAATTTGTGGCTAAACATGTAGCAATAATCCTTGTTCAGATTGTAAAAGGAATCATTTATACCTTCTTGTCTTGAAGAGTCTCACATGGAGAGTATAAAATATAAAATCTTTACTCATCACATTTGGCCACTTTAGCTGCTCCAACAGCTAAATGATAAATTTTTTCTCCATCCTTAGAAACTATGTTTTGTCCTTTTCTCTCTTCAGCAGGAGAAAGAAAAAATTAGTAAGCACTTTGGCCGCAGCACAGCCACCATCCGTGGCACCAGAGCATACCCCGAGTGGCTGCTGAATCTTGCACCTTATATTTTTAGCTGTGCCAGGAAGCCAACTAGAGTGCAGTTATTATTGCTGAGCACCAGGGAATTTTCACACTGCACCCCTTATCCTTGGCTTGAGCTCTGCCCCTCTGCAGTGTGAAAGCTCCTGGCTGAGCCCTTTTCAAGTTATAGGAAGGAAAAAGAAAGCACAGGTGAAGTCCACAGCCAAGGGAGGGAGAGGGGCATGGAGTAGGGGCTAGCACGAGCCCGTTGGGCCTGCTTGAGCTCTTGAGCCCAGTTCCAGTGGCCTTGGAGTGAGTAAGGGTCGGAGCACCAAGTAAGGTCTTCGAGGACTACTAGGGTCAGCCATATCGGCTGTAGTGTTAGCGTGTGGCAGGCAGGGCAACTCAGTTTGTGGGGTCCGTCAGCCTTTGGTTGGCTTGATGAATGGTGTAGGATTTCCTTCTATGCCATCAGCCTCCTTATTAACATGTTCTTTCCCACATCACTTGTTTGTTCATTTCTCATGGCACAGCAGATTGAACTCAAAGTCTTCACATTGAGCTACATTCCTTGCCCTTTTATTATTTTTTATTTTGAAGTGGGGGTTTCTCCAAGTCACTAAATTGCCCAGTCAGGGCTTGAACTCGGGATCCTGCTGCTCTATCTCCCAGAGTGCTGTCTTTTCATTCTTTCCAATGTGACCAGGCTGAGAAATTTCCAGATTTGATTCTAATAGGGGAAGATACACTTTTCGTTTCCCACTGTAGCTTTTGCAGGAACTCAACTAAAAGTATTGGCATCACACTAGACTGACTTTTACCACCTTAAAAAAAAAAGAGCATAAATCCATATTAAAGTGAGCAGACAGCTGGGAGCACAGGCTTCCTCTGCAGACAGGAAAAGAAACAACAGAAATGCCACAGTAGATTTCCCTAGAATGTAGCGTTTTTCTTCCTTTTGCTTATTTGCATTTTTTGTCTTTTCTAATAATATGCTAGTTGTCTAAAATTTTTTTTTTAAAAGGAAAACTATATTTAGTTCAACAAACAGAAAACTTCATAGTTTAAAAGGCATTCGAGATGCTTTTTGAAGGCTGTTGATCTGGGAAGGCAGCCAAGGCATGGGAAGGAATACTTCTGTTGGTGGAGGCCAGAGGCCGGGATGTGTTCATAGGTGAGGCTGGAGTTCTGGACCTGTAGGGAGTCCTGCGCATAGGTGTGGTTAGTGTAGGAAGCAGTGGCAGGTGGAACCAGAGTTAACACGGCATTCAGGCACTTTGTGTGTGGGGGTCAAAGGATACATATGCCCAAAAGTAAAGTACTGAAAAAACAAATCGTTCTGCTCCTTTAATGCTTCACGTAGAGATTTCTTCTGTTCAGTGTCTCGTCACACATTAAGTTTTACCTTCCACCAGACACAGGCACATAAACACGATTCTACCAAGTTCTCTGTCACTTTATAACAAGGATGGCCTTTCCTCCTGTTCCCAGTTGCACATTCCTCCCTTCTGAGACCTCGTTTTCTACCAGCATCTGACCACTTAGGTAACCTCTGAGGAAGCAAAGCTCTCAGCTCTCACCTGTACCCTTGCCAGAGTGGTGGGCTCCTGTCACAACAATGGACCTCAGAACCCTCCTAGTCTCTTCTTGCCCAGTCCCAAAGCTGCCACCCCATGTGTAGGTAGTAGCTGTTAGCAGTATTCTTTTTTGGTATCAAGTCATGCCTTAGTCTGCTTGGGGTGCTGCCACAAACTACCTTAGACTAGGTAATTTATAATCAACAGCACTTGATTGCTCATGGTTTTGGAGGATAGGAGTTCCAAGGTCAAGGCAGCAGAAGGTCTGGAGAGTGACGATGGCTCCTTATGTGTTTCCTCAGATGGCAGAAGAGGCCCCAAAGCCACACCTTAATGCCATCACATTGGACATCAGGTTCTACCCATGGACATTATGGAGGCTGTGTGTGGCGCACGGGGAACATATCTGAGACTGAAACTTGTACCCCTTTGCCTCCTCCATTCAGGATAGGTTCAGCGTGTTCCCTCTGCCACCTGGGTTCCTTTTTCTGGCCCTCATAAGCATCTCTGATCTTGTTTTATCCTAATCTCATCCAAACCCACTATGCTGAGGCCTTGCTTCATTCTGCCTTCTTCTGTGAGGATTGCCCACTCTCCCTCTCTCCTTCCCCAGGATGCCAACCTGGGCCTGGGGACTGCTTCCTCTATGGCCCTTCTCAGCTCACCCATCCCACAGTAAGCAGCCCTTTCATTCACCTGCTTCAGTGCTTGGCATTGTACTCACCTCCCTCTGATATTTTTCTTGTTTTCTCTAGCTAGTCCCATGGAGGACCCTTTGGGGACAGTGTAACATTTCCCCCTATATTTTTGTTAGCATCTGTTTATAGTTCATGGTGCTTACATTAATCCTGGGGAGCTGGCACATGTGCATAATGCATCTTCATCCTTTTTTCCCATCCTTTCCCCTTCCCTCATACCCCTCCCTTCTCCCCTTTCCTTTTGCAAAAGGTCTTCCTATTTCCTGTTATCTATCTTTTGCATTTCTCCATAAGAGAAGCCCTGTGCTATTTAAGCTCCTGTGTCTGGTTTACTCCACTTAACGTTACGGGCTTGAAGTGCATCCATTTTCCTATAATGACACTTATTAAAGTTATTTTCAAAAGCTGCTGTTTCTGGTTCCTATCAGACCTCTGGTTAGAAGGCTTCCTTGATGATCCAAGGTTTCCATGATGTCCCAGCCAGCCACTTGGGTGTCTGAGGTGCCTTTTCTTTTACTAGGATTCAGTTCTTTTTTTAAAGCATCATCTACTGTGTTTGAGCTAACCTGTGGCTGTGTGTAGGAGGTGAGGGCACACGTGTCCTAGTGCTTGCTGTCCGGTCCTGCCACCCTCTCTGGGCAGGGGAGGAAGGAGATGAATGAAAGGCCACATAAACACCCATGCATTGCCATGGAGCAGCTACTATTCTGGATGCCACTGTGTCTCTGTTTTAATACTGACTGGCAGAAGTTCCCAGGGTGGGGACCAGATGATTCTTTCCAAGTATCCAAATGATAGATCTTCCCTGGGGGTCATTCATGGGCTTTTCAGTTGGCTTTGCAGGGCTTCTTCAAACTTAATCTCTCTACTTTTGCTGTGCTTGGATTCTTTTATTTATTTTTAATGTATTTAGTACAGGGTCTACAGGGTTTCACTGTGCAGCTTGGATTTGTAGTGATCCTCCTGTTTTCAGCATCCTAAGTACTGGGATTACAGTTGCGTGCCACCAGGCACAATCTCAATTGCCATCCCAGTGTGCCCCCAGGGGTGGGGCCAGCACAGCACGCTGGGGATGGAACCTCTGTTGCTGTGCCTGCCTTAGCAGGCACTTTAGTTCACTGAGCTATAGGGCTGGCCCTGTGCTTGGATTCTTGATCATCTTTTCCCATTGCATTCATTTTGTGTGTCCTCATTGCTATTGTTTTCCTTGAATGCTTCAACAGATTGGCCAAATGCCTACCAATTCTTCAGAATGCTTCAACACAGAAGGTGATCTGTCAGTTAATTTCTATCCCCTTGATGCCTTCCTTCCACTTCTTCTGTCCTCCTCTTGAAATCTGGCCGGGTTGCTCACTAGGCAGAAGCACAGCTTTCATCTGGAAGCTTCCTTTGCTGGCTTCCTTGGTTGGATCCCCTATACTCACCAGTGTGTGAACTCATTTTGCTGGAGCTCACGGTGCACAAGAGCTGAGCATTTTGTTTTGGACATGCTCCTCCTCTGCACATGAATTGGTTGGTGATTGGGTGAGTGTGTTGGATATTTTCAGTCTGCCTATCCGGAAGTTACTGAACTTGTCTAGTGTCTGAGGTGAGCAGTCCTTCACTTGCACTCTTTCTGTGGCCAGAAGTACCTATTTGCGCTTTCTTCAGTCTATTTGCTCCACTCCCGAGATCACAGAGGTTTGCTCACAAGTTCTCTAGAGTTTTCCCTAGTTTTAGCCATTCTGTTCAGGTCTGTGATTCGCTTGGAATTCATTTCTGTGTGGGATGCCAAAAGGAGTCCCCCCCGTGTGCACTCACACATGGATATCTAGTTGTCTTTGGGCCATTTATTGAAAGGACCATTCTGCCCCTCACTGAATTGTCTTGGGACTCTTACTGAAATTCATTTGACCATAAATGCGGGAACATAATTTTGGATTCTCAGCTCTGTACCACTGATCTAAATATCTAGCCATCTTATGCCAATATCACACTTAATTTCATTACTATGGCTTTGGGTTAAAGCCATAATCCAAAATTGGGAATGTGAATTCTTTGAAAGTTTCTTTCAAGTTTTCTCCAGTGACCAGCAAGAGGCTGGAGTTTATTGTTCATCAGTGTTTGTATCAGTAACTAGTGTTAAAGTAATAGTATACCAACCATGTCATTTCTTATGAGTATTAAGCAGGCATTAAACATACTTGGAGCACAGAGTGGATAATAGAATCTCATTTACTGAAAACTGGAAAGGGTGGGTAAACTAAATTTAAATTAATTAAGTTTGAATTACATGACTACATTACAGAAAAGAGCTGCAGTTCGCAAATGACATATTCCTCAGAATGAAGTGAAGATTCCATGATTGGAGAACATGGGCCATTTGCTAAGCATTTGTTCCGGAGTGACAGTAATTTTATCACTTGTTTAAACATTTGTGCCCTTTTAAAGAATAAATATTTGATAATAGCCTCAGAGTGCCTTCCAGATAAACTCTGGATTAAGGCCAAAGCCAAAATTACCTATGTCTTTTCTGTCCTTTAAAAATATATGTACTTTTTTAAAAGTTATTTTTAAGGTATATTTGTCACTGTAATAAAAGTGATAAATGTAGAGAAAGGCAGAAATAGGAGGAATTATTATTTTTACTCTGTAGGGTAATCACTGGTAATATTTTCATATCTAGTAGTCTCCTTTCAATATCTTTCCATGTGTTTCATAAACATATTGTCTATGGAACATATCAAACTTCAAATCATGAGTAGCCTTATTTAAACATTCCCCATTTAAAAAAAAACCCACAAAGGACTAGTTTAATGACATTTCCAGCACATGTATCATGTTGTACTTATAACCATTTCCTCATTACTGGATGTCCTGGTAGTTTTCTTTTTTCTTTCTTTTTTAAAGTTTATTGGAACTGGTTAAGAAAAAGGCTGTGGAGAGGAAGGGTAGGAGTCTGAGGCTACGTCGGCTGCCCCTTGTCTTCCTGTTGCATCTGGGCAATCAGCTGTTGGCGCTCAGCTGCCTGGCGCATGCGCATCATGACAAGGCTCTCATAGTCCCTCTCGGACAGCACCGAACCCTTTGACAGTACTGGGTGGCTGGGGCCAACCATGCCCTGGGGCTGTCCCTCCAACCTGGAAATCTTCAGAGGGTTATTCACCAGGCCTACTTCATTCTGGAAAGCCAGCTCCGCAGCCTTGACAGTCGCGAACTCCACCAGGGCAGTGCCTGCCTTTTTACTGGAAAGTACCAAGTTGAGAACCTCACCATACTTCTGTAAAAGCCGCAGGAGGACATCTTTGGAGTAGCCAAAATGGAGTGACAGTAATTTTATCACTTGTTTAAACATTTGTGCCCTTTTAAAGAATAAATATTTGATAATAGCCTCAGAGTGCCTTCCAGATAAACTCTGGATTAAGGCCAAAAATGGAGTGCAAGGACCCATCCTCCTTGCACTTCCATTTTAGCTTTAGCTTTGGAGTTCCTTTGCCTTCAGTATTTTCCACATTTCCTCTCAGCCTCTGCTCACGGTCCTGACGTATCTGCTCTTGGATCAGCCTCTGCTGCTCCTCCAACTGCCGGGAACCCTCTTCTCGCAGGCGTGCAATCTCCTCCTCCAGGGTCCTGGTGCTCCGGCTCTCCTCCTCCTCCTCACTGCCTTGGGTCTGTGCCTGCCGCTCCCGGGCCTCCAGGTCAAGCTTTACTCTTTTTCTTCTCTCATCAAGTTTCTGGGTCCTCGCTGCTGCCTGCTTCTTGGCTTTCCTGACCTTGTCATATGCAGCCCTGGCTGCAGCATCAGTCAGCACGGCCAAGGCCTGAGAAAGCTGGTGGAAGAGTTCAGCTGCTTTGGGATTATCTGGATTTTTGTCTGGGTGGCAGGAGAGGGCCTTCTGTCTGTATGCCTTCTTTACCTCTTTGTCCGCCGCCTCCTCCTCAATGCCTAGCAGCGCGTACAGGTCCATCTGTAACAGCTCCTTGGTCACCGCCATGACTCCAGCAGCCCTCTGTCCTGGTAGTTTTCAAGGCTGTCAGCAGGAGAGCTGCCACCGTCGCTGCCACCGCCTTGGGTCCTGAGCACATGGAGCTTAGTGTATGGGCCAAGCCTTAGCCTGGCTGTGAGGATGTTGTAGTTGTGTGGCTGTTTTCCTTAGAAGGTGCAAGGAGTTTGGAGAGCCTGTTGGACATAATCAACTTCCCTTGAATCCAGTCAAGGTCTGAACCGAACATGTTCTTGGATGTCCTTCCGGATGCCTTAGACACTGAATTTTCCTCCACTTGAGGCCTGGAGCCTGCATCTCACCTCTTCCCTTTTCTCCAGTCTGCACCATTTTCCTTTGTCAAGCACACTGGGTCCGTGGCCTTCTCTTGACAGAGGTTTGTTTTTTTTTTTTGGTGGTACCAGGGATCAAACTTAGGACTTTGTGTTTGCCAGGCAAGCACTTATTCCACTGAGCTACCTCCCCAGCCCCCATCGCAGAGATTATTGTCAGTTCTATTTACCCATACTGAGTGCTCTCCCTCTCCTGGAATCCTCAGGACAACATTATGATGTTGGTATCATCCTTATCCACAGTTTTTCCGACAATGATTCAACCTTTGAGAGGTAGCTGTCCTTCCACAGGGTCACTGCAGCACTAGAAGTGGCAGGGCTGTGGTTGTGGCTGCAGTGGTGGCTTTGGGGCCCTTGGCTGGGGTCCTTCCTTGAAACAGAGTCCATGGTCAGTGTCTGCTTCTTACAGTGTTCTGTCAGGAATGGTGGTGGCCCAGCCCATGTGGCTAGGGAAACAGTTTAGGTGGTCGTCTGTTTCTTCTATTTCCAGCTCCTGGAACTCTCCCAGAAGGGAAGTCTTTCCCTCACTAGTCTGGGTGTCATTATTATTAATTAAGAGGAGCTTTTAGGTTCTGATTATGTATGTGTTCAAGTTTTCAGAAGGCTTTGCATGCCTCTTATGTGAGGTGTGATCAAGACATATGGCAAGTTTTTACACTTTAAAAATTTATTAGAGAAAAAGACACATTGCTAGCAATTCCCTCAAGACAATCTCCTGTGCTTCCAACATATTGATTCCATCATTCTTGATGTCTTCTGAGTCCATTCTGCAAATCCTCTTTTTTGTGTCTTCAAAGGATATGATATGTGAATGTTCTTACTAAGTGCCATCCAACAAAAAAGGCAAGCCTACAGAAACATTAGGCTGTCTCCTCAGCCACCCCCTCACCAGGGCTGTGGCCAGGTGGCTGACTCCTGGCTCTTCCTCACAGTCAAAATGACTGTGAAAGGTAAATGTTTTTAATCCATCCAGGACATGGAGGCAGCCATGCCAGCTCCAGTAGACATTCAGGAAAGAATATACCCAGAACTGCTTCAACAAATGGCATGAACTATGGGATAAGTGTGTTCAAAGCCAGGGGGAGGATTTTGAGGGAGCTTGCTAATCATCCTCCAAAATGTCAAGTAAGCCTATTTTTTCTTTTCATCTGCTGCCTTGACAGCTGATGTATTTATTTATCTCATTTCAATTAATCCATTCAGTATTGCAGTACCTGCGATTGAACCCTCACACACAAGGCAAGCATTCTAGTACTGAACTATACTCCAGCCCTCTAAAAATTAGGAAAAAAAAAAAAAAAAAAAAAGGGTCAGCGGACTCAGCACTTGCTTAGGTAAGTGCAGGGTCCAGAGTTTGATCCCTGTGCAACACATGCTGACTGGCCTGGCCCCAGGGCATGCTCAGCTGGCAATGGCTTACACCTGTAATACCAGCACTAGGGAGGCTGAAAACAGGAGGATCAGGGCTGGGGAGATAGCTTGTAGAATAAGTGCTTGCCTCGTAAGCACAAGGACCTGAGTTCAATCCCAGCTAATGCCAAAAACAAACAAAAAACCAGGAGGATCACTACAAGTCCAAGATGTGTAGTGAGATCCTGCACAAATAATAACTTTAAAAAAACATAAAAAAAGTAATTGTGACAGCATTTTGCTCAAGCTGGCCTCCAACTTGTGATCTTCCTGCCTCAGCCTCCTGAGTAGCTGGGATTACAGGTGTGTGTGCCACCATGTTGATTTCATTAATGCTGGTTAGCTGATTTAATTGGCCCTTGGTCCTGGTTAAACTTGAGTGCATTTTCCAACAGACTGTGGCTGTGTGATGCTCTCCAGAGCAGCGCTGCCCAGTGAGGCTTTCTGTGATGATGGAAATATTTATCTACACCCTCTACTACAGCAACTCTGAATCACATAAGGCTCCAGAAGACTGGAAATATGACAAGTATGGCTGAGGAACCAATCTTTAAATCTAATCTGTATGGAAATAGCCACCCATGCCTTTGTCTCCTGCATCAGATAGCATAGGTCTGGTGATCACCGCTGGAGCACATGGAGGGGGCTGGGCGATGCCCTGGGTCTGTCATTGTGTGAGCCCTCTCTGTCCCACCTGACAAGATGGGTGCCAGCTGAGGGAAGGTCATTTCAAATGCTGCTCAGGGAGAACTGGCTACCAGGATGTAGGCTCTTTTGGCATTCAGAGATGAAAGAGTGCTTCCCAAGGCGTAGACAGATGCACTTAGAAGGGGCCTGCATCTTACGATTTTTCCTGGAACAATTTCCCACAGAGTCTTTCCTCTGGGCTCAGGGAATGTCTTCTGCTTTAGTAGACTGTGAATTCTTCTGCACAGACACTACCCGCGCTGGCCTCTGCTCTGCCTCTGTGGCCGGAAGTAGTGCCTAGGTCACCTTTTCTCTTTTCTTTCTTTCACTGCACTATCTAAGTCCTGCTGAGCTGTCTCTCAAACACTGTTGGATTTTTTTCATCACAGCTTCTGGTGCTTTAGCTTAGGTTCACAGCAACTTTGCCTGACCCCTTCCCACCTGAGCACATATCTGATCAAGGTTATGTGTGCAGCTGAATATTTTGTGTCCTGCACATGGATTCCTGAAGAGTGGGTTAGTGGGGCTGAAACACAGCCCACATTCCTCTTCCCCAGTGTGGGCCTCAGTCTGTATATCTGGAGAAAATACCTTTATGATTTGCCCAAAGATGCCACATAATCCTGGTGGGACAGACCTGCATGGTCCCCTGTGGTAGCCTCTAGCCACACATGCTTATTTAAATTGTAATAAAGGGAGATGATGTAAAATTTAAAGTTTTATAAGTAGCCACACTACAAGTGCTCCATAGCTACAAGGAGCTGGTGGCTATCATACTGGACAGTGCCGGTATAGCAAACTACACTACTGCAGAAAATTCCGTTGGACAGCACAGGACAGAGCATTCTTGCAAACCATCCTCATGATTTGTGAGAGTGAGTGCTCTTTAATGCAAATCTAAACATGCTGTCCCTTGCTTAACAGCTTTGACTAATTTCCACTTCCCCAAACAGCAGTTAGTAGGTAGTGAATCAATTTTGTGGGTTGCAATCAGCATTAAAAACAAAATACAGATGAGATGGCACACACTCTAGAGGGAGGCTGAGACAGGAGGATCACATGGCTGGAAGCCAGTCGGGACTATATAGGGTGGCCCTGAAACAAACAAACAAACAAACAGAAAGAAAGGAAGAATGTAAAGGTGTTTAGTGGTTTTATGAAAAAATTGGTTTTAATCTACATTTCTCTGTCCACTCTCCATAATTTTCATCTTTATCATGTCACTGGCCTGCAATGGAAAAATACTCCTACTTGTGCACGTTGAGCAAAACAGATTGGAAAACTTGGGTTGAACTCCTTAGCTATGCAGACTCAGCCGCCTCTAGGGCAACCACTTGTTGGCTTTTTCTCTTGATTCCATCTTGCACTTACAATTCCACTAATACGGAACTGTTTATCCATTCTCCCAAACAACCAAGCTGTTTCTTTTTCATTTTTTTTTTTCCCATCTCTGTGCCCTTGCTCACTCTTACTCTTTTTGCACTGCTGATTTCAGTATTCTTTGCTTGGCCGATTTCTACCGACCATGGAAGCCTCAGGTTAGGAAATAAGTGCTCCAGGAATCCTGCCAAAGTGCTTTGGGTCGGGCTGGGTGGCGCTTTGGGCCAGCACAGTATCCCATTAGCATCCGTTTCCAGGGTTGTTCCTTTCCTGCATTATATTATTTTCTTTCAATACAGCTACTATGGAGAGGCAAAGTACCTGGAACAAAGTACGCATTCAGTAGATATTTGTTCAAAGCGCAGAGAGAAGGACCAGTAATCAAAGAACCAACTGTGCAGAGGACACCAGTGCAACACAGACTCCGGCCATCAGGGGGCGCCAGCGCGGGCGCTAGTGCGCAGGCGCGCTGCGGAGCGGGCGCCGCGGCGGCAGTTGTGGACGCGGCCGGGGGAAGTGAATGGTTTTACCCAGCGGGCCCCGCGTCGCCCTTCTCCGCCGGCATCCGCGCCTCCGCCCCTGCAGCTCCACCCCAGCTATGGCGTTCACGTTCGCGGCCTTCTGCTACATGCTGGCGCTGCTGCTCACTGCCGCGCTCATCTTCTTCGCCATCTGGCACGTGAGTAGCCGGGGCCGGGGCCAGGCCCCGCCGGAGGCGCGGGGAGGGCCGGGGCTCCGGGTGGCACAGGCCGCGCGGCTTCCTCGCGAGGGGCGCCCGGGACTCTGGGGTGCGCGGCGCGCGCTCGGCGCCGAGCTTCCCGAGCCCCGCGTCGCGTGGCCCTCGGGGTCGCCTTTCCTCTGGGGTTTCCGCTGGCGCTTGGCCAAGCTGGGGTAGTTAGGACCGACTTCAGCTCAGTTTCCAACTCTGCTTCTCAGAATCTCCAATCTCTGTTTTTGTCCCTCTCCGGTTTCTGTATTCCGAGTGAACTTTGATGCAGGGAAGATCGATCGCTTCCTCCCTGGCCTCGATCACGCTGAGATTGCGGAGTTTCTCGACAGTCTTCCAAGGCGCTTCTGTATTCAGGGTAGCTTGATGGAGTGGACAGAGTTTTAATATGATTCGCGAATGCTCAGGAACATTTACTTATCCAAGCCGCTTTTGTTGCTGTGCTGTAGGGTAGAGGCGCATCCTTCTCTCTGATGTGCAAGCGACTTTTCCTCGTTGGCCTGGGGACCCGGTGCAGGGAGCCCTCTCATTATGCTCCATCCCCAAACCTTCTTTTATTTTTTAAATTTTTATTATTTTTATTTTGAGACGCAGTCTTCCTAATTTGCCCACTATGGCCTCAAATTTGTAAACCAGCTTCAGTATCATGTGTAGCTGATCTTGCAAGCGTAGGCCACCACGCCCTGCTCCCTGCCCAGAGATAATTTTAAGGCTTTTTGTTTCTCTAGTATAAAATTTTGAATCCTTGAAAGCTCTCTGGAAATCAACGATTTGTTAAAACTAAATATTTACTTCCACACCTCTCGTAGTGCAGTGCGTTCTGGAACTTTGGTATGAATTTGAATGATTGAGTATGTTCGCTGATAGAAATTTCAAGTCTGGTGTCATGGAGATCTTAACTGGTTTCTTAAGAAGCTTTGAGGGGGCAGAGTGGTACCAGTATCCTGTGGAGAAAAAAAGTACAGCGGTAGCATCACAAATACACACCTTTTTGCTACACAGTGCACAGTTACTTGAGAACCTACCTGGTTGTGTAGCAGGGAATACATGTGTAGAGTGTTGACTGTGTCTGAAATAACTGCTATCTCAAAATGCTTGTCCTTAGGAACCGGAAACTTGAAGCATAATGTGAGATGCAGAATAGTCCAGCCTTAGCTTCAATATTGGCTTTAAGCCGGTGTTGGAGAGTCAGGGAACAGCTTTGTAGGGGGAGCCTTTCCCACGTTTTACTTTTAAACCAGGTTGTATTTAGCTCAAGAAAAATCTGAACCGCATTTCCAAAAAAGTGAGTTAATTTAAGGTTTAAAAGATAAAGTGCCTGTATGAAGTAGATAATTTTAAGTCCTGTTACAAGTCATACCACAGATTGGTGGAGAGCTTAGTTATTTTTTTTTTTTTTCAGAGAATTACTGCATTCTTTGGGAAACAGTTTTAAATAAATACATAGTTTTCCTGTTTCTATTACCCACAGAGTGTTCAGTTTATTTTGTAAGGTAATTTAGGTGTCTTTCAGCAAACTCACTTGAAAATTTAAAGCATAATTTAAACTACCTGTTTTCATTCGTTGTTGTACTGGAAGATGTTTTATGGTGATAGTTTCACTTGTCAGCTAGGTCCTAATCATGTAGATGATATGCTGTGCAAAATAGAATTGAGGATGGAGATGGTTTGAAAGCTTTGAATTCAGAAGTCATTTTTTGCAGGTATTCCTCATTGAATTATGCACTTGGGGATCTCTGGGATTTATCTGACTTATTTTTTACTTTTGTCAAAAATTTAGTTTTTGTTGAGTTGCAAAGGAGTGAAAACCATCAGGTGAAGAGTCTTCTCAAGTTTTGAAAACTAGTTTTATAGCACTTGGTTAGAAAACTAGCTGTTTAGCGGCTTACTAAAAAAATCCCTGGAAGTCACTTAAAGAAAATGTCCAGTCAAAAAAGTTTTAAAGTTTTGACTGGGAGATAGCTCAGCGGCCTAAGTGCCTGCCTGGCAAGCACAAGGTCCTGAGTTCAATCCCTGGTACCAATAAGTAGATAGATTAATAATTAAAGATAAAGTTTTATATGCATTTTGCTGTCAAATCTTATTATAAGCATGCCCTTGTATTTATTGTGATTATCGTCCTGTCTTGAACTTTTCTTACTGAAATGCTGTGTAGATGTACTACAGCTAATGGCATGTAGCTTAGCAAGGAAATTCCTTTTGGTGCGTTCTGTGCCTTTTATTTTTATCTTTAGCTTAGTGCTTATTTGTTTCTTTTCTGTTTTTTATTCCTTTCTAGTCAATTGACTACCTTGTACCAGGGACACTTGATGTTTAGGTGCTGGGGCATAGGAGTTTATATTTTTACTCTCCTGAAGATGACCTTTTTTTTGGCGGAACCAGGGATTCAACTCAGGCCCTTGCACTTGCCAAGGGAAGAGCATATTCCACTGAGCCATCTCCCTGGCCCCAAGATGACCTTTTAATGTTTAATTATTTTCCTTTTGTTACTATTTGGTTGGAGTTTTTATTGTAGTAGGTTGAAGAATTTTATAAAATTCTAGAAATTAAAAAAAATCTTTTTACAAAAGATCTTAACAGCAAATAGCCATATTAAAAGCCAGCTTTGTGTGATTCTGTTGATCACTTATAGTATAAAGTAATGCTGTCAAATATCTGAATATACTGTTCTCAGCTCCCTGGGGAAACTTAGGATTCAAAGTACCCTGGGTGATTGTTGTCGGCAACTAAAATAGCTGCCCTGTAAATCTGTCTTGTCACTTTGACATTAATGCCGCAAAGTGTGGTGTGCAGCCCATTTTGATTTCTAGTACATTTTGACTTTGAAGTTTGGTGTTTTAATGACCTTTAAGGTTAAATGAAGCCATGTTCTTCTCTGGTGTGTATAAACCATTCCTAGAAATGTATGTGTGTGTGAGCTCAGATGGGAAGAAGTCAGACCATTTGATTCCATCTCTAGTGTTGCTTGGACACTGTGCCAAGGGGGGAGGCACACAGATAGTTAAAAACAGTCCTCCTGAGGAGCACACGGCCCTAGGGACTCAGCACAAGAAATGCCAAATTGGCAGCATGCGCAGCGTGGGGATGCAGATAGGCTTGTGGCTGATCCTGACCGGTGGAGTCAGGAAACCCCAGAGAGGAGCCCATGCGGGTAGAGAGGCTTTCTGGTGACCGCTTAGAGTGATAGTGGAGCAAGTGAGGGAGGCTCATTTCAAGCAGAGACAGTAAGTTAGGGGAGAGACACTGAAGAAATTGAAAAGGGAGGGCATCTCTGTGGGATCAGATCAGGTCAGTAATAACAACATAAGTGTGTCTTGAGTTTTTTAAATCCAGAGTTCATTCTTTCTTTTCTTTCCTTCTGTATTTGGTACAGGGTCTCTCTGCGCAGCTCAGACTCGTAGTGATCCTCTTGTCTCAGCCTCCCTACTGCTGGGATTACAGGCTTATGCCACCACGCCTAGTTTCAGGGGCCAGTGTGGCAGGTGGTACCAGGAATCAAAACCAGGACCTTGCACTTGCCAGGCAAGTGCTTAGACTGCTGAGCTGTCTCCCCAGCTCTGGTTCTTACTATATTGTAATACATGTGACTTTATTGTAAATTGGTACCTGTGATATTGACATGCATTTGCTGTATTCAGTAATTATTTGGTGATGGGGCAGGTTTGTTTCTGATCTGTACTCCCAATAGGTAGTCCTAACTGTTCTAATTTTATTTTAGATTATAGCATTTGATGAGCTGAAGACTGATTACAAGAATCCTATAGACCAGTGTAATACCCTGAATCCTGTAAGTTACAATATATGATATATCTGTAGAATTTTAAGTGTTAAAATTTTAACTTGATATAATTTGAAAATGGCCAAAATTCTCAGTAGCATGATACATTTCTATGTTCTGAAGAAGGCAGAATTAAAAATAATGTTTTTTCTCTGTCATGCTTGACTATTCTGACTTATTAATCTACTGATGATCTTGTCAGCTGTCAATACTAACATTCTTCCAATCTGCTTTTTACATTGTCGGCCAAAGACAGTTGAAAAGGTCAAAAAGATTAAAAGAGTCAAAATTGCACTGAAGGTGTGTACTGCTTTTTAGCTTGATGTTTTAATGCTACGCTCATTTCCTGGGGAGGGTTAGGGTTTTTGTATTCATACTGTTCTGTTCATTGTGCTTGTTCATATGCCTGTTGAGGTTTATGATTTCATGAAGCTTCATATTTTATGCAAATGTTTGCTTGCTGGCTCAGACAAGTAGGGAAAGCTGTTAAATGCTTATGCATTTTTTTTTTTATGTTACAGCCCAGGGCACATCTATATTAAATTATTTGGTATGGTATTTGAAAGTTTGCTAACATAAACGGACTAATAGATGGAGAGGTTAGTCTCAGCCTGTGATGTAGTGTGCAGATGGGACTGCAGTTTAGATTCCTCCCATGCCTCGTTTTGTCTCAGATATGTGTGTTCTAGAATAAGTTACTGATGTTTATTCAGAGCCTTAAATAGCTCTTTTCTTGGGGCATGAAGCCTTGTAATCCTTTGGACTAAAGATACCAGAATTTTGCAGTTAACAATTTGTGTATAAATGTCTTTCTGGTGCATTCTGTTTACTCTAAATTTCTTAGGTAGACATTGCCCTAAGTTTTGAGGTGTGATGGAGTTGGAGCTGGTGATGATCTATTCTTGCTTTCTTTTTCCTTTGTTTAAGAAGATTTTCCTTGAGTCTATAGGTTTAATTTTGCCTGCTTGGTCAGAAAATGTGAAAAGCTCCTTTAGGAAAGCAGTGACTATGTATGCGATAGAATATATTAATTCATGTTAAAAATTACCTAACAAAGGGCGGGAGAGATGGCTCAATAGAATAAGCGCTTCCTTGGCAAGTGCAAGGGCCTGAGTTCAATCCCCAGTTCTGCCAAAAAAAAAAAAAAAAAAAAAAAAAAAAAGTGAGAATTTGTGTAGAGTTTGGTGGTATAAAATTGTAAGACTCTAGCATGCTAGAGGATCTTGTTTGGAAAAGCACTTATAAAGTCGATTTGCTGCTAAAGAGTAGCAGTTTGTCCTTAGAGAACTGTCGGAGAAACTTGAGGTAGGTAATAAGGAAAAGTCGTAACTTAATAGCTGTTTCTTCTTAGAAAAAAACACTTGAAAAGATGACTCTCCCTTCTGGTTAGAAAGTAACAAGTGTGCCTGCTGAAACATCTTTACTTTAGCAGTTGAAACTACTGTTATGATACTTGAGAAACTGAGATGGCACCTTTTGATTTGAATAGTATTCTGTGCTCTTGGGATTTTCATTCCTTTAACCCAGGATAATGACTAATAGCAGCCGAAATCAAGTGAGTCTTTTCCTGGGTGCCAGGCTGTATGCCATCTGTACTTTCCCAGGATGTTTTCTCATGACAATCCTCAGAGGTAGATGATGGTCATTGTCATCAGTGGGATAGTCAACAGTTGCTTGTGAAGTTGAAGCTTGTTTTCCTGAGTTTCACAGCTAAGGTAGAGACCAGAATTGGAACCCAAGCAGCTTGATGTTCTGAAACTCATGCTCTTGTGTTTTCCTAAGTTACTGTAAGTGTAAGAGGGAAATTTTCATTGGATAATATTTAATGTGTGACTTCTGGCTTTTTCATGGAGAGTGTCACTGAGAACAGACGGTGTTTGGGACATCTGCTGCGAGGGTAGCTGTAGGATGCATGTGTAGTGGCAGAGCTGCATCGTAGATGGGGTGGGGTGGGGTACTGGTCCTTGGCTGAACAGCAGGGCATCTGACAGTTTTCCCTATTTGTTTGTTTTGATGATTCTGCTAAAGTATGGGGGAAGACAGATACTAATTTTTCAAATATGAATCTTAACAAGAGGTTATATCTTCCATGTTTAAATATTATCATTTCAGTAATATTTATCTAAGGTGAATTTTTTTCTGGATACTAGGTTTGGTGTGAACTAAATAGAATACTTGTGCTTAGGGCAAAATGTCATCACTGAAGAGTGGTAAAGATTGAGTATGAGATTTTTCTTGAAAATGTGGGCAGTGTGAGATTTTATTAGAACTGGTAGAGGTGCAGACTTTATTAACACTTCTATTAAGATGATTCTGACTGTTTAGGGGCAGTGTGAGATTTTATTAGAACTGGTAGAGGTGCAGACTTTATTAACACTTCTATTAAGATGATTCTGACTGTTTAGGGGCAGTGGAAGTCATGCTGATTTCAGAATAATTCTCCATGTCTTAGTGTGTAAGAGTAGAGTATAAGATTGTCAGATAATTTGTCTTGTTAGCTATCAGTAGTTGGATTTTGAGAACTGAAGGGGGCTTATTGCATGTTAAAGAACAAATACAACTCTAAAGTAGTTCTTAATATATGTTTTTCTTGTAATCATTGAGTTTCAGAAAGGTTCTGTGAATATTTTGTGTAGAAAACTCTTTAAACTGGCTTACAAAGTATACACACACACACACACAACACACACACACAGTTTATCTTGCTATTTAATAATATTGCCTAAGTTTTCAGAAAGTATGGTTAGTGGCATAGATCACTTGGTGATCTAGGAAAGTAGGATTTTATTTAACACAGTATTAAAAAGTTATAGTGTTCAACTGCAAAAAAGTTTGGTGTCATATTAGAAAATGGGCTTGAATATATAGCATATTATATGATTTCTGCACCTGTGGTTTCCTCTGAAGGGATCGGATGATATTGAGCATTCATTTGATTTTAACTTACTGTTAAGGAAACATTTGAAAATCTGGCTTTGCTGTGACTTGTAGAACAGTTCTTGGCTGAAACATGCATTGAAAATTTGTGGTATTTTTATTGTAACAAAGGCATTAGGCTGAATCTTCAGTATGAAGATTTTAGATCTTGGTCATTTTATAAATAGGATTTTGCTTGAACTAATTTTCCTCAACTGTCTGTCAGATGGTTTATTTTCTTTCTGAGCACCGAGCTTCTCCTGGCCCTTGGCCTTGTAGTATTTCATTGGCAAGCAGGCAAAAAGCAACTGAAAGGCCATATAAGATTGGGATTGCAGAAACCTGGAAAATTCTAATTGCATGGTGATGAATCATTTTTTCCCTCCTACATTGCAGAAAGCACACTGTTTGCATTTGTGCAATTAGTCCCCACCACCACTGTGCTGAGAGTATGGCTGGTTGGCTTTCCATTGAAAACTTAATTTTGTGGTAATGTGATGTGATTGTTAAGTATTGTATATGTAGCATTCTGGTATTGGCTAAAGGCTTACAAACAGTAATGTATCAACTCCTAAAGGGGAGTTCTGTTTTTGTGGATTTTTTTTTAATCATGTTGCATGTGATTGGATAACTCATTTTTGTATTTTTGTTACTGTTGAATGATAGAAATAAAAGTATTCCAGTTGATTAACAACTGAAAAATCTGGGTGGTAACCTGCATAATTGACCCATTGCTCTAAGAATTTGAGTTTTACATTTGAAGTTGTTATTACTCTTTTAGCACAAGCTTTCATCAGCGTGCTTTTCATCTTGCTTTTGGGAAAAAGCTAAACATGAAAGTAAAACTCAGTAGCACCTTTCACTTATGATTCTAAGAAAAGAGTGATTTTCAAAAAAAAAAGATGTTTTACTTGTGGATGTGCCCCCTCAGCAGGGCTGACTTCCGTTAGGGTGTGCTAACGGCCCTGTGTTTCCCTTCTAGCTGGTCCTCCCCGAGTATCTCATCCACGCTTTCTTCTGTGTCATGTTTCTCTGTGCAGCAGAGTGGCTCACGCTGGGTCTCAATATGCCCCTCTTGGCGTACCATATTTGGAGGTAATACTTACAGACACCTTTTCTGTGCAGTTGTCATTACACTGGTTAACATGGTTGTCTTGTGTGCTGTTCACCTACAGGAATATTCATAATTCATTAGTATTTTTTTTTTTAAACCTAATGGTTAAACAAATCTTATCAGTGTCTTACAGTGTTTTATCTATTTTTAAAATGACTTTTCAAAAAGAGAATGGACCTACAGTAGCAGGCACAAGCCTCAAGCATGCAACTGATCTGGGGTCACAGCGGGGGACCCTGCCTGAGGCTCCCTGGTCTTCCCCCAAAGGTTTCTCCCTTGCCTGAGATTCTCACCTTTAGGAACTTAGATTAGCTTTGCTGTATTTGAATGTCATCTACATCAAAATGTATTACTTTATGACTTTGAAAATATTTGGTTATTCATAGATGATAACCCAATTCATAACTTCACATGGTTCTGTCTGCCCTATAGTAAGTTTTTAAATTTTATTTTAAAAGCCCTATCCTCCTGACATGGTGGTGCATGCCTGTAATTCCAGCACTTGGGAGGTCTGCTGTGAGATTGAGGCTGGCCTGGGCTATATAGTGAGACCCTGTCTCCCCCCCGCCCCCCCCAAAAAAAAAGGAAGAAAAGAAAAAAGGCCTATGAAAACTACATAGTTCTCAGGGCTGGTGAGGTAGCTCAGTGGACTAAGTGCCTGCTTAGGCAAGCATAGGAGCCAGGATTTGATCCTGGCACCACATGCTTCACTGGGCCCACCCCTGGGCTCTCTGAGCTGGTGACCGAGTGTGGGTGTGGTGGTACATACCTGTAATCCTGTTGCTGTGGTGGCTGAAAACAGGGGGATCGCTAAGAATCCAAGCTGTGTAGTGAGACCTACACAAAATGCAAAAAAAGAAAAGGAAACAAAACTACACAGCTCTATTTTAGAAAATCTACACTAAAAAAGTATTTAGGAATAAAGTGATACCATGTCTCTGACTCAAAAGCGGTTCAGAAAATGAAGGTACTCGTGGTTAGAATTGAAAAAAAGAAAGCAAGTGTTGTAAATGTGACCATTTACATGTTGTGGGTGGAGCGTTCTGGGACCTTCACTTGAAGGCTAAAGTGGTGACAGGATTAAAAAGTTAAGAGATAAAACCTGATTGCTTTTTCACAGTTACCCTTATTTTGGGGTAGTTTCTGAAAGTGTAGAGAGCAGTGGTTTGGCTGACTGTCCTATTCTGCCCCTGAAAGAGTTTTAGTTTAGAAGATAATGAAAGGAAAGCATCCCACCTGCCCTTAAGGGTGTGCAGCCCTCCCTGGCCGCCTGTTCCTGTGTTGTCTATGTGGGGGAGCCCTCTCCTGGCTGGAAGCTTTGCTCGTTTTCTGCCTTGTCCACATGGCTAATGGTTCACGTCTGTTCTAGGTACATGAGTAGACCGGTGATGAGTGGACCAGGCCTCTACGACCCCACTACCATCATGAACGCAGACATCCTAGCGTACTGTCAGAAAGAAGGATGGTGCAAGTTAGCTTTTTACCTCCTAGCATTTTTTTACTACCTATATGGGTAAGTTTAAAGAGTAAAATGAAAATATGATTTTACTTTGTTGTCTAAGAAACATTCACACATCATGGTCTTAATGCCCTAACATGCACCTGACTGTACGTGTTTTCACAGTGGCAGTTGGGGACGGCACCAGGCACATGGGTGGGTGCTCGGGCACCTGTCAGGGTGGCAGTTGGGCAGGAAGGTCAACCAGGGGCACTGCCTCCAAGTCGTCAAGTTGCAGAGGTGTCTTCTGCTTAGTTTCAGTGTCTCTCTGGAGACAAAGTGTCTGATTTTTTTTCCTTCGCATTTTTCCTTCCTAAGTGTTCTGCCCTTTATCTTCTGCTTGGCTTGGGCGGAGTAGGGTGAGTGAAGGAGATCCTCGCGTGGCAGAGTGGTGCCTTGGCAGCCTTTTCTGCCATCTTGGTGAAGTGCACTTAAACCTTTCAGCTCTGGGGCTTCTCAGAGAAGCTCTGGGCTAGTGACGTTGGGCTGATAGGTTAGTATTGTAGGTTGTTGCAGGTGTTGTAGGAGGTATAGCAACCCTGACCTTTCCCACAAGGGGCCAGCAGGACTCTTCTCCAGTTGTGACAACTGAAGCTGTCCCTTCCCAGAAGCCCTGTTGGGGAAGAATTGCCTTAGCCAGAACTTGTGTTCTAGGTATATTGTAAGTATGGTCAAGCGATTGCTTATTAAATCTGGCAAAGGACATTGTTGATGTGGAATTAAAGAGTTTTTGTTTAAGATATATAAACATACACAAACATACTGGAGATATTTCCACCTGAGTTTTCAAAGTTTTTAAAAATACCACTACATAAGAGCTGGATGTGGTGGTATGTTACATGCCTGTAAAACTAGGATTCTGGGAGGCTGAGGCAGGGAATTGGACGTTTGAGCCCAGTGTGGGTAATCAAATGTCTTAGGGTGACGATTTCTGGGGGCAGGGGTGGTGTTGGGGGAGTAGATCAGTGCAGAGGGATGAGTCCTCACTACCCAAGATAAAGGATAGAAGACTGCAAAGGAGAAAATTGTTGGAATCATTGCCATTTTCTCTCCTTTCTGTTACTTGAAAAATGGCCACGTGTTAAATGATGGCTTGTATTTGTGTCTCAGCATCACTTATGTTTCCAATCTAGAGGAACAATAGGCTGGAATTTAGGGAAAAGGTGTTTGGGGTACTAGGGACTCTTGACTGCTGCATCTCTAGATGTTACTGAGGTCTGAGCCATGCGTGGATGTGGGTAGGTTCTTGAACATGAAATTACACGGTGCCATTTTAAGTTCCTTTTAATATTTACTCTGAGTTTCTGTAATAAGTGCCTGAAATGCTGCTGGCAGATAGTGAGTACTTAAAACATTTGTAGAAAGAAAGGGAAATGCTTAAGGAACAATGAACTCTAAAGATGTAGGTGGGGAAACACTCACCAGGATGTCATAGCACAGGCACGGCGGTTCTCCTGAACCAAGGGCTTGCCCTTGCCAGCCTGCTGTGCCTTTCCCATAGCCCTCTTGGTGAAGGACTGCCATGGAGCTAGAGTCCAATCAGTGCCTGCCCCTCTGCCCTTTGTGTTTCTAGCCATTTCTTGACTTTCCTTAAAGTGGGATAAAGGCCATAAGCTCGTAGTGGCACATCTACAGCGCGCATGCCCCAGTGGGCAGTTTGTAGCTCTAGAGGGTTTGCTGTCACTGCTAGCCAATGACCAGTGTCTTCTGTAAGATGAAATGATTCAGTACCTGCCTCCCCGGGCCTCTTGAGGATTTAGTGAGGCTGGCACTGGAGACGCTCCTGCCTGTCATTAGATGCAGCTGGACTGTGGTGTCTTGGGTTGCTTGCCATATTGTGGTCCCTGTTAAGCTTCAGCTGTGCTGTTCTTGCTAAAATTGGAAGGGACATAGGACACAACTCCAGCACATACCCTGAGCCGAGTCCTGTGTTCAGCACAAATGTGTAAGTGCAAATTAAATTCCCCACAGGAATTTGTCACTGGGCCTTATTTCCTGGGGTGTGTGGCACCGTGTACTAGCTGGCCATGTTAAGCAGTCCCTGTTTCTCTGATGAGAAACACTAACAGCTTCTCTCTTCTTGCAGCATGATCTATGTTTTGGTGAGCTCTTAGAACAACACAGAAGAGTTGGTCCAGTTAAGTGCATGCAGAAGCCACCGCGTGAAAGGATTCTATCCAGCAAGATCCTGTTTCCAAGAGTAGCCTATGGAATCTGATCAGTTTCTTTAAAAAAATGACTCTTTATTTTTTAAATGTTTCCACATTTTTTGCTTGTGGAAAGACTGTTTTCATATGTTATACTTGGATAAAGAATTTAAGTGGATTACGTATAAATTAATATAAAATGATTACCTCTGGTGTTAACAGGTGGAACTTGCACTCCTTCAGGAACAGCCATATCCTTTGAACGAGCGCATTAATTCCTGACCGTCCTTAGTCCATGGGAAGCTTTTGTTTATAGGAACCTGTACGGTTCATTTTGGTTTATTTTTCCGGGGTGCCGGCAATCAAACTCAGGCCCACACGCTTGCCAGGCAGGCACTGCGCCACTGAGCTACATCTCCGGCCCTGTTTTGATCTATTGAAATGCCATCTTACTATAAATTAGCTGTAGATAATCAGGTGCTTCTGATGAAGTGAAAATGTGTATCTGATGCATAGGAAACTTGACAGGTTTCCTCATTTATCATGTAGATGAGTATATCTGGATACATTTACAAAAATAAGAGTGGGATTTTTTTCCCCCTTTGACTTGAATATTCTTCCTGTATAGTGCATGAATGAGAGATTTCCCTTGTTTCCATCAGAGTAATATACCTGCTTTAATTCTTAAGCATAAGTGAACATGATATAAAAATGTATACTGACTTACTTGTGAAGAATGCATTTAAAGCTATTTTAAATGTGTTTTTATTTGTAAGACATTACTTATTAAGAATCTGGTTATATTATGCTTATTGTCACAATCTGGTGGGAAAGGTATTCTTAAGACTTTGCAAGTACCTTAGATTTTCAAAACTAAATGAGAGAAAATTACTGTTCCTTTAGTGCAATAAAATAAAACTGAAATTAAGATGCATTTCGCCTTGGCTTACAGATTACATATAGCTGTTTCTCACATGTGTCTAATCCCCAATAAAGACATGGTACTGTGTGCTTTATTTTTTTAAGGGAATTATTATACTGTTGTTTTATCATGCCCACATGTAAACAGGAATTTTAAATATCAAGCACCTAGCCCTTGATCACTGGAGAAGATTGGTAACTGTTAATGGCACAGCACCATTGTTTCTCCTACCAATTAAAAAAATTGGTGGCATGTAAAATGTTTAAATTTTGTATTCCTTTTTGACAGCTGGTTTGAAGGTAAAGTGATGTGCAAATTGGAACATTCGTTCCCGCTGGCAAAGCAGGCCCATTAGGGTGTGCATGTCTGCTAGGCCTGCTTTGCTTTCCGAGGAGTGAGGGAGTCAACGTCATTGGCAGTGATGGGAGTGGTGTGGAAGTTTCTTAAGCAGAGGATCAAAGAAGGAAATTATATGAAAGTTCCTGTAGTGACCAAGGGAGTTCACAGATGTGTTTGTGGATGTCTTATCTTGAGAATAACAGTTGTTATTTTATTTACAAATGAAAAACTGCTTTGCAATCTGATTCCCCCACCTTTGGGAGAGTAGCTATTCTTTGGGGTGGGTGATTGGGTGAGTGCACTGAAGAAGAGAATGGAGCAGAAGAGGGAAGAGAGTCAAACTGATTCACAACAGGGGGCTTGAAAGACTTGCCATTGAGAGGCTGGAGAGCGGTGAGGGAACAGTGTTCCTCAGATTGTGCAGTGAATTGTTCATTGAGCACTTGCTAGCATGAAGATCGTGCTTTTGAGTTCACTCAGTTCTAATCCATCTCATTCTAATTGTAGCCACTCACATTTCCCATTTTGGTCCTGGTAATTTTGGTCCTGAAAGTTCTGGTCTTGGTCTCACCTACAACCAACATAGGTTTCTTGGGACTGTTGTTTTCCTAATCTTGTCAGGATTTTTGTGAGCACTCATTCTGTTAGCAAATGCTAGTGGGCTATCTTAAGTCAGCACACATCATTTTCATCTCTTCTAGAATTTTCTCCAGGGCTAATTCAGAGTTTGAAGCCACATTCTCACACTTCTGAAGTTAATCTCTAGTTGATTTCTCGGTTCCTCAGTGATTCCTGACAGGTTCACCAGTGCACTGCTAGGCTGCCAACTTCTGGCTTTGATGGGATCAGAGGATTTGAGAACCCAGATGCTCTCACACTACCTACTCTTGCTTTTCAGTGTTTTATGAAATTAGACCATTAACCAGAAAAAAGCAGAAAAAAAATATTTGCATCTGACTATCTTACTGGCTCTTTGCTCCGAATTTAACTTATTCCTCACACAAACCTGTTTGGGATGGCATTGACCTTGCCTTCTGTTAGTGCTGTAGGTTGAGACGAAGCTACCTGGGTTTTTAATCCTTCCCAGCTTATATAGGTGCTCATAGTGCAGTGACAGCTGTATGGAAGCACCTGCTTCCTTGTTCCAGTTACTTTTGATGTTCTCACTGCATTTTATCTGAGCTCTCCAGCCCTCAGAAACTGCCGCCCTCATTTGTGCCCGTCTTCCTGCATCTAGTGTCACGCTGTCATTATATCTGTACTGTATCTACCCACAAGTCTTTGTTGCTATGGATCCTATAGATTCCCCTGAACTGTAATTGTGTAATAAGTGTAGTCTGTCTAGCAGTCACTCTGTGGAGTAACATAGGTCCTGGTCTGAGGAGATGGATGTAGTCATGTTGAATATCCATTTATTAGTGTTATTGATGATACTCTATGGTTGTCTCAGTGCTTCTTTGACACCCTCTTCCATGTTGGAGGGGGCTTTGGTCTCCAGGTACAGATAAACTGCTAATTTGCTTAAAGTCTGGTTTTAACATAAAGGGAAGTATAAGAAGTGTCCAGATAACCCACTTTTGACATGTATTTGTGTATCTTTAAAGCATTTGTGAAAGTTCACCTATTAAACCATGAACTTGGAGACCTACTAATTAGGGTCAGGTACCCCAGTTGTGGTCGCTCACCACGTAGCACAGCACATGGTATTTGGTGGCTCACAGCTTTCTGAAAGCCTGCGCGGTGTTTCTCAGCTTACGTGTTAACACATGCTAAGAGCTGGCACGGGGCTCCTTGCTCCCCAGGTCAATGTACTTTGAAGGTGTGATATTGCATAGAATAGAAGTAAGCCCAAGTGTGCTTTGAACCTGGCTAAATATTTTCCTTTATCCAACACTTGCCTCCATAGGGTTTAGAGCATGTTATTGTCACAGCAACTGATGACTTCTACCCTGCAGGGTGAGCTTACATTCTAGGTGTGGATGTATCCTAGCCCTCTGCTGTATAAACCCACATGATCTGTACTAAAAGGTGACCATTATTTCGTCACTAACATCCACAAATGTGCATCTCTCAGTAAACATTGTGTAATTGTAAATTAAAAATTTTGATGACAAAAATATTCTACAACAATGCTCATTTTTGAAGTGGAAGAAAAATATTGATAGCTCTGGAGGCTGAGGCAGGAGGATCTCTGGGAGTCCAAGGCTAGCCTCAGCTGCATGAGTTCAAGGCCAGCTTGCACTACATAGTGAGACCCTGCCTCAGCCCCTGTCCCCAGGATCAATGATCTTGCCTAGTATTATTCATAAAAGCACTCCTGTTCCCACTTTTTGGAAACTAGTCTCAATACAATTTCAGGCTCTTTGACCAGTTCTGTCATTCATCTGCAATTACACCAGCAGCTAGGAAGTCTCTGGTACTAGTAATGGAGTTCAGGAGGTGGCACCCCTAAATTTCCAGAATGGTTGTTTCAGAATTTGCTGACTAGCTTTTCCTTGGACAGTTCAGAGCTCTAAAAGTAAATGTCTAAAAGAATTAACTGCTGCTAGTTCTGTTTATCGTAGAAAATAGTTTACCATTTAAGATGACTGCTAGGATTGGAGGGCTTTGTCCTGCATTAATTTTACTAACGCATGTGATAGAACATGTAGAGACCATTAAGACATGCAAAAGAATGAACTGCTTCTCATATTAAGCTGATTGTACAGTGCTTTTTCTCAATATTTGCATTTCTTTGGTTGTCACATTTATGTATTCTGGAGCAGAGTGATGGATGACTACATCAACACTAAAACTACTAAGAAAAATAGAATGTTGTTAGTACCTGTGCTCTTGGTTTGTTAAAATCTAAGCTTGATGGTGCTGTACCACTGTCCAAAGAAAATCCCTTAAAGTAGCCTACCTTACTCCTTAGAGCTCGCTTATTTTGCTTTTGTATATTTAATAAAAACGGTCTCAGATATTTCCTTGTGTAGTTTATGAGTAATAATTGAATGTGTGTTGATGAGCAGAGTTCCACATTGCTTAACTTTAACTACACTGGGGGGATATCTCACATATCTCACTATGAGTCCGAGCTGCATACTGAGTCCCTGTAACAACCAAATACGTTAAAAAAAAAAAAAAAAAAAAAAAAAAAAAACTAAAGGAGTTGGAGGCATCACACATCTGAGCAGAATTTAATGTTTAATGTAGGGACTTTTATCTCAGAAAATAAATACCAAAAATTACAGCTAGACTTTTTTTTTTTTTTTTAGAAGTATAGCCTACAATTGGCCTTCATGACTTTGGTACTACAACCAAATACAACCAATACAACTTCAGGCAGAGAAAAGACTTCTAGAAAGTTGGGATCATGTTAATTCAGCTTGACTGGGCAATTAATATTTCAGTAATGGCAAGCATGTGGCTTGGAATAATTGATGTCTGGTTTGCTTGGTATTAAAATAGCTTAGTCAAGCATTTTCAATGTAGAAAGCTTAGCACTTGCAGTGGAAATTGAGAGGGGCATCACTTTAAAAATTCAATGAGTAAAGGATTAATTTGTACCAATATGTTCCTTCCAAAGTATTCATGGATGTGCTTTGTATTTGTATTGGGGCCAGCTAGTGTGAGATTTGCTAATGGCAGTTCTAGTGACTGTTGTACAGTTCAGTGTGATTTTCAGTTGTATTTGGTTTAGCACCAAAGTCATGAAGGCCAATACATTACTGTAGGCTATACTTCTAAAAAAAAAAAAGTCTAGCTGTAATTTTGGTATTATCTGAGATAAAAGTCCCTAGGTTAAACATTAAATTCTGCTCAGATGTGTGATGCCTCCATCTCCTTTAGTTTTTTTTTTTTTTTAATGTATTTGGTTGTTACAGGGTCTCAGTATGCAGCTCGGACTCATAGTGATCCTCTGTTTCCTCCCCAGTGCTGCGATTACAGGTGTGCACCACCATGTCTGGACTCTGGCTTGCTCGGCCCTGCCCTAGGGATGGGGCTGGTGCAGCATGTGGCGCTGGGGATCAAACCCCATTTCCTATGCTTAAGCAGGCACTTTAGTCTGCTGACTGTCTCACCAGCCTTCCCCTAGTGTTTTTATACAATCTTAAATTGTAGAAGCAGAGTGTACACAGAAGTGTTAAAATACAGCTTTTCTATCACAGAACATACTGGTGCTGATCTGAAGTTTGCAGACAGCACTAACAACTGTTTTGGAACATTCCATCATGAAATTCAAGGCATTCAGCAGCAGCCAGAGGAAATTTAGTCATCATAGGAGTTTTTAGTTGCTGGGAGATAGCTCAGTGGCAATGAGCGCCTGCCTTGTAAGTGCAAGGTACCGAGTTTGGCCCCGGGTGCATAAAAACTAAGTTTTTAAAAAGTCATCTTTGATGTGGTGCCTCTTATGCAAGTGCCTGTGACCTGAAGGCTGGTGGGGCAGATGACTGTTGGGTCACCAGTGGCCAGGAGAGGTGCAAGATGACTGTGTATGAAGCCACTGCTATTACAGAGGTGGCTTTGACTCACATGATTCTTGTTTATAGCCCAAAAGTGAACAAGGACTGCCCGGTGGGTAGCTCAGGGTGAGGTGAAGGAGTGGGAGGGGGATCAGAAGTTAACCTGCAGCTACATACTTTATAAACTTGGGGCTCTCTTCATTCTGTGTGGGTTTTAGGGTAGGAAAGTTAATGTTGGAAGCCTGGAGCAGCTGTGTGGACCAGTGAATTCCTTAGTTCTGAAGAAGTTCTGGCACTTACTGGGGCCTGTTGGGAGGGAGGATGAAAAGATTCAGGGTTCTTTTATGATTCGGTACATCCAGGAAACTGAAAAGCAATGGGAGAATCTTGAGAGGAGGAAAGTTGCTTCAAAGTAAGTGTGGGTACTTGCACAGAAGCTTCTAGTAGTTTCCAGTGGTAACCAGAGGCAAAAGTGGTGCAAATGGTTAAGACATGCAAGTGCCTTTCTGTTTTTTTTCCAGCATTAAGTCTAGTTTATGTGTATCAGAATAGTGCACTTCTGCACTGAGATAGAAGACACACTGAGTTTTGTCAATAAAAGCTTTAAAATATCTGCACATATACATTCAAGTTGACAGTGCTAGTAGTTTTGTTTCAGTATAAATTATGCCAGAGAGTTCCTAAATTTCAGATGTGGTCATGTATTTTCGATTTGAAATTCATCTTGACACAGATCTCGACAGCGACTCTCTGGATGACAGGTAAGCATCTAGTTTTTCCCGGAACTCATGAAGATAATTATATTGCTGAAAAAAATTAAACATACATTGAAATACATCGTATAAGATAGGTTTCTAGAACAGACAACACTAGCAAGAATCAAAAATGTATTTGCTAAGAAAAATGATGAATTCTACATCTTGGGCAAGGATGCATTTGCAACTTGGGGAAGTTTTTACTTGGCAATAAAACTGGACAGTATGAAAACCTGTTGGCTTAAAAATTGCTAAGCACAAACAAAACAAAACCAAAAAACACAAAACTGCTAAGCAGGAGGATTGTAGCAAGTTCGAGACTAGCCTGGGCTTCACAGGAAGCTCAAGGCCTGCCTGAGCTGCATAGCAAGACCCCGTCTCTTTCTCTTTTCTCTGTCTCTCTAGGTCTCTGTCTCTCTTCTCTCTCTCACACACACACAGAAAAGATAATAAAAACAGCTAAAAAAGAAACTTGAGGGGCTGGGGTGATGGCTCAGTGGAATAAGTGCTTCCTGGCAAGTGCAAAGGCCTGAGTTCAATTCCTGGTTCTGCCAAAAAAAAAAAAAAAAAAAAAAAAAAGTAACAAGATACAGATGAATGTTTTATAAATAAGGATCAGTGATGGCCATGAAAATCCATTTATAGGCTCTCTGCTTTTTGTGATGACAGTCCATCTGGAATGATTTTCTTAAAAAATAATCTTAGGCCAAATAAAGTTTTAAATATTTTACTTGGAGTTTTAAAAAGACTTAAAGGCTATTTTCACCCTGCCAATCGTCTCATTTCAAATGGCTCCTGGAACACTGGAACTTGCAATGGTACGGACAGTGGCTGCAGCCTGTTCCCCAGAGGCTTGGGGGGCTGGGGGTACAAGTTAGCTGCTCCCCCTGGCCAGGGCCTCATCTTTCCAGGAAGACGTACACAATCCTATTTGTGTTTCTGTCAGACCATGCATGTGCTTTTCTGTCAAAGAGAAGAAAACCTGAGCTTCCTGAATTTAAAGCATCATTTGATTCGGACATAATCAGGTCTGGTTCAGAGAAGCGGATCCTCTGTGGACTGCTTTGTGAATGACCTCTCATAAGCCTGACAAGTTTTGTGGTGACTTCATGAGTAATTACAGTAACCCACTGTGTGGCCGAGGCCACTGGCCCTTGGAAGGACGTATCAGTGAGGCCCACAGAGCTGCCTAATGGTCAGAAGTCTTTAGAATTCTACTCCTCAAAGGTCTCATCTTAAAGCTGAGACAGGGTGCTTGTGGAAAAAAAAAGCAAGACCTTATTTATAGACCTACAAATAGTCTTTCTGGTATCCTGATTAATGCATAGCAGGATCCTCCACGTTGTACTGCGGTATTTTTCAAGTGTTAAGGGGGAAGGTAACTGTGGAAGGTGACCCGTTATCCATAGCAAAAGGCAATCAACACCGCTTTAATTTATTTTTGTTCCATGCTTCAGGAATACAGCAGGATCTTTAGATGTTTTTGGCCAAAAATCTAAGAAATTAACAAAAACTGAGCAGTAGTCTTAGAAGAATGAAGTGGAAAGCTGGCTTTTTTAAAAAATTTTTTTATTTAGGACAGGGTGTACAGGGTCTCACTGCATAGATTGGACTGTAGTGATCCTCCTGTTTACAGCCTCCCAAGGGCTGGGATTACAGGTGTGCGCCACCACACCCAGTCTCAACTGCTGTCTCAGCACTCCCCAAGGGCAGGGCAGGCACAGGAGCCTCGGAACTGAACACCTGGCCCAATCCACTGAGCTATTTGGTCGGCCCTGGAATCCTTTCTTTGGCTTAACATACTGTGTTTTTTTTTGCAATACAAGGTGTGTAAGTGAAATGTCAACAGAAATCAACAGGCATGCTTGAGTAGCAGCTTTCATCTGAGCACCCTCTGGTTGAGGAATCACACGGCGCCTGTCTGCAACAGCCTGCCCCCTGCCACAGCCAACAGGGCCGGCCAGTGCCTTACCTTAATGGTCTGGATGGCCCCGGAGCCTCTTACATCTCGCAGGGTGTCTATGGCTTGCTGAGGAGAGACCGTGTCAGACAGGTATAGGAGGAGACAAGCGGCTACTACGAGAATGCAGAGAAAACCCGAGTGAGAGGGCAGGACACTGGTGTCAGACTAGGATCTGTTAGGGTGTGCTTTTTAACAGATACAATTAAGATCTGAAAGGACTGGGGTTGGAATTAAAAGCTTCACATGCTGGGACTGAGGATATAGTTCAGGGCACAGCTCCTGCCCAGCTAGTGTGAGGTTTTGAGGGCTTACCATCTTTATTCTGTTTTTTTTTTTTTTTTCCTTTTGAGATTGAAGCAACTCATACACTATATAATTCATCCATTTACTTTGTTTTCAGCTTAAAGTATACAATGCAGTCAGTTTTAACATATCCACAGACATGTAACAACCACCATGGTCAATTTTAGAACATTTTATGTCAAAAAGAAAGCCATATACCCTTTACTGTTCCCCTCCCGTGACCCTAATAATTCCTGCTCTAAGTGACCACTGATGTACTTTTTGATGTCTCTGTAGATTTGCATATTGTAGCTATTTCCTATCAGTGGGATCACAGAATCCGTGGTCTTCTGTGATTTCCGTGTTCAAGGCTCATACTGTAGCGTGTATGCATTCATTCCTTTCTATGGGTGCGTACGGTCCCATCGTGTGGAGTGGCTATGCCACGCTGGTTCACCCAGTCACCCATCGGTGGGCATGCACAGGGTTTCCACTTTGGCTACATGTCACTGCTGGCTGTGGCGAACGCACTCCCACCCAAGGGTTTGTGTGAATTACCTTCTTTCTTTTGTGTACACACTTAGGAGTGGAACTGCTGGTCATGTGGAAAGCCTGGTTTGCTGTGAGGAAGAGACCAACTTCCCAATGCGGCAGCACCTTGTGCACTTGTGTGTGCGGTGTTGGAGGAAGCGCAGTTTGGAGCAGCCTCATTGATGCTTACACGACTTTCACTTCGAAGTCCCAAGCATCCTGATTGGGTGTCAAGTGATTCCTGCCATGGCTCTGGTTTGCATTTCCCAGAGGACTAAAGATGCTGAGCAGCTTTTTCAGGTACAGTGTGTTTTGTTGGGAGAATTTTTTTGTTTTTTGTATTTTAGGGAAGGGTCCACAGAGTGTTCAGGGTCTCACTACTAGATCGGGACTCATAGTGATCTGCCTGTTCACAGCCTCCCAAGATCTGGGATTATAGGCACACGCAACCACGCAGTCTCAATTGCAGCCTCAGCCTGCCCCGGCCTGGATTGAAACTGCTTGCAGGTACTTTACTCTGCTGAGCTATTAGGCCGGCTCTTGGGAGAAATGTTTACTTAGATTCTTTGCCCTATTTCTAAATTCGGTTGTGCTTTTATATCAAATAAGACTTGGAAATACTTTTTCCCATTCCACAGGTTGCCTTCAATTTTGATAGCACTGAAACACAAAGGTTCATTTTGATGCTGTTCAAGAGTGAAAGAAATAGATGCTACTCTAGTGAGAGTAGTTGTGAACTATTTGTTTTCCCCAGCACATTTAAATTAAAAAAAAAAAAATGAATATACACTAAGTAATTAACTTTGGTTTTCCTATATGTTGCCTATTTAGAAATGTAATGCGTACATAACATTAGGAAATAAGGATATGGACCCTCAAACTTGTAAATGAGGACATGTGGGGTCTTCTAAACAGATCCACATACCCTCTTCCATCTCTCTCCCAGCTTTCTAGGGGACACTCAGGCTTGGAACCTTAGATGCACTGAGTTTTGGAAACTTGTCATGTTTTGCCTCATTTTAATATAATGTGAACATAGGGCCCAGAGAAAGGAATTTGGCTATTTTGAGATTAAAAATAATTAGTGATAAAAATGTATTTCTTACCAAGACAAGATCTTCCAAGTCCTCCATAACAGCTGAAAGGGAATCATAGTTTTGAGGTTTATTTGTATTCAATTCCAAGTTACAAATACTTTTTTTTTTGCCTACTATTTGTAGCTCTTACGCTCAGCATAGTGCCAATTTTTCATTGATTTAACCAATCAAATGTGAACTGTGCTTATTTACTTAAAATGTACTAAACCCCTGGAAGGGTCCAGGCTGCCAGCACCATGTTATGCCTTTCTTTAAACTCCAAGATCTGCATCTGAGAAAGGCAGCAGTTTACTAAATAGACAGAAATCAGGCTTTTTATAAACTGCTGCTTTTTCCTTATTTATTATTTTTAGTATTTTAGGGAAGGGTTTCCAGGGTGTTCAGGGTCTCACTACTAGATCAGACTCCTAGCGATCCGCCTGTTTACAGCCTCCCAACAGCTGGCATTACAGGTGCATGCCACCATGCCCAGTCTCAGTTGGGGGCATGGCAGGCCCAGGGATGGAACCCCGGGCCCCTGCGCCTACTTGCAGGCACTTTAATCCGCTGAACTATTTGGCAGGCCCTCCTTTTCCTCTTTTAGAAAAAAATCTGGTGCTTCCAGGACATATGCTAATTGCCCAATGACCCTTCACTTGTCTCCTAAGGGTGCATAGAAGCAGCAGATCAGAGGCGTAAAGCAGGGGCTTCAGTCCTCACTCTGTCCTGGGTGGGTGTGTGAGCGAATCAAGAGCTGCAAGCCTGCTGGGCCGCTTGTACCTAAACAATGGAGAGAGCATTAATGCTTGTATCGGTGAGGCTGACTGAAGTGGGCACACAGCTTAGCACAGGATGAGAAGTGAGCGAAGGGTGACTACTATTAGCTAGACTTGTGAAGAAAGCAGTTTGGAAACACAGACTTTTCCAGAAAAAGAAAGATCAACCTCAAAGCTGCAGAACTATATTTTTAGTCAACTTTAGAGATTCTAAAAACCAAATTACACACCTTCAGATTTGTTTAGAGGGTGAATGAAACTAGACGTATCATCAAGCACTGTAGTATTTAGTAGATAAAGCCAGGTATGTATCATGCTGTAGCTTTTGTGGCATAGGAACTGAACCCTAGCATTACACGTGGACTCAGCTTCTAAGAGTAGCCAGAGAGATCTGGTTCTACCACATACACACAGAGATCATTTCAGTGACTTTCTGCAAGATTACTATCACTTCACACTTGGAGGTACTTTCATCTATGCTTGGTGAACTCATCCTTCAAAACCCAGCTCAATTTATTTCTGGAACTGCAACCGCCTGTGTGTGCCTACAGGGAGGATGCTGTGATCTTCCTGTTTGTGTTGCATCCTTGGCAGTGTGTCCCTGCCTCTTGTAGTCTGTGTCTGGTGCACAGCAGGTGATATAGGTTGAATTATATCCCTCAAAAATGCAAGATGACGTCCTTATCCCTTCACAAATGTGACCGTCTGCAAGGATAAGCACATTGAGATGAGGGTATGGAGCGCTGACCCCATACAACAGGTGTCTCAGAGGAGGAGAACCGCATGGAACACAGACCCCCAGGAAACTGTGAGATGCAATGATGCAGCCACGATGCAGCTTAGAGAACACGGCTTGGGTAACACCTTGGCTTTGGACTTATGGCCTCCGGAACAGGGAGAAAGCGTGTTTCTGTGTCGTAAGGTACCCAGGGTGTGGTGCTTTGTTATGGCTGCCTTCCAAGGAAACTGCAATGCAGGAGGGGAGTGGTTTGCCGGCTTCCCGAAGGGCTGAAAACGTCCAGGCAGCACCAGACAGAGCACTTGTGATGGTGAAAGACTTGGCAGACCTCCCTGCTTGGGGATAAGCTCACAGCTCTGGAGTGATGTGGGCAGTAAAGGCAGCAGGATGGACAAAAAAGTAAGCTTCATTAAAAGGATAAAGGATGGATGCTTTAGACACCTTTAAAAGATCTAGAACAAGGAAAGCTCCTAGCCACTGCATGCTTTATTTTATGGCAGCCTGAAGCGTTCAGCATGGGTAAGGTGTCCATCTGTCTGTCCTTGTTTGTATTCTGCCCAAACATCACACTTCCTGGGAGAGAGCTGCTAAGTTTCACCAAGCTGACTAGTTTCTGGCTCTAGAAACTTCAGTAGAAGCTGCTTTCAGAAATGGATTTGTGTGTGTGTGTGTGTGTGTGTGTGTGTGTGTGAGAAAAACAGATCCCCAAGCTCAAAAATATTTTCATTAGCTACACGTAATATTATTTTGTCTACATATATTTATCAGACCATTGAGCAAAGACAACTGAATCTATTCTGCTGTTTTTCCTTTAGAGTTAGAAAAGGAGATTCTAAAAACCAAATTACACACCTTCAGATTTGTTTAGAGGGTGAATGAAACTAGACGTATCATCAAGCACTGTAGTATTTAGTAGATAAAGCCAGGTATGTATCATGCTGTAGCTTTTGTGGCATAGGAACTGAACCCTAGCCTGTAATCTCAGCACTCAGGAGGCTGAGGCAGGAGGATCACTGCAAGTTTGAGAGTGGCCTGGGCTACAAAGTGAGTTCAAGGGCAGCCTGAGCTGCACAGTGAGATTTTGTCTCAAAAGCGAGAGGGAGGGGGTGAGTGAGCAAGAGTGAGCTGGTGAGCTAGAGAAGAGACTGTTTTAGGATAGTTTGGAGAGATGTAGGATAGTTTCTAGTGCTTTCTTGCCAATCCTGTACGCTACAGTTCTTGCACATCAGAGTTGAGCTTGGCCATATTTAGGTGTTCTGTGGCCCAAGACTCTTGTGGTGGCTAGCACAAGGTCCTGAGTTTGATTTCTAGCACAAAAAAATAAATAAAAAAGGAAAATCAACCTCCTTGCCTTCAGAATAAGCACTGGATTTGCCTTCAGACCTGGCACTGCTGGCTGAGTCGCTGGGCTGCAGGGAGCAGGGGGAGAGGTGGCATCACCCTGTGACTACATGGCTAATGGTGTACATGCATCCAGCTCAGAGTAGTGATCTGAGACACTGCTGGGGCTTCCAAGGTGCCAAACTACTTAGCACCCTACCCTGTTCCATAAAAGAGTTAAGTGGCTCATCAGGGTGAGAAACGTGCACTAAGCCGAGTGAAGGGAAGCGTTTCTCACTGTGGCTGGCGCACCTGCCCTCCTGGTCCCACTTCTGTTGGAGCTGCTGTGCCCAGGGTGTGTGGCACCAGCCCTCATCTTCATGGTGTGACACCCTCTGCCTACTTCCTTCCACCTTTGCTCCAAGCTACTTGTGTTTTTTCACTTTAAGCTTTTTTGTTATAAACAAAATTCTGATTGGCATCTTATGCAGTGAGAATCCCTGGTAGCACATTCTATCAAGTATAATTTTTCAAGTAATTTTTAAGATTGCTCATTGTTTTAGGATAATTTTTTTGCTGCACATTTTGAAAAAAAAATATATGTATGTATATATATATATATATATTTGCCACTGAAAGCAAATATAGGGCCAGGAAGATAGCTCAGTGGCATATGTGCCTGCCTGGCGAGCATAAGGCACTGAGTTTGATCCCCGGTACTAAAAAAAAAGAAAAAAAAATTAACCAACCAAACAAAAAAACCCAAATACAGTAAGCTATTCATATGCTAGCCAATAAGTGAGACACTGTTACACAGGAAGAATAATGTCAACTGAAGGGCTGGCCAAATAGCTCAGTGTGGACTAAAGTGCCTGCTTAGGTAGGTGCGGAGACTGGGGTTTGATCCTGGGCCTGCCCCAGTGTGCCACGCAAGCCCTGCCCCCAGGGTGCAGAGACACTGATTGAGACTGGGCATGGTGGTGCCCGCCTATAGTCCCAGCACTTGGGAGGCTGAAAATAGGAGGATCGCTACAAGTCCAATCTGCATAGTGAGACCTGTAGGCCCAGTACTAAATACATTAAAAAGAAAAAAGAATAATGTCAGTGGAAGGTCCCAAAATTGCAATGAAAGGTCTAAGGTAATACTAAAGGAAGAAGAAAAAAAAAAGCCCCTATAACCTTGTTCTAAAAAATTCCCATTCTACTTATTTATTGTCCTGTTCTTGAGAAGTAGGGACAGTAAATATTTGGGCGCTTCCTCGGTGCTAGGCAACTGGGCTAGTACTTTCCATGCATTACGTTCTTTGCCTCCTTGCAGCAAAAACAGGATATTAATAAGCAAGCAATTCAAGAAACCGTTTTTGCCTGGGGCGATTCCCACTTAGGGGGTCGAGGAGAGGGGAACGTACTGTATCAGGGTTTTCCGGTTGTTTCCGAGGCAGGTTGCAAGCTCCTCCATCACCAGGCAGCAGCTGGCTATGTCGGGCGTCTCTCCATCTGGGAAGGGGTGATGGTGAGTTACGATTCCAGACTGCTGGTAGAAGTCCAAAAGGTTTGGGACTCTATATTTTGACAGTTCGCCTCTGGTGCAGAAAACAAATATGTCTTGTATGCCGCAACTCTTTAGTTCTTCTGCCAACGACCACAACACACAGACACACACACATACATAAAACATTACAAAGTTAAATATGGTCAAGAGGGAGAATGTGAAGTTTCTGAAAACAAACCACAAGCAAGTGACAATTCAGAGATTTGAAATGCATACTGATAGCAGCAGAACCAGAAGGTGATTCTAGTTAAACCTGAATGATTTCTACATCAAAATACTTTGCACTGAATCTCAACATGGGCCCATTTTGTGGCTCTTCCTGTGCAAACTGTTTTTGCAATAAGTATTGCTTTAAAGAACATTTGAAAAATGCCAACTATTCAAAAATAAAAAGAAATTCTTGAGCTGAGAGCAATGGCCTCTAATCCCAGCTACACAGAAGGCTGAAGCATGAGGACTGCAGGTCTGAGGCCAGTTTGGGCAACTTAGTGAGACCCTATTTCAAAAATAAGCAGGGTTGGAGATGTGGTGAAGGGCTTGCCTCACATGGGTTCACTCACCAGCTCTGCAGTTGGCAAAATTCAAACCATACAACCTGAAAAACTTGAGGAACACTAGCACATTTCCTTTCTGCAAGCACTGTATATATAAAATCTCCAGGCCTAACTCTCTATTTTCCCTCAGATCTCCACTGTGCCGCATACCATTGTTTACTTAATTTTAAGTAAGTAAAGAGTAGACTAGATCCCTAGAAAACAAGCACTAACTATATTGAACTTACATTGCTATTTTTACTATAGTGATATAAACCAGAGCCATTACTATGAGAATTATATACACTAAAACTTTGATGGGGCAATAATATAAAGTGCTCTTTTCCCATGACCATGTAGATCTCTAGTGGAAAGGTGGCTAGTCAAAATTCAAAGATAAAGGCCAGGGATTTAGCTCAGTAGCACAGACCTTGCCTGGCAAGCATGAGGTTGTGAGTTTGATTCCTGGTACAGGAAAAAAAAATCCAGAGATAACAGTTTACAACAAATACCTGATTTCAATGACTACACATGCAAACAAACTATCATCTCAATAATCTGCTTTATTCTGAAAAGCTGCTGATATAATATTTGACATATTAGATTAAGGAAAATGTAATGTGGAGATAAGAGTCCTAATCATTTTTGAATGGCAGCAGTTTTTTATTTTCCTTTTGCAAACTTGGGATAATTTCTCCTATCAAAAGTAAAGCTTTCTTGTCATATTGTATCTAGAAATGACTTAGTCACTGCATAGGAACTGTTGCAGGAGTTTAGGTCTCCCCCAATTGATGTTTCTGTTTATATACTTATATACTGTATTCCTTTTTTTTTTGTATTTTAGAAAAGGTTCTACAGGGTGTTCAGGGTCTCACTACTACAATGAACTCATAGTGATCTGCCTATTTACAGCCTCCCAAGAGCTAGGATTACAGGTGCACACACTATGCCCAGTCTCAATTACTGTCTCAGCAAGCTCCAGGGGTGGGGCTGGCATGGCAGGCCCAGGGATTGAACCCCTGGCTCCTACGCCTGCTTGCAGGCACTTTAATCCTCTGAGTTATTTGGCCTCCCTCTATTTAATATTTTATTGCAAAACCAGGCTGAGGCAGGATGATCACTGTGAGTCTGAGGTCAGCCTCAATTACATAGTGAGATACTGTCTCAAAAACAAAAATGAAACAAACAAGCAAAGAGAATCTTTCATAAAAAAATCTGTAAATGCCTTCTGTAAAAGACACTAAATAGGACATTCCAAACTGTCCAAGATTGGTCTTCAACCAATGATTCAAATTATATCTTGCTTATGACTTAAATTCTTATTTTGCTGGTCCATATGGAAATTTCCTACCATGGTGGGTGTCTAAAGCAGAAAAATCTTTATGAGTACACTGCAACTGACAATTCATCCATGAGCCTTTTTAAGTCGTTTTTGCTAGGCAAACAATAAAGAAAGTACATTATACATTTTTGTTTTCTGAACAGTAGTAAGTATGTGACTGGGACCAGTAGGCTTGAGATACTCTAGGTCAACCAGCATGAGATATTTTAAAAATTCACTCTTCTTAGTAATATATAGGAATATATGTGCCAAACCCAACTGAGCTCGAGGTGGCGCTGGCACGAAGACCCTTGTGCTAGGTCCCTCTCTGCCCCTCCCAGCAGGGGGCTGGCTTCTTGAACATTCTACTCAAAGTGGACAATTTCACTACTTCTGGGTTCCCGGCCAATTTAATTTCTATGACTACAGTCAACTCCACAGGGAACAGTATGTCCAAATATCTGGGCAGTGCCAACTCTGTTTCATCGACATACGTTTTTCCACCCCTACACATTCGAACTTCAATCTTATAATCAGAGAAAAATCAACGCCATGTTGAAGTAAATGATGAGTTCTCTGTGTCCTTCACAAATGCTTCTCTACATATGAAAATAAGTTTAGAACCTGGAACCTCTAAATAAATGTTCATTTATTTTGTATATTAAGAATAGTTTGCTCCTTTTGACAATGGAATTTCAGCTTGGTTTTCAAATTTTCAAAAAGTTTGCTTTTTATTTATGCAGCTTTGTCATGTTACACCTACCTGTATCTTTTTGAATATTTCTTCTAACATCTTTAAATTTGCATCCTATACATAACAAGAAAAAGAGTCAGCTACATAACAAGAGTCAGCATTCTGTCACTTATTTTTTTGTTTGGCGAAACCGGGGATTGAACTAAGACCCTTGCACTTGCCAGGGAAGCACTTATTCCACTAAGCCATCTCCCCAGCCCCCCATTTTGTCACCTTTAATGGGCATATCTAGACACATACACACCTACTTTAGAAAGTCACTCCATATGACCATTTATATATTTCAATTTCATTTTAATGTGAATTTCACTTTCTTAGATTCTTAGAAACACAATTATAGGGATCCATAGATCCCAGCCAAAGGAACTCCTCATCCAGGACTTTTTGTGTGTTTCTGTAACATGTACCTGACCAGAGCCTTCCGCATCATTGGTACCTTCGAGCTTAAGTTTTATTGAAATAGCTAAATCAGAAACAGAGCTCTGAAAGCGGTCTGGAAGGGCTGAAGAGTAGGTCTGTGTTCCTTTATAGGGCTTCTAAGAGTGAGCTCCTGCTGCTGGTCTAGGGACTTCTCTTAATGTGCAGTATGATTTATTAGCTGACCAAACCTAGCCTCAGGATATGACAGGAAGCCCACAGAAGCGTTACCTACCTGGAAGAGCACATAAACCGAGAAACTGAGAGCAGTTCACCCGTGACAGGGGTAGCCTGGAAAGAGAAATTTGTCAGGATTACTTTTCTTCAGTTTCTCTTTCTCTCCGTTTTTTTTTTTTTTTTTCTAGGCAGGGTGTTGCTATGTAGTTCAGGCTGGCCTTGAACTGGCTTTGTAGTCCAGGCTGGCCTCAAACTCACTGTGATTCTCTTGCCTCACCTCTACAGATGTGTGCCACCATGCCTGGTTGTGGCTTTTATCTTAATGTCTGCTGTGGCAAATAGTTATATTATCTAAGATTTAGTAACAATTGACATTTGGTGCACTATTTTTGTCTTAAAAAGAATGAGTAGATTTTGGTGGGAGATCATTTCAAAATGTTATCTCTACTCTTCACTTAACTTGTTCCCATTACAATACGATTTTTAAAAAGTCTTATTCTATACCACAGATAGTCCCTTAAAGAGGTCATTTAATAAATTCAGTATGCACTGTAGACTCTACAGCGATTGTGACATAACATCAAACATCTTAGCTCACGGTCAGAAAGGCTAACGTACCATGAGATCTGAATTGGGGTCTGTTCATCTTCAGTGGTTTCTTCATCTGAGGAGTCAAACTCACTTGCCTGTATTGAAATAGACTTAAAGAACAGTTATGTTACAAAGCTGTAAAGAATACTGACATTCACCTTTAGCATAGCTGCTCTTTGCTTAAACACCCACTGAACTCCTGTTTGCAGTTCATTCAGTTGTCAGTTTGGACTTATCAGAGACACCAGCTACTTCAAAAATAAATTATTCCTATTGGTCATCCTATTAATAGCTCTACCAATGCACATTGAAAGGAGAGTTGGCCTGGGAACTATGATCCTCCGGTTTCTAATCATGGCTTTGACATAACCTCAGTTATTTTATTTTGAGACAGGGTCTCACTACGTAGTGCAGGCTGGCCTCCAACTCACAGTGATCCTCCGGCCTCAGCCTCCCATGTGCTAGGACTACACATCCAGCTCAGATAAGCTGCTTTTAATCTCAGTGTCCCTCAACTGTCAAGTGAGGACATTTGATCATCAGTTCCCAAACATTTCTTAGCCTCTCATTTGCCAAACTGTGAAGACGCGAAGATCCGCAGCTGCAGAGACCTTGTGCGTGCACCGACTGTAGGAGAAAGGTCCGTGTAGGAACGGAAGCAGAATCCCTACACTGTGGAGCGCAGAAAGGAGGGACTGGCCAGTTAGGAGTCACAGAGCGCTGCACAGAGGAAACTGGGTTCCGAAGGAAGAGAGGGAGGCTTCGAGGCTTCTAGGCCGGTGAAGACACTAAAGAACTGAAGCAAGGACAGAAAGAGCTTTTGTATTCAGGAACTGTAAATCAAAGTACTGGCGGAGGCAGAGACCCAGCTGGAGGAGGTTCTATTTGTCCCAAGGCTCAAAAGCAAAGCAAAACAATAAAGGAGGGTGGGCAAACAGCCTGCGGCCACCTTCATATGGCAGTCACCAGTCCGGGGACTAAGGCCAAGGAACGAGGGACATCAGCCAGACTCCTGGTTGGAATTTACGGACCAAAATGAAAACATACCCTTTTTCTCACTCCCTAGTTCAAACAAACCGATGGGTAAGATACAGGAATGGGAGCGAAGATCAAAATGTTCATTGCACCGGTGCCAATCGTTTCACTGGTGTCATTTCTTCACGCCAGACTTAGAGTGAACCCCCCCCCCCCCTTCTCGATGGACCTCGCGGGCTCCCGTGTGTCAAGAGTGACCAGGACAAGTGCGGCAGGAGGCTAGGATCAAGGACAGCTGACGTCCTCCCATGTAACGGGGATTAGCAAGTGCTACCGCCGGGCGCCCGCCCAGCTCTAAGCTATATTCTACCAGGGCCCTGGTTGTCCCTAGCTGATCACGGGACACGATCAGTGTCTACCCTGGTTTTGAGCTTCTCTGATCTACCTGCAGGACCTTCAGTAAGCTGCCAACCCTGGTAGCTGGTGGTCGAAGTCAGGGAGGGCCACAGCAGCTTGCTGGCGCGCTTATTTCCCTGCAAGCTAGTTTTTACGAACCAAGATTTTAAGTCTGTGTGGCCGCTACCCCACCTAAGTCCGCTGTGCCTCAGTTTCCTCCGGGTCGCGACCCTGCTCCGCAGATCTTGTCCTGCACGGGTGCGGGAAATGCCACCTCCCGGACACACAGGACGGTTACCACCCGGGTGCCGGGTACCAGCACCGCCTGAGAACTGTCCCGGTGGTTCCTCTCGTTCCAGCCCCTTCCCGTCCCGCTCACCGGTTTCATCGCCGGCAGCTGCCTCAGAGACCTGCGCGGCCTCCTTCCGCAACGCCGCTGCTCAGCCGCCGCTGGGCCCCGAGACCGCCTGTCCTCGCAGCTCATTGGTGTATCTTTGGGGGAAGTTGCGCACGGCGTCTTCTAGGACCCAATCGGAGCCTCGTCTTGTTTCTTACTCCGCCTTTGGGTTCAGCCTTTAACCGTTCATTGGTTTTAACCGGGCCTTTGAAAGACGCGCGGGAGGAGGACCCTGTAGGACTTTGATTGGCTGAAGGTCTTTCACCTCCCGCCAATTAAGAGCTCCGAGGGCTCGGGGACAGGGAGAGGGTGGGGAAAGAGGCGGAGAGAAAGCGTCTCCTAGCAGCAGCCCCGCCTTGGGACGCTTTGGCAGGACCCTTAGCTGTACAGTGTTTGCTTTTCCTAAAGGTTTTTTTTTTTTTTTTTTTTTTTTTTTTTTTTTTTTAAAGGGTGTAGTGATAATGCAGAGCACTTTCTTTACTGGCCTGTTCATGTGAAAACACATCGTATGGACTTTGTAATTAGAATAATATCTTATATGAATACTATGATAAAGACTAAAAATCCAGAGTATAAACGTGTTTTACATGCTCAACATTTTATGTTCTCTGCTATTTCAAGAACTAAGCAAGATATCCCTATTCAGGGCGGGTGTGGGGGCGCATGTGTGTAATCCCAGCACTTGGGAGGCTGAGGCAGGAGGATTGTTGTGAGTTCAAGACCAGCTTGAGCTACAAAGTGAGTTTAAGGCCATCCTGAACTGCATAGTGAGACCCTGTCTCAAAAAGTCATAAAAAAAAAAAAAGATAGCCCTATTCAAGGTCCCAAGCTTAAGTAGTTAAGTTCCATTAACCACTGGGCTCTATCTTAGAAAGTCAGGCGATCTGTTCTGTATGACGCTTTCTGTTCTGGCTCTAGATGCAATCTAGGTGCAGCCCAACTGTGGCCAATAAAGCCGGAATCTTCCAGGGTGAGACATTGTCCGAGCACAGACACAGCACAGACACAGATGTACGACCCCAGAGGACTGCTTACGGCACCGCCAGAAACAGAATGCAGGATTGTTAGGGCTCCCTACCCACGCAGGACACAGGTTGACCAGGCAGTAAAGGAGAGCACCCCAAAGTGGCCCCCCACTGTGTGGGACCACCCTAAAACCCTCACTCCATTCCAAATAATTGAGTCAGTCCTTGATTTTACAGGGAGTTTCAGAGACAGTCAGCTCTGAATAGTTTTGTTGGTTCATGACATTGTATGGGTGACATTTATAGTGACTTCAGGCTCAGAAATGAGTTGTGCCTCAAAGCAGCGAAAGCAGCTAGGAAAGATAGCATGGGGAGTTTCTCTTATGAAGTCAGGGAAGCTTCTAGAAACAGTTCTCAAGCAGAAGTCATCAATGTCTTCACTCCCTACTTCTCCCTGTACAGTCTCAGGTTCCAGATTTGGAAAACCATGTTTTCCGTTTAGAGTCAGTACCTTCCATTTTCCCCCCTCTTAACTCCTTGTTTTTCTCCATTGGTGTGAAAGGTTATATGCAAGGAAGCAAAAACATTATTGCAACAAAACATTTTTATGCCATGTACCTAGAACGCACAACATGGTTAGAAATGTTAGGCTGGAAGCCTGAATGTTCAGAAAGTTACAACATGAATTTATTCAGCATGAGCTTGCATAACTTCTTACCTTCTTTATCCTGATCATGTATTTCATGCATAGCCTAGGAAAAGGCCATTCCCTCTCCTGGAATAGCTGCACTGAATAACACTATGCCTGGAAAGGTGTGTGTGCTGGAGAAAAGGGAGGGCGGAACGGTCAGGCTGGAGACGCACTGTGGCAAACTGCAGCTAACCCCGAAAGTCAAGTACAGGCCAAGGGAAGTCAGATAGTCCCAGAGTGGGCTAAGAGTCTGATCTATCAGGAATGGCAGAGAGGTCAAGTTACTGGGGTGTGCCCTCCCCAGCAGGTAGCTATTGGCAGCCAACTATGATAGGAATTCTACATCTTGGCATCAGAAATGTAAAGCCAAGAAGCAGCTCAATTTCAGGAGGTCCTATCAGAAAGTAAGCCCCCTTCTGTGAGCATCTATACGAGGCTCATGTGGTCCAGCCAGAAGCCATGCTGTTTTCATGGCTCTCATCCCTTCTGAGGGCTATCCTGGGGCTGTCCCAGTCTGTCCTGGTCTCTAACTTGGAGTCCTGTTCGTGGAGCCCATGCTCTAGTTCAGCACAGCCTGCACAGGGGCAGATACGGCCTATCACACATGGTATCAGGCTCTAGCTTAAAGCCTAAGGAATTAGGAGCTGGCAATTCAAGATTTCAGCAAAAGGCTGTAGAAGCAGCAAGTGGCCAGATAGCTGTGCTCCAAGCCCAAGTGGTGAGGCTTTTCTGACTTCCTTTCTGTCATGTGGATTCACACTGACCTTTTATAAAATATGTATCTCAGGCCAGAAGGCCATTAGCCCCTCTGAAGGTGAAGCATCTGACTTTATGAGAGTTTTTACCAGACTAAAATTGATCTTGAAATTTTTTTTTAAAAAGAGGAATCAAGAAATATCATAGAAAAGCACAAATTCTGTATGATGAATATGATCATTATGTACATCTAAATAGTGTCAATAGATTCTAAAAGTATGTGCCCTTCTGGAGATTGATTCTCTTTACATGTTGCCAGCCATTGTTCCCCAGCAGGGAAGAACAGTGATAACCACTGGTTACAGAGACTGGTTTTATTTTCAGTGCTCCAAGAGTTTTTCCACCCATTCATTGAAAGCCAAAAGCACCCTGCTCTGATGACACTTTTTCTTTGTAAATTTCCTTGGCTGGGATGATCGTGCTAGAATTTATGAAATTACAGGCTCATAGCATTTAAAAAAAAATATATATATATATTTAGTTGTTACAGGCTCTTACTACACAGCTCAGACTTGTAGTGATCCTCCTGTTTTCAGCCTCCCCAGAGCTGGGGTTATAGGTGTGCACCACCATGCCTGGTCTCAGTGGCCAGCTCAGTGTACCCAGAGACTGGGCCAGTGCTGCCCAGTGATTGAAGCCTGGTCTCTGTGCTTGCCTAAGGAGGTGCTTAGTCCACTGAGCTATCTCACTGGCCCACATGTAGCATTTTGCATTGATTTTTTAAAAATCTTATACCTAGATGTGCTAGTCACAAAACACCATGCTATTTCCAAGAATTTCCTTTTTCCTTTCTGTCCGTTTATTCTTCTGTCATCACCTTAAGCAGCTATGTGGTTAATAGTGCAGCTGCCAGGCAAGATTCTGGCTGGGGGATGGGATGAAGGTGGTAGAGTGACAGCTACTGCAGCAGCACTGTGTAGGGCTCAGGAACTGGCTGGCTGGCTGGAGAGTCCTTTGACCCCTTGGCTTATTTAAAACTTTGCTCTATTCCTGGAACCTGATGTAATGTTTTCCTTCCTGCTTGGAGAAAAGAACAATATATCAAAAAGCTCACCTGGGGGGTCCCTTTCAGCCCTGTTCCCAACTGGAGGGGAGAACAAAGCCCAAAGTGTCACTGGAACTGCCATTTATTCACTCTAAACTTTAGCTGGCATCACCAAAAGCAAGCAGGTGGCCCACAGAACCTGCTCTGCTGGATCTGGAGCTATCGACTACTTAAAAATCGCACAGGTAGATTTTAGTAACCAGCACCCAGCAGCCTGGCTCCTTGTACCCTGGGCAGCTCCATAGCTGTTCAGCTTTAAAAGTTCGTCCCTAAGACTGGGCATGATGGCACACATCTGTAATCCTGACAAAGGGAGCTGCTGCACAGAGTCTAGCTCTTCTGCCATCTTTCTAGGAGAGGCATCTTTTTTTCTGTTTTAAAAAGAGAATAAAAAATAGTAAAAACAAAAAACAAAAAAAAGGGGGGGACAGGGAGATAAATGCTTGTCTGGCAAGCACAAGGGTCTGAGTTCAAACCCTGGTTCTGCCAAAAAAATAAAAATAAAAAATAAATAAAATAAAATAAAGATGCTTGGTTTATTTCAAAAAATACAGAATTCCACTATGACAGGAAATGATAGGAATTCAACAATAGTTGTTTGTTATACTGCATATTGTTGTCTTCACATTAGTTGTTCAGATTGTTAGCTATAAGTGTGCAAAATTGGTCAAAAATTATCAAAAACTAAAAAGAGAAAAAAAATTGAAGCATTAACTACTCCTTTTAATGGACTAGTAGAAATCAGCAGTATAATTATCCAAGCTATGTGTGTCTATACATGCATATTTCTTTTTCCTTTTCTTCTGTTTTTCCTTCTTTTCCTCATCCCAGCTATTCCTTTGAACAGTTTCTTTCCTTTTCACAGTATCTATTGTACCTTTCAGATTTTATTTACTCTTTCAGGTTCTTACACTAAAGAGTTGCACAAAGGCGCTGGGGAGCTGTACACTAGAGAGCAAACTGGTTATGGAGGATACCAGCCCCTCTCTTTGACAGTGGAAGGGGCATGGGTCCTCTCTAGCTGGAAGCTTTGAAGAAGCAGCGTGTGACTGTCCACCCTGTTTTCTCTAGAGAGCTGCGTGCAACCGCGCCTTAAAGATGGCGCCGGTTTCCGCCTTCCACCCCCTCGGGGGTGAGAGCTCTCTGTGGATAACAACTCCATATTAGGCAACGAGACAGGACAGTGGCTTGCTTCCGCGTACCTGGACCTATAGACAATGCTCACGTGGCGCTTCGGGATTGGATGCCCGAAGGTATTTAGCTATGAGCGGGCTTCCCTTCTGGGCCACTACCTAAGGAAGAACATTGTTAAAGGCTGAATAAACGGCAGAGAGAACAACCAGTGGTCGCATCTTCCTTGCTGGTGAGGGTGCGCGCGACAGTTTTCTTCTGTCCTAGTCCCAGAGACGGGGTCTGCATCTGGGTTGAGGACGTTACAGAACACGTGGCCATGCAGTACAGCAAAGGGCTGAACTTACATTTTAAGCCACATGTCCTTTTATTTCATTATGGATAAACATTGCCTAGGTTATCCTAATGGCTAGAGCACTTTATACACCTTTAATCCTCACAAGCACCCATACCACTATTATTACATCCTTTGAACTATGTCTCCAGTCAGATAATTGCAACCATGTACCACCACCATGGTGCCCATCCTATCTCCTTAGACCATTGCCACCTATCCTGATTATCTTGCTGATTGCATTCCTCCTCCTATCTATGGTCCTCACCAGTCAGAGATTCCTGTTGAGAATCAGATCGCCCTTGGTTCTGTTTCTGTTGATGACTGGCTACGTGATTTGGATGAGCATTCCCACTTAGCACTGCTGCAGAAGCAGATACATGTATTTCTGCAAATGTGTGATGTCCTCAGAGAACTACCAAGGAAGCAAGGAATTGCGGGGCAAATTCTGAGATGGGGAGGATCCCTGAGAGGACAGCCTGGCATTTGGGGCTGCTTACCCTGCCGGGTTGTTGTGAATTTGGAAAGTGGAACTGAAAGCCTGAGACTCAGAGCAGAGTTTTCTATAGCCCGATGGAGTCAGTAGATAAAAATACCGAGTTTGGGGACTGCTAAAGATGAGGGACTTGCAATGTATCCCCACTTTCAACTGAGACTTCAAAGGGCCACACTGTAGGAGGAGGTGAGCTGGTCACAGGACACTGTCCCATGGTTGTGAAACTGGCAGGACGTATGGTGACGCTGTTTGGTTAATGTGACCTGGAGCTGAGAAGACAATGCAGACCAAAGTGTGATGTATTGTGTTTCCGAGGCCAGCACAGTGAATGTTCTGGGCCAACCTATTGCTTGTTGGAAGAGTACCCTGTGCTGTGTGGAATGTTTAGCAGCATCCATGGCCTGCACTAAGATTGTAGGATCTTAGTCCTAAGCGCCAAGGGTTGGGAAACCTGCTGGTATTTGAAAACTGTTCTGTGACTCTGCAGACGTCACCTGAGTCACGCCTAGATGCTGGCTGTCTGACGTCGCGCTGTCTCGCTCTGCCATGTAAGTGACACTGTCACTCAATGTTTGTGCTGCAATTGTGCTCACTTATCATTTGTGTCACACACACACTTGGCAAAAATTGGCATCACAGTTGTGAGCATTGCCCATCTGTGTGGAATCATCGGTTACCCTTCAGGGAGCAGCACCACTTCTTCCGTATAACTTGGAGACTGATTTTACTGTTTTCCCCTGAGAACTTTTACATTGTTGACATTTTTACTTTTTCATTAATTTATGTTTATGATGTCATTTATCTATAATTCCCCTTATTTATTTTTCTTGGTTTTAATTTCTTAATTTTTAACTTCTTGAGAAAGATGATGCTAGATTTATTTATTTATTTATTTCTGCAAAGCTTTATTCCAGAGGGGCTCCGTCCTTCTTGGCAGCTGCCTTCCACGTGGCGGCCAGCGCGTTGCTCAGCTCCTCACACTTCCTCTTGGCGCGGATGTGCATCCCCACCCTTTTCTTGATGAACTTGAGGGCGCGCTTGTCCTTGGAGACCTTGAGCAGCTCCATGGCGCAGCGCTCATAGGGGGCGAAGCCACACACCTCCTGGATCATGTCCCGCACGAACTTGGTGTGTTTGGTGAGACGTCCGCGATGGTGGCTGTGCCTCGGCTTGCTCACATTCATAGTCACCTTGTGGCCTTTGTTGAGGCCCACGGCCATGGGATAGCGGAGGGCCATGGCCACTGTTCTTTGATGGTTGCTTGATGTGTTAGTTTTATATTACTATGAAATGTATCACCCCAAATGTAGCAATTAAAATTTTTTTCTCATTTCCGTTTTTAATCAATCCTTTTCTATTTCTCTCATTTTAATTTTTTTCTAATTTTTTAAATTTCTTTTCAGTTTTCCACTTTTCCCCCTTTTTTTTGTGTGTGTAAATTTAGGGCAGGGTCTACAGGGTGTACAGGGTCTCGTAGATTGTACTTGTAGTGATTCTATTTTCAGCCTCCCAAGAGCTGGAATTACAGGCATACACCACCAGGTCCAGTCCCAGTCGCTGTCTCAGCATGTTCTGGGGGTGGTATTGAACCCTGGCTGCTGCTCTTTGTCAAAGATCCTTCTCTCTTAATTGAATCAAATATGTGATTGAATAAGGACCAAAGAGGGTGCAAGTTAATAACCAAAAAGCCAGGTCTGGTCTGTAGTTGTGATGTGTTTACTTTTGTTGTTTTTCAATCAATGAAAAATTAAATAAAAAAAAGGTATTTTTCCTGGTGTCTATTTTTTTTTTTTTGGTAGTTCACACAAATTTATTAAAATTGACATGTTTAACCTTCTCTTCAGGGACAGGGAGATAGCTCAGTACAGTAAGCACTTCCCTGGCAAGTGTAAGGTCCTGAGGTTCAAATCGCTGGAACCCCAAAATACTTCTCTTCATTGAACATCTGACTGCCTTTGTGAGGATAAACCGTGCCCAGATGCCAGTCCTTGACAACAGGACAAGGGTTACCTCCATCTCCTCAATCATGAGTTGTCTTCCTGCATTATTTGAATTCGGGTTCAAGTCATCTTGCTTCCTCAACCTGCCCGGTAAATGGGTGCAGCCTGATATGTTTATCTTCAATTCTTAATTCTTAACTTCTTGTACTATATATCACAGCCAGTGACTCCACATACCTTCATAAAAACTGTAAAATCCGGACTCAAGAAAAGCTGGTCCAGCTGAGGCAGACCCTATTTACATGGGGCATGGTGGCTAACAGCTGTAATCCCAGCACTCGGGAGGCAGAGGCTGGAGAATCGTCGTTGAGTTCAAGACCAGCCTGGATTACAAAGCAAGCAAAAGGACAGCCCAAGCTGTATTGTGATACCCTGTTATTTCCACTTCTGGTTTTTCCAAGAACCTTTATGCCTATGGCTGGAGGCTTATTGTTTAGGACCTTAAATGCTCATCCTTTTTAACCATGTAACTGGCCATAAAGCCATCAAACGCCAAATTCCACCTGTGTAATTCACCATTCCACAAGCCAGACCAAACCGCTGAAAGTTTTCCTGGTGTCTTAAAAGATCAAGCATAGCTGTTTTCTTTCCTGTGCTATTTTCCTGAAATTTCAAAATATGTTTTTATTAATTAAAAAAAAATCTATTAGGCATTCACACTTTTTTTCCCCCTTTTCGATATAGGGTCTCCCTAGGTAGTCTGAACTTGTAGTGATCCTCCTGTCTCAGCTTTCCCAGTCCTGGGATTACAGGCACTCACCACCATGCCCTGTTTCAGGGCTGGCACAGCATGCTGTGCTGGGGATTGAACTCAGGGCCTTGCACTTGCCAAGGAGGTACTTAAATTGCTGAGCTATCTATCTGGCCCTGTTAATACATTTTTATGCAGAGCACTTATATTTTCCAGAAAAAGAAAAAAGTGGCAAGAAGACAGTATCATGCCTCTTCAAGATCCTATTACATCAAGGTGACTTGTAGTGCCTCAACCCTCAGGCTGGTGAGATAAGAGGATCACAAGTTCAGGACCAGCCCGTTCTGCCTCATTTTTAGTTCCTATAAGGCTGTGAGACCTCCTGTAGGTCAAATCGTTGCCCTTACACCTCCTCAGGCCTCACTTTTCATTCTATTCTCAACACTTCATGGGCCCTAATATTGGAGACTTCTGAGGTGAAGTTGTATGTTTAATTACAAAATGAACCTTTTCCTGAAAAACAGTCACCCTTAGCCTTGAGACAAGGTGCATGCCCATAATCCTAGCACTGGGAGAGGCTGAGGCAGGAAGATCGCTGAGTTCTGAGACCAGCCTGGGCTACATGGTGAAGCCTTGTCTCAAGAAACAAACAAACAAAAAAGACAAACAAACAAAAAACTGCCACACTCCTGCAAAGACATGTGCTGGAAGAGATTAATACAAAGATGGAAGAAAATGCCTTAGCTAATAGAGAGATCCTCCTCCAAGTCCCATTGCTTGTTGTTCTTGGGAGCTGGGGGATGAGGAGCAGAGGTGGTCTGCTGGGCCATGGGGTGGCTGGGCCTGTGGTACTGCACGGGCCTGTTGAAGAGGAAGATGAAGATGGTGTGTTTGGAAACACACTTATTCTAGGGACTGGCAAGCCAGAGCTGCATTGTGGACCAGGGGACTAAAGCCTGAGGAGCCAGTGCCACAGTCTGAGTGTAAAGCTTGCTCTTGCTGCAGGGCTTTTGTTCCATGCAGACCTTCATCTGCTTAGACCAGGCCCACTCACACCGTGAAGGGCTACGTGCTCTCTAAGAATCCGTCAATTTTGATGTGACATTCATCCAGAAACACTCTCCTTGGAGCATCTGGAGTAATGCTTGACCAAATATCTGGGCCCATGGCCCTGCCAAGATGAGGCAAGTATCCACCCATCCATTTGTGTGTAAATACTGACTGAGCACCGTCCACACACCACTGTGCTCTTCCAGATGCTGAGAATTCAGAAGAGAGCCACAGAGAGACCTTGGCTTGGGTGCTTGGGGAGAGGCGGTCAGGTAATGAGACAAGCTGGGAAGGAAAGTTAGACCAAAGTGGTGCCTGGTGAGAGTGCTGTCTCCATAGTCAGTAAGAGAGGATGCTTTTCACAGTTGTCTGTACAAGCCGTCACTGGGCATTCTCTCAGGAACTCTCACCTTCTCCCCACTTCTCCTAGTATTGTCTCTGCAGATATCTCTTTTATTCCTAAGCACCAGGTCCCTCATTGTTATGGATTAGGTCTAAGATGCCCCCCTAATTTTTATTAGGGGGGCATAGAAGGTGATTGGATTACAGGGTGCTGTCCATGACTTGATGTTAGGGGGTGTGGACTGCTTGGAGCTGGGTCACTGAGGCATGACCGGGAAGGGTGTGTTCTTATTCCCAGCTTCCCCTCTGTCTCTGCTCTGGCTCCCATACACTGAGCACTTCCCCTCCTGCCAGGCCCTTCCATTTCACAGCTTGCTGATTGGCCATGGATGGATACCACAAGGCCCAAATCTCCTCACTGCCTTTAAGTGTGAGTGTCAGGTATTTTGTTCTAGAAACAAGAAAAATACCCAAGACACTTCAAAACACATTGTACCTCTCCTAGGGTTAAACAAAGCCCAATCCCTATGAGTGCTGTGGAAATTCTGCCCCAAGTGGCCTCAGTGTGTGTGAGCAGTGTAGGACAGGTTGAAATCTGTTACCTGACTCTGTGACCAGAAGGAGCAGAGAGGTAGGGTAGAATAAGGTTTGTTACAGCCTCCCTTTGGTTTCCTGCATGGACCAACTGTGCCCAGATTTTCTCTTTACTCAATGACAAGCTCAATTTACACCTGTGTATAGGTTTTGGTCTGATCCAGGGACTGACATCAAATTCCACAGGTCTGTTCCTTATAAAGTTTTATTGGTCCTCAGTTGTACTTATTCACTGAAGGCCCACATGGTAAAGGCTCAAGCTTCTGCATGTGGCACTATAGGTAGGTTGTGGGCCTTCAGGAAGTGTGGGGTCTAATGGAGGGAGGTAGGCCAGAGGGGTACCTGGGTGAGATCCCAGGACTTGGGCTCCTGGTCTTCCTCTGTCTTTACTTCCTGGCTGCCATGTTATGAGCAGCTGGTTCTGCTGTACCCTTCTACCACACTCTGCCTCACTCCAGGCCCAAAAGCATCATGGCTGAGTGACCTGGAGTGAAACCTTTCCAACCAAGCCCAGATAAATCTTTCTTTCAAGTGGCTATCACAGATATTTGTGACAGTAACAGAAATCTGACTAACATAGCCTACAAAGCCTAAGATAGTTCCTGTTAATCTTTTACAGAAAATGTTTGTTCATGCCTGATCTACTCTATGAGAGAAAGGGGTATTTCTTCTAAAAAATATGATTTTAAGGTCTACTTTTTGAGAAGCAGCCATCCTGACTTTTTGGGGGCAAGCATCTTCCTCCAACTGGCTTGGTCCCTTGTGGACAGAGAGTCCACATAAGCCCTCAAGGTCTCTACTTGGGGCATCTGGTTCCATGGCGTCATAGCCACCTGCTTGCTCTCTAATTCCTGAGATCCTCCCTGGGGAGGAGGCGCAGGCTCTGAAGCTCAGCCCGCCACACCTGCAGCCTCCAGTTCATTTTTCCATGTGTGACTCATAGCTGTTAACAGAAATACGTGTGGTCAAAACAATGTGGAAGGTTTTTCAAACTACTGGAGGGAAAAGTGTTAACACATGTTCGCAGCCCAGGGAGTATTTTGAGAAGTGCTCAAAGAGAAGTTAAACACGATCGCTCTCAGTAGTTGCACTTGGATGTATGTTTTATAAGTAGATCCATATTAAAATTTTTAAGTAATATTAACACTAATGGATCTGACACATGAGTTGGAGAGAGAAGGCTAGAATCCTGGAGAGGAGCGCAGTATCGCGAGAGCGCACTTTCTCGTTGTTGGCAAGCCAGTTTTAAGAATTTGTCCCGTGAGGACCATGAGGTACAGTGAATGATGCAGGCTGCTTCCTGTTGTGTCTTCTTGGTGTGTTGCCCCCACCCATCTCATGTGGTCTTGTTGGGACTGATGCATAAATACATCGTATTCCACTGGTCACGGTTATGAGTCACAATGCCCCAGACTGGACTACGCTTCCTTGTCTTGTGGGTGTTGCCTGCTGATGTTTTCATCTTCTTCTTAACTTCCTGTTTGTTTTTACTCCCAAGTGATGCTGCATTCTCATTTGCATTTGGATGTGCCTGAGTTACTTTCTCCTTAGTTACACAACACTGGACATCCACAACTGTGCAGTGGAAAGGTTTATCGTGGACCACAATTTGTAGAGGTTTCAGTCGGTAGCCGGCTGGCTCCAAGGCAGGGAGGCATGCAGAGAAGTGGCTCATGGCACAGCATGGAAGCAGGAAACAGAGAGAGAGAGAGAGAGAGAGAGAGAGAGATCCAGGAGGAGGGAGGGAGAGGGACCCTTTGGGCCACCTGTGGCCAGCCTTCACCTTCCACTTCACTTTTAGCCGTAGACTCATCAGTGGATGAATCCTTTTTTTTTTTTTTTTCTTTTTTTGGCAGAACTGGGGATTGAACTCAGGCCAGAGAAGTGCTTATTCCACTGAGCCATTTCCCTGGCCCCAGTGGACAAATTCATGCACAAGAATCACACCCCAGTGACACAATTGCCTCCCCAAAGCCCCATCTATGAGTTCTTTAGGGGGCCACCTAGATAGAAACCATGACAGACAGTTAGAATGTAAATTTTATTTAGAATACTATTTAAAATCTATTTAACCTATCTGATCCCCATAATGTGACTTTGCCATTCTCTATCAAGAGGTGGAGTCTAACACTCTCTTCTTGAATCCAGGCTGCTGGACTAGTAGACTGCAGGGGAGTGATAAATAATAAGCTCAATGAAATTTCAAATTGATAGAACCAGTACTTAGATCAAGAAATAAGATATCCCCAGCCCCTAAAAGCCTCTTCTGTGGCCCTGTTCATTAGTTCCCACCTAAGGTAACCTCTATTTTTACCTCTGAAGCTCCAAGATCAGTTTTCTTGTTCGTAAACTTTATACAAATGAACATTTGGGATCTGGCTTCTTTTTTGGGGGGGCCGACTCAGCCCACCCTGGGAACAGAGCTGGCACAGCATGTGGTGCTGGGGATTGAACTGTGGTCCTTGTGCTTACCTAAGCTTGGCTAAGCAGCTGCTTTAGACAGCTGAGCTATCTTTCTGGCCCCTGATTTCTTTTGATCAGCTTGATATTTATGAGGTTCATTCATGCTGTGTATGCTTGCCCTTGTTTATTCTCAAGGGAGTTTTCCACTCTATGAATACACCCCACTTTTTCTTTATCCAGCCTATTGTTGGATAGCTTCTCATTTGTGGAGGATGTTGGTATGAACATTGTTACCTGCGTCTCTTGTAAACATCTTATGTATGTTGTGGATTGCATGGAACAGTGTCACAGTGCCTAGGTGCACTGATGAGTCCATCCATACTAATTCTCTAGAGCCAGCCCACCAGCTCAGATTTCTGCTGGCTCTGCGTTAGAACTTGGCTAGCATTTGTACCAACTCTTGATGCTGCCTATATTTTCCCTGTAGCCACTTGGTGAGTGAGTCTTATGATGTGAAAGCAGCTTTTGACTTCCGATGGTGGGATGACTAACTTTGACTATCAGAGGGTCTGTAGACACTATTCTTTGCAAGATAGTAAGAGTTGATACTTTTAGGACTTCTCAGAAAAGGTTTCTATATTTCTTATTATTATGTGAATTTGAGGGTCATTATTTTTAAAATTCACACATCATACAATGTAGTATTTGAGAGATACATGCTTACTGGATGGGCCATGGAATGACTAACTGGAACTAAGTGCCCCAAATGAAGTTTACCAAATTCAGACAACAGCCTCACTCAAGGCTCACTCGAGGGTAGACAAAATGTTCCTTAAGCCTCCCAGGCCTCACCAGATTTAGGGTGAACTTAAAGTAGATATCATGGTCTGGATCTGGACCACCCCCAAGGCTCTCATGTCGAACTTTGTCCCCATGCAGCAATGTTCAGAGGTGAGGGTTTGGAGAGTAACTGAATTGTGAGGGCCCTGATTTCATCTATGAACTTATCCAAGGCAGGCTTTATAGCTGATGGCTTTATTGGGAGGCAGTGGAAAATTCAGGAGGCTGGGGTGAGTTGGAGAAAGTAGGGCACTTGAGTGTGACCTGGAAGAGTATATATTCTCTCTCTCTCTCCATCCCCCATAAGATGAACAGTTTTTCTCTCTCACACCTTCTGCCACGAGCCTCTGCCTCATCATGGGCCCAGAGGATGGAGCTAATCAACCATGGACTGCACCTCTGAAACTGTAAATACGAGTAAATCTTTACTCCTTTAAAGTTTTTTTCCTCAGGTGTTTTGTCACAGTGACAAAAGTGGGCTAACACAGAGGCAATTGTTCATGATTTCCCTGGTTCTTCCTCTGTCCCCTGTGTGAAATGGCAGCCCCTCCCACCCTTCCTCAAAATAGTTCAGAGAGTCCTTGGCAACAGTCTCCAATGTGTTCAGAGTTGCGATGACAAGGCGCCCTGTCCTCCAGCTCTCTGTCCTCCCCTCACTGGGATAAGGTCAGGGCCCACAGCTGTGGTGATGCCACATTCCAGGTCCCACTTATCACCCACCCAACATCAAGTGCCAACTGCATCTTCTATGTGGCAGCTGACATTTCTGACACAGAATTTGGCTAACCCTTGTACTTTCAAGTTTCCATGGAAATTTTAATGAAGTAGCTCTTTGTAGTGTCACTAGCTTTCTAAATCCATTGGCTCTGGGCCAAAGGACGTTGGGCCCAGCCCATGCTGGGTGGCACTAAGAACATTTCATCCCCTCTGGCCCTGTTATGCTGCCACTGAACCTGACTGGATTTGTGTACTTAGACTTTCTCTTCCCTTGAGGCAAAACACTTCCCAGGAGTCTCTTCCTGTCCCATAAACAAGCCTAGCGAGGTCACCTCACCCTTTGCCACTGGGCCCAGGCACACAGGAGTTCTCAGGGCTGAGCAGTAAGCTCAGGATGGCCGTGCATCTGGTCTGACCTCTTGGTCCCAGTTGATGACGTGCACAGGTATCATCGTCAACGGCTCTCCTTTTTACTCTCAAAGGGCTGTATGTAGGACAGTGACTCATGTATGGTCGCTCTCAGGGAACTTTAGGAACATTTTGGAAATAAAGCAGAATCAACAACACCTTTTAGAACAGGCAAAAAATATCCTACCTGGGGAAGAGGTGTGAGAGGTATGGACATAAAGGGTCTCACAGGCCTACCTTGCCTCTCCACCCTGTGGCTGGCAGCTGCCTGACTCCGCCTACAGGCCCAGCTGCACCCTGTCCCTCTCGGTCTCCTTCCTGCAGGGAGAGGGGCAGGACCGGACTGCAGTGCTCTCCAGCCAACAGAGGCTCCTAGTTGTGCTAATGGTGTTGCCCAGCACTGGCTTTGGCCCAGTTTTCCTCCCCTGGCTCTGCTGTGCTCTTGAGTCCCTTCTTACTTCATCAGAATTCTTAGTGGGCCCCGAGCTCCCGCTTCTGGCCTACCCTCAGCCTGGACCCTGGCTCTGGAACCTCATTTGCATGGCTCCTGCCACTCACTGCAGCTTTCTCCACGTGGCCTGCCTCTCTCATCACCTGTCGCGTCTCCTGCACTTTGCACTTGGGAAGCCCTGTTATAGCTTCTTGCCACACTTGTATGTTGGGGTTTTACCAGGAAAGTGGAGTGCTCCAGGAGGGGCATCAAGGGCTTTGAAGGCCAAAGGCCTGGGTTAGAGCTCTGCTCTGGTTAGCCGCAACACTGTGGGCAGGCACATCACAACACTTGGCTGGGGCAGCACCCCCGCCTCCGCGGTGTATAGCGATACATGAGCTGATGTGTGAGTGTGGAGACCTCTTAGTTGATTCAGCACGCATCAGTTACCTGAGGCTGGATTAATCTTTGGGCAAATCAGATTTCTGAACTTGAGGAACCCAGAGTGTAAGAAAAAGAAGCTGGGTAGGCCACCTTGGAGCTTCACAGTTGACTTCACGTCTTCACTGGAGGGGGAGGTCTGGCCTGGGGGACTGTCACCCATCCCAATTGCTCTGAGCCCTGAGAGGTTTGAATCAGACCCCTTCCCACAGGGGGCACTCACTTGCCTCTTCCCATTGGGTTCAGGAAAAGAGGGAGGGAGATTTGCCAGGAAGGGAGGAAGGTCTGACACTCAAATCTTTACCATTCCACAATGCTCATTTCCCTTTAGAATCTCAAATAAGGAAAAGCATTATTTCATCACTTCAGACAGAAGCGAATTCAGAATGAGTGGGGAACACATGGATTAAGCATTCATAATAATGACCTAAAGCCTAGAACAGAAATCTACGAGGCCACCCAGATGACAGTTCTGTTCTTCCTGGAAGGGTTGAAAAATAAGATTTCAGTAAACATCTCCCTCTGGTGCAGAAACACCCATCCTGGGGCTCAGATTAGATTCAATGAGTCAGGCTTCCACCTGTTACGGTATGTTACAAACAGTTTTCAGCATTCCAAAGTGACTGGAGTCTCTATGGATTCGCCCAGCTCCAGGCGATCATGCACTTGGCTGCTAGTGGAAGCTGGGCGGCCAGATCCCTGCCATGATGACCCACATCTGAGCGGCTTTCAGTCCAGAAGGGACGTTGTTCAGTATTGCATTGCTCAATACCATGCTCCTTCCTAAGATGGCCAAAGCCTGTTGGCCAGAAAGGATATGGCCATGTCTGTCCCTGTGGCCCCTTCAGCACGTGCGGCCAACAGCCAGGGAACAAGCACTGATTTTACAGAGACTTGTCATCTGTTGCTTGACCAGGGCTGGTTTGTACCTAACGCCTTCATCAGGAAATCGCATTCAAACCCACCTTTTGTTTGTTTGTTTTTTTTTTTTTGAGGAACCAGGGATTGAACTCAGGGCTTTGCGTCAAACCCACCTTTTGAATGATGGGTTTCATCAATCTGTCTGATGAATTACTAGAGAATGCCAATTCTCTAGGAGGCTGTGAGGTCTGGAGACTTGGCCATTGCTCAGACAGGTGCTGGCATTTCCCACCTGAAATATCTTTCCAGGCTTACCTGAGTGAGTATTAGACAACCTGCCCAAACTGTAGTGGGTTTGTTCTTGTTTGAGGCCTGACCCTTGTTTAGGAGAGGGTCTCTCCCTTGGCGTGGGCTCTCCAGCCAGGGCATTGGCAGAGATGCCCTTCTGGAACTTCAGCAGGGACTGACTTGGTGTATACAGTGGGGGCTAATTTCTATGTTCAGTGAAGTGGAAATTGTGTCTGATTTTTAACAGCTAGTACTCACTGACAGGGTAAGTGCAAGGGGTAGGTCAGCCCAGTAAGTGTCACATCTGTTCTTTGCTCCCTTTGATTTTTTTTCACTTTAATACAGTGGAGGCAGAGACTGTGTGCCTTGCATCATGTGTGAGGCCCTGGGCTCATACCCAGCCCCACCCAAACACACATACACACACACACACACACGCACGCACACACACACACGCACACACGCACACACAAATGCACACACGCACACACATGCACATGCACAGGCACACAGTGAGAGGAGAGTTTGAGGATTCTGTACCCTACACATAGGTGGAAGGCAAGTGCAGCCACTGGTGAGCACCTTCACAGCCCTGTCTTCGGCTCTTCCTCCGGCTTCAGTAGCCCACAGACACAGAGCCCCACCCGACTGCTTGCTGTTGGCCTGGCCTCAGTGCACCTGTGTCCCAGTGTGGCAACAGTAAGGCTCACTTTCTTTCATTTAATCTGCTGGAGGTGGCTCCTCTTCTTCCTTCACTTCTCTTCCTTCTCTTTCTCCTTCTTCTCTTTTCCCTTTCTCCCTCCCTCTTTCTGTCCTTCTCTTTCTCCTCCCCCTCCTCCTGCTCCTCATCCTCTTTCTTCCAGTACTGGGGATTGAACTTTGCACTGAGCTACATCCCCAGTCCTTTTTAACTTTTTTGGAGACAATGCTGGATTGGACTCTTGTGTTTCTCAGCCTCCCAGAGTGCTGGGATTAGAGATGTGCCTCATGAAGCCCACCATCTTTTCTACATGACAGACTCCTTTTCTTCTATAGTCATCAGAAACCCAGCAGTTCCTTTGTTGTCTGCTCTTTTGTTATGAAGAGCTTTTTCAGAGCCCATAGAAGAGCCATTGCTCTGATGTTGATGTTCAAACAAACACTGAAACCCACAGATGTGGTCTTGTGCTCCTTTGACCCTTGTAGCCATGTTTCCTTCCAGTAGAGAGGCCTACAGTCAGGTTCTCTACTTCCTCACTTTTTTTTTTTATTCTTTGTGAAATTAAGTTCATGAAAAAAATTGTTTGGGAAAAAATTCAGTTAGAAGTAAAATACAAAATGAGAACAACAGACATATGCCCTCTCTTTAGGACAAGCATCAGATTTTCATCCCCTACCTGGGAGTGTGATGTCTTAGGATAAGAATGGAAACCCCAAATTAGATTACATTTCATGTGCTCAGATCTTTCTGTCGGCAAAATCTCTTGGCCACAAAGGAGGAGAACAAAGACAGTCTTCTTACAAGGCCTGCTCATAGCCCAGGGAGAGTAGCCATATGGGGATCCCTTTCTCTCCTTAGAGTGGAGCTTGCTTTGAGGAGGATGCGCTGACCTATGCAAGAAAACAGTGGGTCCTCCACTGCACCAGCTGGTGGAAAGAACCAGCGAGAAGTTTGCCAGACCTCTTCCTTCCTATAAACTGGTTAAATTGAACAGTTTCAGATTCTTCTTTCCTCTGGTAGGAAAGGTTTCTAAGAAGCATTTCCCGTCTCTCTACCACTGCCCCAAACTCAAAGTGGGACATGAGGCCTGTTGGTCTGGGTGTTACCTCCATGCTCAGAGCTGTCACTTGGATACTCTTCCCCCAGGGATGGTGAATGTCACCTGCTCTATCTCATGGGATCTTGCTTTTTTTTTTTTTTTTTATTATTATCCCCGTGACACATTACCACTTTAAATGTCTTCTAAGAAGCAATCTGTCTGGCTCCATTGCTCAGGCACCTGCTGGGTCTCCTGTCACTCCTCCTTTGACCACCATACTGCTCCTGTGACTTCAGCTGCCTGTCACCTGGTGAGCCCTGCTCTCCTGCTCTGGCTCTCCTGCTCTGGCTCTCCCTGGCTTCTGAGTCCCAGACCCACACAGACAACTCCCTTCCATCTTTGTGGGCCTCAGGCACAGGATCAACTTGGACAAGACTGAAGTTCTTATCTCTGCCTCCAACTGACTTCTCCTTTGTCTCCTTTATCCCCCACTTGAAAGTCACCCTCACTCTTCTCTTCTCTTCTCTTCACTGCCACATTTCATGGTGACTGAGCACTGCCTTCAGCCTCCTTTATACCTGCTGCTTTGATGCATTTCTCTCCATTCTCATGGCTACTGGCCTGGTGCCCATTTTGCCCCTTCTCTCTCTGAGTTTTCCTCTGCCCACTTGCTGTGGGTCATGTGTTTCTTCAGTGCATTCTCTGTTCGTATGAATATGTTGATGATGCAAGAGGGCTTCTTTTAAGATCATTTCTGACCACGTCCACTTCCCTGGATGTGAATACCCTTTGTTAGCTCCCTGCTGACTGCAGCATGGAATTTAACCTTTCAGCAAGACATGAAGTGTGCATTGTCTCTGCTTCCTAACAGTGCAGCTTGGTTGTCTTAGGCATCCCAGGCTCAAAGTCTTGCAATAAAGTATGACCCAGAGGGACTGTCATGAACTGAACTTGTGACTCCATGGAAGGTACAGGGACTGCTAGCAACTTGTTCCCCTCCCCTAAGCCTCTGTGTTGACCTCTTGACTCCCAGTGGATGATACTGATAGATGAAGGTTCTGAGAGGTGAGTGCATCCTAAGAATGGAGCCCTCATGATGGGATCACTGCTCTGGTAAAGGAGACTGTACTCTGGGAAGCTGAGGCAGATGGACTGCAAATCCAAGCCTGACTGGGCAACTTAGTGACTTATTGAGACCCTAACATCAAAAAGCTGAGGAATTAGCTCCAGGTAAATGTGCTGGTTCAATCCCTCATACTGAAAAAAAAGTTAGAGAGAGGCTGTAGGGAGAACACATGCCCCATCCATCATATGAAGCGCAGCAAGAAGACCGGAAGCCAGGCCCCAGAAAGCAGGAAAGCAGGAGGCAGCACGCTACAGACATGTCTGCTGGGTCTGCCATTTTGGACTTCCCAGTCTCAGAACAGGAGGAATACATGTTGGTTCTTCAGGCCATTGGTATGTTTGTTTTAGAAATTTGAATGGACTAAAACAGATGCTCTGGCCAATTTTTGCAGGATAGGAATTTGCCTGGTGAGGATAAATTCTACTTTTTTTTCATAAGCTATGCTTTTATGCTTTTATGTCAAAATTTTTATTTCTTAAGTGTTGGAAACAAATTTTTAAAAATTAAAGAACACTGTATGGTCATGTGTGTGTGTGTGTGTGTGTGTGTGTGTGTGTGTGTGTGTGGTGTTGGTGAATGAACTGAGCTACTCTCCCTTGCCCTTCACTTTGAGATAGGGTCTTGGTAAGTCTCTAAGTTGCCCAAGCTGAGCTCAAACTTGTGCCTCTACTGCCTTAGTTTCCCAGTGTTCTTGGATTACAGGTGTATGCTACTCCACCCAGCTTAGTTCATTTTGGAAGTGAAAACAAACGCGTGCACGCACACACACACACACACACACACACACACACACACACACACACACACTACTCAATCTGTGTACCAGATTAGGCAGTAAGACTATGCAGATAGATGCTTCCTTCTAGAATCTCCCTCTGAATTCTGCACCTCACACATGGAATTGCTGAACATCCCCCTCTTCTTTGCTTTAATCTGGCTTGTCCCCCTTGGGATGCCTTTTCTTCTCCCCCAATTTCTTCTACTCCTCCTTTGTCCAGACTTTCCCTATAAGTCCCCTCTCTCTGGGCTCTTTTGATGTCCCTGTCATGATGTTAGGGAGTGTCTTTCTCTTGCACCCGCACAGATTCTACAAACTTTCTGCGGCACTGCTTGTTTCCGTCATGCCATCTCCAGACTCTCCGCTTCACAAGGACGTGTTCCTCACATACACACCCATGTATCTTCAGGGTCTTGCACAGCAATGGAAACATAGCAGACGCTGAAGAAATACTTGCTGAATGATCCAGATGGTACCCCATTGCTAAGATGGGTAATTGAAACCCATCATTTTTAATGTTTAAAAAAAATTCAGAATGACGCATGACATTTGAAAACTTAATACCATTCCAAGATAATTGCGAGCAATGGAGCCTCTATTGAAAGCTGTCTGAAGATGGTCCCCAGCAAAGTGTCCCCCACACTGCAGTGATCATGTTCTTGTGTGGTTCCCACTGTTGGAATCTGGACTGGCCCATGACTTTCTCTTTGACCAGCAGAAAAGGGTGGGAATGACACTAAGTGATTTCTGAGTCCTTTTGCCAGGTGTCTTGGAATGCTCGCTCCTGGGGCACTCTCTCTGGGACCCCAGCAACACTCTGGTTGATGCACAGGTCTCAGAAAGAGGTTGAATGCAGGTCACATACGTAGACCCCAGCTGGGTGGGCTGTCAGCCAAGAGCTGGCGTCAGCTGCCACCTTGCAGGGGAGCATGCAGAACACCAAGCTCAGGGGATCTTTCAACTGTAACTGGATCCACCAGCTCACTGTGACATCCTCAGGTGACACTTGCCCAGCTGGACCCAGCCAACCCATGGAGCTGTGAGGGATACTTATAAAATCATGTTTTAAACCAGTAAGTTCTGGGGTACTTGTCAGGCAGCAAAGGATAGCCAGGACACCTTTGAAGTGAGGGAAAGGTTATGCTTGAAATTATTAAGTTAAGGAGACTTTAAACTGTCTGGATATGTTGATCTTGACAATTGATGCTATTTATTTCACAGATAGCCTGTTCTTACACATGGAGCTGCCTTTGCATCGTTAGATGCTATTGAAATACTTGTGGATTTATTGTGACAATCTCAGTTACATTCTCTGCAAGTTTGTCCCCATCACATCTTCATTCAGTGTGTAACAGAGCGATAAAAAAAAAATGACAATAACTTCCATTCGACGGGAGCCAGTGCGTTGTACATCTTATTAGAGTGGAATTGCAGACGAATATTTTTATGATACTTTCTGTGCAGCAGTCATTCTCTAGGGAGACAATCTTTGGCAGGTTTTTGGTCAGTAACCTTCATTTACTTTTTGACTGCTGGATGCTTCTGTGTTTTACATTATGCTATAATTACGCACAATAAAGCCCATTCTTTTTCGTATATGGTGAAACATAGATAGCTGTGTAACTGGTGCCATAGCAGTGCCATCGCCCCCAAATGTCTTTGCTCTTTTATAATTAAACTTCTTTGCACTCAAGAGGACACTGATCCTTGCAAAATAGTTGATTCAAATAAAATTTGTAGAATATGAGATCAGCCACTCCAGAGCCAGCAAGTCAGTGGCACTGAGTACTTTCACATTGCCAGTGGTCACCACCTCCATCTACTTCCAAAACTGTCCCTTTACTCTAAAGTACAACTTGCAGTTTTCTCCCCATAGCCCTATCCCCATGCCTGGCTGCCAGAAGTCTATGTTCATGCTCCATGGAGTTTTCTATTTTGAATATTACGCACAAATGGAATCATGGAATACGTGACCTTCTCTGTGTGGCTTTCTGCACTTAGCATGAGGTTCTGGAGGTTCTTCTATGTTATAGCATGAGCCAGTGTTTCACTAGCTTTCTGGATAAATAACGTTTCACTGTATGGATAAATAAGAACATTCGGTGTTTAAAATTTTTTTTGGTCTTCTAATTTTATCTCTGCATGAACATCCGTTTTTGGTCTTATTAGTGCAATTGCAGTACATAGTGAGTACATCCAAGTGGAGAGTTGGCACATGTATGTAATGCATCTGAATTTTCTGTCTGTCTGTCTCTCTGTCTGTCTCTATCTCTCTCTTCCAGTGCCAGGGCTTCAACCAAGACCTCACTTTTCTGGGCATGTGCACTACCACTGACCCACACATCCACAGCCTCTGCAGTTTCTGTTCATTGATAGTGTGCATGGGTGCTCACAACATCTGTGCCATGTATGACGCTTTTATCCTCAGAGATCTGTGTCCAGGTGTTATTTAGCAGTTAGAACTCAAAAGTGTCCTCGTGCTGTGCTTGGCAACTTTCCTCACATTGACCCTGGGTCTTGTTTGAGGCTGGATTCTCAACAGTTGAAGGCTCACATGTTCATTCTGTGCCTTGTGCGCTGCCGGCTAGTGTGCAGGCCCAGAAGATTGTGTACTTTTGCCATTGTTGTGCAATCTTTACTGATTTTTTTTCACAACTCAGCTGCACAGGGCTCAGGCTCACCTGGGGAGAGATGCAGTATGGCTGAGGGCAGTGCTACCACCACCTCTTGTGCCTGCTATACACAACTGGATGGACACTTGTGTGACCGCACATCACATGCACTTCTGCGACATTCTGGGTACACTATAGCAATGAACGATGACAATATTTCTACCTGCAGCAGGTGCATGTGTGTGCCTGTGAAGACAGGCTTTTATTGTTATTAAGCAGACCTATAAGCTTTCCTATTTATTATACTTGGGCTTGTGTTATTTCATTGTGGTTTGGGGTTTTTGAAAGGGGAACAATACAAGACCCATATTATAAGATTATTTAATAATGAATCACCCAAAGAATAATACACAAAGAGTGCAGGAAATCTACCAAAGGTATCCAGCTGAGGTTGTGGAGCCCAAGATAATGTTCTGTATGAGTCTAGCTGAAGATCTAAAGACCATAACAATGTCTCTCACAAGTCTAATTGGAGGCCTAGAGCCCAGGTCAGTCTCATCCACTTTACAGATCTGCACTGGGAAGGCCCAGGGGCCAGTGTGGAAGCTCCAAAGTCTGTGCTGGCTGGACGAAGAATCTGTGCTAGGGATCTGTGCTAGATCTAGGAAGCAACGCTCAAGATAAGAACTAGGGCTCTCCCCAAAAGTGTAGCCATCCTCAGCAACAGTGAGGTCCTGAGCTCCTCCAGCAATGAGGAAAGCCAGCCTGACAAGCTTCTCTAGGAGGCTGAGCAGTGCACCATCTTCTCCTCTGGAGCCAGGAAGTGATGCTCAAGGTGAGGACCAGAGCTCCCTCAAAATGAATCACAGACATGCTCAGAGACAATGAGGTCCTGAGCTCCTCCTCCAGTGAGAACAGCCAAGCTCATCAGAAATGCCAGCAGGACAAGCTCCTTCAGCAGAATAGCTCAAGAGAACCAGCGACTTCCAACAGCTCCAACAGCTTCTCCAAACAGCTTTCCTCACAGCCTCTCCCTTCTCCAGTTCTGCTTCTTAGGCTGCTGGCAACAGCCCTCAGCTGGGCCTCCCACGCCCAGCACCACAGTATCTCAGTTCAGCTGGGTATATCAAGTTGACTACCGGTTGGCAAAGCACCACATTCATGAAATAATTTAAGAACTTAATTGTTGCTTCTATACATGAACTACATTATATATGCAATACACAGCTCAAGATAATCTCTTTCCCCAAGTATGGTGCAGGCCAGGTCCCTATGTTTTAAGGAATCGTTGGTGTGAAATTAGCATTTGGTTCTCACTTTACTTGAGAATCTTTACTTCACAAGCAGTTTGAAGTAAGATCTGTGAAGATATTGGAACCCTTAAGTTTCCCCTGTGCATTGCAGAGGAGAGAAGGAAAAGGATGGGCAAGAAGGGGACAGGTAGAAGTGGAAGTGGGGGATATGCAAAGGACAGGGAAATGAAGTGCAGACGCCCACGGGGCACAGTACCCTGAGCTCAAGAGGTACTTGGAGGTTTTTCTTTTCTTGGCCGCTTCTCCAGAGACCTCACAGCTAGCCCAGGCAACCTCAGGCCCCTCTGGGACACCTTTGATGTAGGCACATCCAAACGGCTCCTCCTGCAGCCTCTGCAGCTGTCCTCAGTTCAGGAGTAGGTGCTTACAGAGACGGAATGCAAATATGACCTCGTGCATGGGTAAACAAATCACCATGCTTATACCTAAGTCCAATGCCTATGCTTAGTGAGTCACCTAGCTGCTGTTTGCAGATGCTGCAGCCTAAGCCTGATAAAGCCTCTTCTAGGTGGCATGTTTTTTGCCCATTCATGACCTCTCTCAACAGAGCAGGAGGCCAGCTGCAGGTGGGTATCTTGAGTGATGGTGGACAAGGGCAGAAAATGACTGAAAGCCATGGAGAACACTCTGTTCCCTGCTGGAAGGGTTCCTGAGGGCTGCTGTAGTGCTGGGTCTACTGCTAGGGAGGTGAGAGGAAGGGCCGGTAGTGGCTGGCCTTCGAAGCTCAGGCCCTTAGCAGGGAAGAGCTGCACAATGTCTACTTATGATTTCTGTAAGAAGTGAGCAACAATAGCCTCCAGCCCGCTGGTCCCAGTAGGAGGAACAGGTAGCCAGCAACTTGGGAAAACATGCCAGAACCTGAGCTTCCGTCCTGCACTGGTGCAATGTCCCCACACACATGGAGCTGGGGCAGTGGATCATGTCAACACAGTGAGGCCTCCTGAGGCTCCCTGGGTGCTAGCCCAGCATGCTCTTGCTAGATAGTCAAGAGGAAGTGGGAGGGTCTGAAGGGACTCCTACTCAGATGTCACTGTGGCTGAAGGCCAGTCGGGGATTTGACCTCTCCACAGATTTTGGTGTGGAAGCCATCAAATGGAGCAGCAGCATGACAGAAGGAACAAGGTGCCTTCTCTAGGTATCTCCAGGCTGCACACGCTCAGGAACTTAGAAAGCATCCAGGGATAAGGAACAAGGTGAGAAAATCCCAAACAGATTCTAAGCTCAAAGTGGTTGACTTAGCTGGCATGAGCTAGGCATGTACAGCCCTTCAGCAGTATCAGGGACGCATAGGTTCCAGGAGTCCCACAGGTACCAGAATCTAGGGCTGCTGATAAGAAGTGGCATAGCTTTTGCACAGAACCTACACACACTCTCCCATGCACTTTAAGTCGAGTCTGTATTACTTATAATACCTGGTAGGATCGAAATGCTACACAAGGAGCCGCTATTCAGTGTTATTTAAGGAATGACAATAAAGTCTGTATGTGCTCATTACAGACATAGTGCTCTGACTGGTTTTGATCCATACTTGATTGAAGCATGGGATACAGAAACCAAGAACATGAATGGCTAATTCCACCAACAGATGGACTTGGAGCTTGAGCTGGAGCTTATGCATGGTGGACTTGCATCTTGTGCCCCGCTGGGTTTTTCTCTGGCAAAGAGTGAAGCCCCTGCACACCTTCCTCTTCAGGTTATTTTGAAGCTTAAACAAGTGTCCAGGAGTTAGGTCCAAGCTTGGTGCCTCATGAGCCTTCATAAATGCTGGTGTCCGTTCTCTGTAGAACTCATACATCCAGGCATACCATGACCAACAAACTGAGAAACACGGGCAATCAGCAAATAAAGACATGGTTTTCAGACTTCATTATTATTATTATTATTATTTGGGACAAGGTCTCAGTATGCAGTTCAGGCTACTCACTATGTAGCCTGGACTGGCCTCAGACTCACAGCAGTCCTCCTGACTCAGCCGCCTCAGTGCTGGGATCTCAGGCATGCGTCATCAAGCCCAGCAGTCTTCTCTTCCTAGTGCTGTGGAACTGCACAGGTGAACCAGACATCAGACTTCTGACCACTGGAGTTTCTGGTTTGTGGCAAACTTCTAACAGTTCCTACTGTTGCCGATAAAGCAAAAGCTGAAATAAATATCAATTACATGCTGAACACCAGTCAAGGAAGCACAAGGCTGGCTAATGTAGGCAAGGGTTTATAGGTCCGCACCTGGTGAGCAACCTCGGCACTCACCCTTAGCTTCATGAGGTTATGGGTTTAACCTTATCAGTTTACTCAGCGTATAGTCTGTCTATAGATCTCTCCTCTCTCCTCTGTTTTCTTTCTCATCTCTCTCTCTGTTTCTCTTCTGTCTCTCTCCTCTCTGTTTCTCCTTTCTCCTTTTTTTCCTCTCTTTCTGTTCCTCTTTCTCTTCTCTCTCTCTCTCTCTCTCTGAGGATATGTAAAACATACATCCTGTTCAGCCTTGCCTTCTGGCAGTTGAAGAGATGTGCTAGCCAATTTGATAACAGCATATCATTGTAGGTATGTTATTGTTAAGAATTAGGAGCCAAAATATATAATATGTGATACAGTTTTCCTTGCCACTTCTTTGCTCATTCTTACAGTGCCCGTAACAACATTTTTAGGTGTATTAACAGAATTCTTCATCTCTCACAGCTCAGTCCTTATGCTTGGCAGCTGCCAATGTCTATTATGACGATGAGCACTGGCCCTGAGCCGGCTCCTTATCTGTGCGATCATCTTTCAGGGACTTGGCCGCCTGCTTTGCGATGGGCTCCTGATCATGGAGTTCTCTGTCCCTTCACTGTTTTTACTCATTATGCAAAAATTCCAGACCTTAATTTTGTGACTAAAGCTGAGTGCCTGGTCTGATCTTCCAGTACCAAATCAAAATAAACACAGACCACAGAAATCCCTTTCCCTTTAAGGAAATTTACATTGCTTGGGGAACAGAAAGCTTTTTGTGTCCTACACGTCTTCTCTAGGAAGCCCCCTGAGTCCCCCCTTGCACACGAGCCTGGCTTAGGACTTAGGGTAAGATGGTGTTCATTGCTTTTGGTATTATTTCCCAGAACTTGGGTGCTTCTTTGTGTTTATGTGTGTGTGTGTGTGTGTGTGTGTGTGTGTGTACGTTTAATTGCCTTTTCTTCCAAAGTACTTATGCTTTTCTACCACACTAAAATAATTTGTGACTCAAGTCTATGGCAGAGTCCTTGGAAGCCATTCTGTTCTGCAGCACACATGCATACCAGGCCCCTCAGTGTCCTCTGGGACCATGAGCTGGGGAATAAAGTACCCAGTGGGGCTCAGTAGGCTCCCTGGGCTTGGGTGGGAACAAACAGTACACAAAAGACACCTTCAGAGGCTGCTGTGGCAGGTCACACTCAGGACATGAGAAGCAGTAAGTGTGAAGCAATCCATCCACAAGTCTAACCTCTACAAAGGCTGATGTTTCCCTTTAGGCTGCTTGGTGTTAGGGCTTGTGTCTAGATGTCCTTCCAAGCCTCATGAACATCGGTGGACCTTTTCAGAAGTGGCTGATCTATGTGTGTGGTGCTGGGATTAAGGGTGTGTGGTTACTAAATTACTCCACTGATTCGTTTGGCATAGGTCTGGGTGGTATTAAGGGGGCCCCATCCCGGGTGTGAGTGCTACCTGAGGGTGAGTACCCTGGACACAAAGGACAGAAAAAAATCTGTTGCTTGTCACTTGCTGCTCGCTGCTTGCTGCCTTCTGCCTGCCCAGCTGGGCCATGAACCATTTCTCCTGTTATTTCTCTGCCCTGCTGCTCTACCTCGGAGCTGGCCAACTAGGAACTGGAACCTTCACAGACTGTGAGCTAAAATAAACCTTTCCTCATTCAACTTTGGATGTTGGCTATTTTGTCTCAGCAATGAGAGAAAGCAACTAAGAACTTGGGAATCCCCGAGCAGCCTGGAATTGATCCATAAATTCCATGTGGTCCAACTTGATAAGAATAGGAAAGTCAGTGAGAAACGTGGTTAGGAAATGAGGACCCAGTAGAAGACAGTGATGCATTACTTGTGCTTCTCTGGATTTGCCCTCCTGACAGAGGCCCTGCAGCCAGTGGGGGTTCCTCTGTGGCTAGTCTTGTGTGGAACGTAACTGGAATGAATTTCCTGGGGCAGGAAAACGAGTTGTGGCGAAGGGGCATCGAGAGACTGAGCAGCTTGCTGAATTGTTAATTCCTTCCCTGGCCCACGTGGGCCAGGGAAACAAAACAGACATGGAGGAAACAGGCTGATCCTGTATGCTTACAGGAGGGAGGGTACAGGAACAGATTTTGCCTAGTGAGCAGATTTTGTTCGTAATGGCTGCATCAATCTGTGGAAGCAGGTGGCGGGGGCAGGTCGTGGGAGAGGGTGCTATTCCTAAGTAAATTTTATGGGAAGCAGCGGCATCATGTGGGAAGCAGCTGACAAGTCAGAACTTCCCACGTCCAGAGGGTGTAGCTCTGGCCAGTGGCGTGGGCCTCCTGGACAGTGGCCTTTCCTGGCTTCCTCTCCAGCAGGGAGCCAGGCTACCTTTTAAAAGTCCCTGTTTTGGAGGATTATTTTTGTCACCTTCACCTCATACCAGATTTTCTATTTCTTTTTTTTTTTTTTAATGTATTTGGTACAGGGTCTCACTATGCAGCTTGGACTTGCAGTGATCCTCCTGTTTTCAGCCTTCCCAGCACTGGAATTACTGTTGAGCACCACCGCGCCCAGTCTCAGGGCACCCAGGTTTGGGGACAGTGTGGCATGTTGTGCTGGGGATGGAAGCCCTGTCCCTGTGCTTGTCTAAGCAGGCACTTAGTCCTCTGAACTGTTGTGGAGGGCACACCCAGCAGCTCTCCTTGAAAGAAGAGTGACTGTCTCCATTTTGACTGAGCCTGATCCTATTTCCTTGTATTGTTATGTACAGAGCTGGCTAGGACTTCTGTTTATCCTTCAATTGGCCTTAAGCAATGTGTATTGGTCTAGCTGAGGTGCTGGTGATAGTCTTTGAAGGTGGCATGTGTGTTTCCCTGGTGCTCCTTAATGTGAGCTGGGTGGAGACAGGATGGTAGAGCTAATGCTCCGCGCTGCCAGCTGGGATCGAGCCTCGAGATAGAGGCTATGACTTCCTGGGGCTTAAAAGACTACATCAAAGCTGAAGCCCTAGACTTCCCAAAACATTAAATACTATATAATGCAGATTACTCTCTCTCTGCATATCCTCTCTGCATATGGCAGAGGTAAATGTAGGCCCTACACCTAGCTCAGCTCACAGTAGTCACCTACTTCCCACAATTCTCAGTCCTCAAGCCACTCCCTCACTGAATAAAAACCGGGTGAGGCCCTGGGTCGCTCTATTGGTTCCGGGAAGCCATCTTCGTGGCTGGACCTAGAGCCCCTTGACTCCCCGATGATAAAAAATATAATTTAGTGTCCTCATTTTCGCCGTGGGCTGCATGGAAAGTGGTAGATTGAAATCAACTTGATGGGATTCCAATAACGTAACTTTGGGATTACAAATATTGGTTTCTTGGACTGAGACGAGGAACAGGAAGTGTCTCCTACATACTATATCTCTTTCCCATTCCTCTTCCACTTTGTGGCTGCTCTTCAAATGCCCATTGTTTTTTCCTAATGTATCCAAACCATTACTCAACAGGCATTTTCTTGACCCTCGCCCCCTCCCCCCCAGCTACCATTATGGGACCAATAGGAGCCACACACCTAGCATGTTGTTCTGTTACTCGATGACAAGATAACAAACTCCTATGTTTCAAGTACCTTTTGCTGCACGGATACCAAGTTTTTTTTTTTTTTTTTTTTTGGATTTTAGGGAAGGGCCTATAGGGTATTCAGGGTCTCACTATTAGATCAAACTCATAGTGATTCTTCTGTTTACATCCTCCCAAGAGCTGGGATTACAGGCATTCACCACCATGCCCAGTCTTAATTGCCATATCAGCACACCCATGAGGTGGGGCTGGCATGGCAGGCCTAGGGATTGAAACCCTGACCCCTGCTTGCAGGTGCTTTAATCTGCTGAGCTATTTGGCCAGCCCTAGATACTAGATATCAAGTATGTTAATGAACATGAGATGATCACTGAAACACATGTTCTCTCCTTGTCATTGCACAAGGAGTTAGAATATTGGTTAGCAGTGAGGATGCATATGTTTATGTGTGCATGTGCATACCTGCACGCGTGCGTGTGGGTGCATACACACACACACACACACACTTCTTCACTTCTTCACAGAGGGATGTAGTGGTCCTCCTGTTGTCAGCCTCCCCAGCCCTGGGATTGCAGGCATGTACCAACACACCCAGACTTGTTCACCAACTCAGCATGCCCCAGGGGCGGGGACCCAGGATTGAACCCTGATCCCGGCACTTGCCAAAGCAGGCGTTTAGTCCACTGAGCTATCTCACCAGCCCTGTGTTAATATTACAGTTGCCCAAGAAAGCTAACAATTTCATTCCCTTTCTACACTTTCCTCTGCTTTTCAGGAATGTGTTGGAAGAACTAGCTTCTCTTGGTGGCACGGGCTTAGTGGATGGTAATTGCTCAGTCATACTAAGTGTACTACAGTAGAGCATTCTGGGCTCCAGTCAATAATAAGCTGCATTCTAGATTTACAACTGTAGAGGGTGCTCTTGTCTTAACAATAGCACAGCCATCCTCACTAGGAAAAGGAGCCAGGCACTGGTGGTGGTGGTGATGGAGTGTGCTTTTATTACCAGCCATTTCATAGAGAAGGAAAGGTGACTTTATTACCAGATGACTTTTAGAAGAGATGACAAATCCATAGTGTTGCTTGCTACCTTATATAGCATGTTCTCCTGAAGATTAACTCACCTACTGTGTGCAGCCTCTTGTTGCAATTGTGCCCTGATGTGTGCTTTATGTCTTTCCCGCTTCCAGGTAACTGAAGCTTTATGTGCTGGCGTGGAAACCGCCAGCAGTGTGGGGCATCTTGGCAGAAGGCCATCAGTAGCTTTTAAATTCATTCAGAGTGAGTTCCTCACTTGCTCCTGGGCCTCCTCAGGTCTCGTGGGAGGCAGTGTCCTCCCTCTGTTCAGGCTGTCTCCTCTCTCTCTCATTTCCTTCTCCACTGATCGGCTGATCTGGGACAGTACACTGGGCTCTCCCAGGATTTATTCTTCTGTCTGCTTGGGGACATCCCCGAGTGTCTTCCCAAGGCTGGTGCCTTCCCATTCCTCAGCGCTTGGCCTCACGAGACCTCTAAGGAGAAGAGTTCTACCACATCTCAAATAGGCAACCCCATCACCGGACATTTTAAAATTTAGGGCTTTAAACTGTGGCATAATTCCTATAGCAACGTTTTGTGTAAGATAGAATTCACCATTTATGTCCAACCCGTAAATGGGTCTTTAGGATGTTCCCAGCATTGTACTGCCAGCTGTCACCACTATCAACCTTCAGACACTTCCATCACCCCCAAAAGGAAGCAAATACCATGAAGAGGTGGCCCCCACCCCAGCACCCACAAATTCCCCTCTCCTTGATTCCTTCCCACCTCTTTTTAACTCTTCTCCTTATGGTCTCTACCCCAGCATGGATAAATCTGGGTGTTTACTTGTTTATCATTCAGTCTCTCACTCTGTGAATAACTTGTGGCATTTCCTCAGTCTGCCAGAATTGTAGTGACCCTTGCTTAAGCTGCAGGAGCTAGTCAGGGGGGGAGGTGACATTTTGGCACTTTGGAGGTATGGAGAATGGCTGTTTGGAGCGCTTCCAATTTGAGGCATCTACTAAACTCCTTCCCGTGCATTCTGTGCATGTCCAGGATGAACTCCTTGGAGCTCTTGTCTTTCCTGACTACTTTCTGTTTTCTACTTGTAACCCACATAACTGACTGAGTCGCGTCCTACAGAGCCCTGCAAGGGTTCTGAAGGTCTCTTTAAGGCTGGGGCCATCCTGTAGGAATCTATAAAAGCTGCATTCACATGGCTGGGCTCATGCAGCCCTGAGGTATGTGTCTCTCTTCTATTCCATGCATGGGGTCTGACAGCCCCGTGAGATTGGTACCATTGTTCCATCCCCTTTAAAGAGGAGCTAACTGAGCCTCAGAGAATGGACACGTTGCACACAGCTAGCTTCTGGCACAGTGGGGACGTGAGACCTGGGGGCAGACCCCTCCAGGCCCAGGCACTCCTCTCTTTGCAGCCTCTCAGACCTTAAGTGATGTGTGATTGATTCAGCCTGTGGCAGCTTGATTACTATTAGTGCTCTTGAGAAGACTGCCCACAGCAGCATCATAAACAAAGCCTTTCCTCAAAGTCCTCAGCCTTCAGCTGCTCTGGCTGGGATGAGCATCTCAACCCAGCCAACTGAGGGCTTACGTGTTGAATGTGTACTTTTGTCAGGTGGGATTCACTTCCAATGGGGAAGAGATTCACTTCACTTTGGGGAGCGACCCACAAGATATTTGTGGAAGCCAAGGGCCTGTGGAAGTATTTGGGCATTGGTGGAAGAATCCTCGTCACTTTCAGAGCAGGTGGTCCTCAAAAGAGGCTAAGGTCCCATAGGAGGATTGGCTCCTGGAAGACCACCCGTGAATACACACTGGCATGTGGATTAGACAGGCTTCTCCAGAGAAATAGAAAGAATGTGTACAGAAGGAGATTCATTTTAAACACTTGGCTCCCCTGATAATGGATGCTTGCAGATGCAGAGCATGCAGGGTAGACCTGCAGGCTAGAGACCCATGGTAAAGCTGGCACTGCAGAAAGTGCCCGCCACAGCATTCCCTCTTGCTCAGGATAGGCCAGTTCACCTGCAGACCAGAGGCCAATTGGCTTTACTCAAACCCACCCACTTAAATGCTAATTTCAATAAAAAATACCCTCCTAGAAGCATCCAGAGTATGTCTGATCACATATCTTGGATCTGCAGCCATGCCAAGGAGACCATAAAATTAGCTGTCAAAGACAGGTGCTCAGTGCCTGGGTCCAACTCACCCAGTGTCTAGGCCAGAGTGCAAGGAGGGGAGCATTACGGGGGAAGGATAGTGCCCCTCCTCAGAATAGGGAAGCCAGCTCCCACGGAGGGGCAGGCACTCCCTGTCACCTCTCCAAAAGTGGTCCTGGTGGGGACAGATGGGTCTCAGCCACCTTGAGGTTTGCCTGGAGAACACACTTGCTGCGCACACATTTGCTACCCTTGGCGTGGAGGGAGAGGGCAGTCGGTTCCTGCATGCTCTAGCTGAGTAGAGTGCAGGGCCCTCGTTCACTGAGGAGGGACTGACCTGTGTTGCCTTGCTTGCATTTATTCCCTCACTCCACACTTGCTGAGTGTTTATTAGCAGCCAATCTTTAATTATCAGGTGTGTAGCAGTGAGCAAAAAGCCAGAGATATCTGATTTAGAGAAGCTGACATTCTGGGAGTCGGAGAGTCATTGAAAGAAGCCAAATAAGCGAAATAGAGATTGCAGTCCAGAGGATGATGAGTGTGGTGGAGTAAAATAGAGGCAAGAGTGGAATTGGTGGATGCTTGGTCGTGAACTAGTGTGGCTAGGGAAGTCTTCTTTATAACAGAGATTTCTGGAGTCCAGAGCAAGCGTGAAGATGCCAGGGAGAAGAGAAGTCTAGGTGGAGCAGCAAGTGCCCGGAAGTCCTGACCGTGTGGCCCAGAGAGGCTGGCTGACCTGGCATAGACGGGAGGAAGAGGGCAGTGCAGTGCAGTAGAGAAGGGATGGCTAGAGGGACCAGGGCGACCTTGAGAGGCCCTGATGTTACCGGGGCTGTGCTGGAGTGTGATGAGTCGGGCTGTCTGTTAGGAACAGACAGTGCAGTGTGTGGGAGGGGGCGAGACAGAAGCAAGGAGAGAATGGAGGAGAGGAAAGAGGAGCCCTGGACCACAAGGGTGAGAAGTGGGGGTGGGAGTTCTGGCTGGCGAGTTGAATTACAGATTGTGGGGGACTCTGGTGGGGACACCAGCAGTCCCTTAACATCCAGCCTTGTCCTACACAGCCTCAAATCAGGGTAGCTAATGATGGGCTTGGATTTTTAGGACACTTGTTCTCCTCAGCAAACTATTCTGAGGACTGCTGCCCTGAGGGCTGTGGAGCCAGTTGGATCTTCCCGGGGCCGCCGACCGTCCTGTACTTGCGCCACGCTGTGGACGTCTGGACCCCGGGGCCGCTCACCGGAAGTGACCTCATCAGTGGTCCTGCAAGTCCCTCGGAATGGGTCGGAGCTTGACCCTGGGCCGGTTGCTCTGGTTTACACCAAACCCAACCACTCGTGGCCTGCGGATCCTCAGTATAAATAGCTGGAAAAGCCTGACCTTGACAACCTCGTTCTTCATTCCTTTCTTGTTACAGGTAATAGAGCTGAAAATGTGGTTTTAATTATAGCACTAATGAAAACTGAAAATCCAGACAGACACTTGACGAACTCTGCTGCGCTTTATATTACATTTGTGCTAACTACAAAGTGCCCAGCTGGGTGTAACATTATCCCCCTTCCTCGGGCATCCGCCTGACTGAAGCTGTATAATTGATGTGGCCTTTGGCAGGAGGTCAGCTTAAAGGCTTTTTTTTTTTGGTATTTTAAAGATTTTTTTGAAGCATCTTTAATGGCATTTTGGGGAAAGGAATATGTTTATTACCTGAGCCAGGGGAGCATTTCTTTGGGTTGCCTGACAGTCCCTGCCCCCATCCCAAGCTTCAAGAATATTCCAAGCATTACTTTCAGGAGAAATTCCAGGGCCAGCAGTGAGCGTAGGGACTGACTTTCCCTGGACCGTGTAGCTTTGTCATTGGCCAGTGACGCTGTCCAGGCAGGGCAGTCACTTACCACACCATCCTAAATGCTACTCTTTCCTCTGAGAAGAATGTATGCCCATGTTGTCCTCACCTGTTGGCTCCCACCTGCTCTGTCATAGGAGTGTCTTAGATTGAGGGTTAACTGATTCCTGGTTGAAAATGAGTTTTATGTAAACAAGAGCAAATAGATACTTTTCATCATAATTTTAATCATAATCATCTGCTGTATTGAAGAAACATTGGTTCCAAGTCCGCGGTAAATACCAAAATCCCCGGATATTCAAGTCCTTTAATATATGATGGTATAAAATTTGAATACAACCTATTCACAATCTCCTGTATATTTTAAACCATCTATAGATGCTTAAGGATTTTTTTTGGAGGGGTGATGGCTCAGGTTGCCTTAAGGATGGATCTGGCAAGGCATGTGGAGTTGGGAATTGAACCCCAGTCCTCTGTGCCTGATTGGGTTTGCCCAAGCAGGCGCTTAAACAACTGAGCTAACCTGCAAGCTCCTTCTAGATGGTTAAGACAAAGTAAATGTTTTGTAAATAGTTGTTCTGTTTTATTATTTAGGGGATAGTGATAAAAGTGTGTTCAGTACAGATGCAGTTTTTTCAAATAGCTTGATCAAAATTGTCTATCTTTTTTTTTTTTAAGATTATCTTGATCTGAAGATAAATGCACTATGAATACAGAGAGCCAACTATACTTGTTTATCTGAAATTCAAATTTAACTGGACATCCTGGAGTGTCATTTGTTGAATCTGGTAAGATTACTTGCAGAGGTTTCCACAGAGTTCGTGCCTGTGACCTGAAGCCAACATAAGTTCTCATCTGGAGGCAGTGGAAGGTTAGCTCTGCTCTTGCTTACTCGGGGTCTCTCTTCATACCTGCCTGAAGAGCAGGTGGCCCTCTCTAGGCTGCAGACAATGCCTTAAATTCATCCCCTGAGTTCTAGAGCACTGGAGCCCATGGTATGGCTGGCCTCAAAGATTTAGGTTCTGCTGGTGACATGGGCTCTTTCCTGGGCTGGTACCAAGTTGCACACTCTTATTCTTGTTTAATTTGTAATTTCTTCTTTTTTATATACATTTGAAGTGGTAATGTATTCATATTACATGCACACCCGATTGGCATAGCGCACTGCAGCCCAGAACTCCTGGACTCAAGCGATCCTCCCTCCTCAGCCTCCCGAGTAGCTGGGACTACAGGCACGCACCACCATGCCTGGCAAAGTCTTTATCCTTTCCTTTTTTGTTTTGGTGGAACTGGGGATTGAACTCAGGCCCTTGCACTTGCCAGGGAAGTGCTTATTCCACTGAGCCATCTCCCTGGCTCCTACATGCACAGATTTAGACAACATTTGAAAGGTGTTTAGTGAGAATCCCCTTTTCCCTTCTCTTTCTAGCCATCAGCTTTCCCACCCCAGGCAACACACAGTGTTAATTTACTTTTTCTTCCTTTCATACTTGTGACTCTGCTTTGCCTCCTGCCCGTTCCTACACAACTGTTAATCCATCAGATTAGCTGCACATAAGATCACTTTCCTTTTGTCACTAGGGATATCTTGGAGATATTGTCATATGGAAGAAAGAACCTGTTTGTTTCTTTTCTGTGGTTTTATAATATTACATGACGTGGCTATTCCATCACTTAAAGGAATCAGCCTACTTTTTTTTATGTATTTGGTACATGGTCTCACTATGCAGTTCAGACTCATAGTGATCCTCTGCTCTCAACCTCCTCAGCACTGGGCTCACAGGCATGCACCACCATGTCCAGACTTGGTGGCAAGCTCAGTGTGCCCGGGGGTGGGGCTAGCATGGCATGTCATGCCGAGAGATTGAACCCCGGTCCCTGTGTTTGCCTAAGCAGGCACTTAGTGCAAGTCAACCTCCTTTTGATGGGCAGTTATATGGGTTCCAGTTGCTGCTACAAACAACAAAGCAGTGTATGCATCACTTTGTAGGTATGTTACCATGTCTTAAATTACATTCTGGATAGGAGTTTGTAGGGCTGAAGATAACACAAACATATGCACATTTATAGCCACCCAGAGTGTTCTCTGCTATAGTTTCCTACCACCACCTCAGCAAATCACAAATACAGCGGCTTTGAACAACATGAAATGTTGATCTCATGGTCCTCAAGATCAGAAGTCTAAATACCAAGACATCGTTGAGGCTCTGCTCCTTCTGGAGGCTCTGGGTGAGTTGCATTCCCTTTTCCAGCTGTTCTGAGCTGCCTGCATTCCTTGGCTCGTGGTCTCTGGTCTCTTCCTCTATTTCTGAGGTCGGCAGTGAAGCCTCCTCAGGAGTCCCTTCCTTGGCCTCTGCTCTCACATCCCCTGTACATCACTCTGCTTCCCCGGAGCCCTAGGGGGATCACATTACAGGTTTCACTAGGGCTATCCAGGGTGATCTTCCCATTTCATGACCTGTAAATTTAGTCACAGCTAGAAAAGACCCTTTTGCTGTGGAAAGTAACATATTCTCAGGGTTTGGGGACTGGCACGCAGCCGTCCCTGTGGGTCACCACTCAGCTGACTACGCTCTACAGAGTTTTTGCCACTATATATTCCCATTATGATCCTATTGCAGGAAGAGCATTCAAGGGTCTTGAATCCTTAGCAGTTCACAGGTTAGTTAAATGCTATTCCGATGCAGATTTTACATCGCGTTCCTCCCATAATGGGAGAAAGGGCCAATTGTACCTAAGAGTGATATGTCTTTTTTTCTTTTTTCTAATAAAAAAATTGTATTTACTTAGAAGCATTCAGAATGTCAACAAAACAGTTGCAACTTTTTTTTGCAATTACAGAGTGGTATTCAGTTAACAGAACAACAATTATTTCGTATAAGCTGCATCAGAGACAACTGAAGATGAAAAACTACCGTCCCCATATACAACTAATTTGTGCTGTGCACGAACAAGAACCTGCTTTAAATTTCCATGCCAATTTACAACCCCCATACTGTACCAGGCAAGGTTAGTGGCTATTGAAAATACCACCAGGACAGGGCTATCTAAAGACACATTCAGTAGTGTGTTAACTATACAAAAAAAGACACTGTACAGTTTAAAAACAAATCTTACACAGCCTTACATTTCAAATTTTTTTTTCTTCAAAAGGAGTGAGTTGTGTACAGGGGGGTTAAATGCTTTACAGACAAGAAAAAAAAAACTGCGCCAGAACCAACTTATTCATCATCATCCTCTTCTTCCTCTTCTTCATCCTCCTCCTCCTCTTCATCCTCATCTTCCTCCTCCTCCTCCTCTTCCTTCTTTTTCTTGCTTTTTTCAGCCTTGACGACTCCCTTTTTTGCTGCATCAGGTTCTCCTTTAGCCTGGTAGGCAGCGATGTCCTTTTCATACTTCTCCTTCAGCTCAGCAGCCTTCTTCTCGTATGGCTGCTTATCACCTGCTGCAGTATTATTCCACATTTCTCCAAGTTTCTTTGCAACATCACCAGTGGAGAGGCCAGGATGTTCTCCTTTGATTTTTGGGTGATATTCAGAACAGAACAAGAAGAAAGCCGAAGGAGGCCTCTTGGGCGCATTGGGATCCTTGAATTTCTTTTTTGTTTCTCTTTTAGGAGGAATATAAGTTTTCATTTCTCTTTCATAACGAGCCTTGTCCGCTTTTGCCATATCTTCAAATTTTCCTTTTTCTTTAGCAGACATGGTCTTCCACCTCTCTGAGCACTTCGTAGAAAACTCTGAGAAGTTAACGGAAGCATCTGGGTGCTTCCTCTTGTGCTCCTCCCGGCAAGTTTGCACAAAGAATGCATGTAATGACATCTTGCCTCTTGGCTTCTTAGGATCTCCTTTGCCCATGTTTATTTGTTTTCCTCAGCGAGGTACAGAGTCGCTCAGTGCCCGTCCAGCTCTCACTTGCCCTGGTGCTATCTCTATTGAGCTCAATGTACTGCAATGACTGTGAGAGCGGGCCTTTTTTTCATTTTGAACTTTTAAATAATTTGCCGTTGCTTATTTTTCTATCTGGTTGTCAGCTGGACAGTTATGTACAGGTGAGAGTAGATGGTGTTTCTGAGAAATGATTGAATGTATATTTTTTCCAGTTTGTCTTTTGTTTCTAGTTTGCTATGGAAGCCTTTGCACCCCTGACAGTTTTTTATTTTTATGTAGTTGAATATTTCATATTTATTTCTGGTATCTAGGTGTTGTGTCCTAATTATAATGATCTTTTTACATTTTAAGGTAATAAGAAAAGATACAAATTCATTTTAAGTTTAAGTAATTAAAAAAAAAACAGGAAGTGATGTCAAAAGATAAAAAAGTAGATTAACCAAAAAAGAGTCCCCTAAGACAAGCTTTCTGCTGTGTATTCTACGGAGGAGAGGCCTTTGGGTTATAGGGTGACTGAAAGTGAGCTAGGCAGTTTATTGTGAGGGTGGTTTGCATAGGTTTTTCCAGAGAAGTTGGCAACTGTGAAGTTAGCTTCACTAACACCATGTCTAGTGGCATCCATTTGTTGTTTGAAATCAAGTTTGTTGAAAAAATGTATGTATGTATGTACATATCCATCTGTTTCTCTGTCTATGTGTCTATCATCTCACTAACTCTCTTTCACCCTCTCTCTTAGAAACTGGTAAGCTGGACATGTTGGTCCATGCCTATAATCCCAGCATTCTGGGAGGCTGAGGCAGGAAGGTCACAAACTGAAGCCCAGCTTGGGCAGTTTTATGACTTAGTGAGACCCTGGCTCAAAAAATTTTAAAAAAGGACTAGAATATAGCTCAGTGTGAAGGCCTTGGGTTCATTCCTCAGTACCAAAGCAGGAGGGAAAAAAAGAAATTGACAAATGCCATAAGTCTCAGAGCTTTTTTTCCTGAAGAGGCAGTTGGTAAACATTTGCCAAAATGCCATGAGAATAGAAAAACTGTCTAAAAGATTAAAAAAAAATCCAAGAACTAGTTTTACTTAACTATTTAGTTTCTTTGAGGGTGTACAGCTAAGGGAAATGGGCTGGGGGGTAGGCGTGGATTGGTGGTGCTGTGTATGTTCATGTGCGTGTGCGTGTGTGCACAATATACATTCACTAAAATATGTTGCACATTAAATCTAATGACTTGCTTTTTATCTCCTTAATGATATATTGTAGCTATCTTTTTACCTCAGTAACTATTTATCCCAACTCTTATTTTAATGGCTGCATAGAATACCATAGAATGATTTATTACATTTCAACCGCTCCCCTATTATGAGACACTTATGAAACATCTGTATGTCTTGGATTCCCCTCCAGTTGATATACGAGGCTGCTCAACTCTCTCTCAAGAATGTTGGGATTATTAGTGAGAAAACTTTCAAGAAGTGCTTTGACACTCTCAGAGAGCCAAGCCCTTTACCATGTTGGCGGCAACCGTGGTTCTACCCACCACCAACCAGGCAGGCCTCCTTCAAGATACCTTGGTTTCTTCTGATGTAACTGGCTCAGGTCCCCTTGAAACATAAATTCTGAAGATGTTGATGAGGCAACAGCAGCTCAGGAAGAAGCGTGTTATGTTAGCAGCTGAGATGTGAATCCCAAGTGACAGAAGTCCCTACCACGAGACAGACAGGGCAGAGACAGTGGAGAGATAGAAATAATAAGGATGAATCTCGGAAACTCACCGAGAGGGTTTAGGTGGCCCAAGAGGAATGGGAGATCCAGGGTAGGGAGACTAGAGATTTGGGGGCCAAGAGACTCAAGGTGAAAATGACATTTTCTCCTTAGTGTAGACTTTGCCAAATTGCAGCACAGTAATGGTTCTCAAGAATCCAGTATATCCTTAACACCATGGTTCGGAAAATTTAAGAACAGTATGAGAAGGGAATGAATGGATTAGTTTAATCAGGAAAAAGAACAGGACATTTTCCAAGTTCACAGGCATGTTTGATCAACTGCTTTGTGAAACATAAGTTTGGCTTTCTTCTGACCAGGAGCATCGCCAACCAAGGCGATATCTCTGTGTCTTTGGCCACACAGAGTTATTCTGAGATGTTGTTTGAATAACATAATTGCTCCAGTGGGATTCCCTTCTGTTGTTTCAACAGGGCTAAGAGAGAGCATTACTGACACGTGCAGTTTTAATTAGTACCCCTACTGAAACGTTGAAAATAACCTTGGTGCTTCCTTGAGATTAAGGGCAAATGGGCCCTGCCTCATTGAAATACTGTGTATTTCTGGTGGTGTTTGAGTCTTAGAGCACTGTTGCCACTGGACGGCAGTGTTGCCTAGTCATAGCTCAGCCAAGACCTTGGCCTGGATTGCAAGGCATTTGCACAGAGCCAAAAGAAATACTTTCATCCATTCCTGTTTTCTGAATCTGGTGAAGACTTTGGGAGGCTTGTGGGGTATCATCCCAGTTGGGTATTTTATTAAGCAGAAGTGTTGGTGTTAATGGCACGAGGTCAGCCTGTCTGCACTGAGGCAGTGTGTTTTGATTTCCTTCGCTTTCAGTTGTAAGATGGGAGCTTTAATCCTCATTTGACAGCATAATTCAGAAAAGAAATAATGCAGGGCAACACAACAGAGTCCAATCAGAGCAGTTGATAGGCTTTTCACATAGATAAAAACTTACAAGCTGATCAGTGAAATAGAATGTTTTCACTTCAGAAATTCACTTTGAGTATTAACTTTTATTAGATCAAATTGGTTTATTACATCTACCTCTCTGTCTCCTATCACCTACTGAAACTAGCAGTCCAGATAAATTGTGCATTTGCAAAGAAAACCAGTTCAACAAGTAAATATTATTTTTATGTTTTTCTCCTTATCCACAGAATGCAAGTAATGTTTTGATTAAAAAGCACAATTCAGGATTTAATTTAGTGAGTGTTTCTGGTTGGCTTTTTAATAATTGATGTTTCTTTAGACTATTAGTGAGAACCCCTTGTCTTTGTGAAATACATTGTAAATTGTAAGCCATTGTGTATCTTTTCTTGCTGGATTCTTACAGTAGTCTGGTAAATTTGGTAAAGGAGGAGTTTTGAATTCCAGTTTGATGTTCAGAAAATGAGTATAGACTGAGTGAGGCTCTCAAATTCATCAATCAACTTCAGATTCCAAATTGTGGCTCCCCTTCCTGATCTGCAGTGCCTCTTTCCTCCTTCAGTTCATACAAAAACACATCTCTTTTTAGTTTGGTCAATAATTGATCAGCACAGCATCCTTTTTCATGGACTCACCATGAATAAGGGCTCTGTAATTAAAAGCCTTTCTGCTTCTTAGGGGCCTTATTCCATGAGTGTTTCTGTGAAATGTCTTTTACTTGAAAGACTGTGGATCGCTTTTCAAATGTGAAGTTGTGTTATCTGAAGTGTGTTCCTACCTGTGCTGAAAGAGGTGCTCAATGCTTTGATCATGCAGACTGCTTTATCAAAAGTACCTCAGATCCCAAAGAGCCTGAGGGTGCGAACGAGGAGACCTTTGCTGGTGTCAGGATTTGGTCAGAGTGCAGCTTCCTTGTGAACCTGGCTTCACACAAGTTTCTGCCACCTTCAGTCTTCCTAGGCCCTTTGGTGTTTTCAGTATCAGCTAATGAACACTTTTCCAAGAGCAGGATGCTTCATTTGATGCATTCATTTGATGCCCTTATGTCCTGCAGTAGACTACTTCATTTTAGTGTCATTTGGAAGACTGAAAGCTAGAGTGTATCAGGTAGAGCATTAGTTCCTGAGGATTCTTTTATCTGTGGTGCAGGCTATAAAAATGAATTGAAAATTAAATTCGCTTTCCTTAGTGCCCCACGACAAGATTTGTGGATGACAAATGATTCCTCTGAAACTGCTCAGAAAAATCAAAGTCCGACTTCCCAGTGGTGTCTGGGTAGCCTGTAAGTCCATGGTGTGTAAGGCAGGGTGCCACAATCCTTGCCTAATCCAGCTCAGTACAGGGTGGTTTTTATTTTTTATTTTTATTTTTTCATTTATTTTTATTTTATTAAAATACAAATGTCAATCAGACAGTTTCAAGACACCTTAACCATACAGATTTGATGAATTAATACATTGCAAACTGTTTTCATAACGTTTTGGTATTGTACAAGGTGCATACATGATATTATATTTACAGATATTATTTTAGCAGATATCTCTTATCAGTGAATTAAGAGTGTA